>JAAXCT010000585.1:0-413244 GCA_012490785.1 Eragrostis nindensis
ACTACAACTAGGACATCACCTTTGTTACGTCTTTGCCAACGGGTAATAGTGGAGGATGTCCTCATCATTCCCACCCCCTTAAACAAGGGCCAGCTCTTATACCAAATGATGAGTCCGGCCCAGGTTGGGTAGGATGAAAGCCCGACACACCGATCCGGATTCCCCGAATCCCGCAATCTTAGCACCGACAGCCGAAATTACGACACACTGATCCGGCCTCAGGAGTCCGACCTGAACTCGGCAACCTTAGCACCGTACTCCGGCGCACCCCTCGGGGAAACGCCCAATCACCCCAAAAGACTAGTCCGATAGGGGAAGGGTGGCTCTCCCTTTTAAGGTGGCTTCCTCCTCCCAAGCTAAGTAAGATGGGATTATTCAGAGGCTCACCACGGTCGCCGCCCGACTACAACTAGGACATCACCTTTTGTTACGTCTTTGCCAACGGGTAATAGTGGAGGATGTCCTCATCATGAGGCCGTGCTCCTTCTAGCGCCAGATGATGAGGCCGTGGCTCCTGAAAATGTCACAATTATTGAAGATCTAGGGAAGTGTAATGCTCGAAGAAATTCCGCTGGAGCAAATTATGTCAGACGATGCAAATGAAGAAGTGGAAGAAGCGCATTTTTGTAGTTCCATGCAGGTGAAAGTCAGTACGGATGACATTAATCTGGTTCCTGATTAGTGGAGACGAAGTGCAATTCTAATAGTAGCATTAGCAACCTGGCCCGGAATATTTTATTAGTATTATACATGTAGTATCTAGTCAGGTTGTATTAGCAATATTTTTATTGTTTATCAGAACTCGGTTGTGTAAGGGCCGGTCGTATTTGTGCTACTCGGGGTCAGATTTGTGGGCCCAGATGGTCCAACGCCTGCGTGCGTTATATTGGCCGGTATCGGCCATGTATCGGGCAGATTAGGTTTTGATCGCTGTTTTTCCCTGTCGAGGTTTCCTCCGGACGTGAAGATGGCGGCGATCCCATCTCTTATCAAGAGTTGAAGCTAATCCCTTGGATTGTGTGGAGTGCGTGATCAAGTTTGCTGCAGCTTGGGCACGTCTCGGATTCCTACTGGAGTCCTGTCCTTCTGATCATGTATTCCTCTTGGAGACACGGGTGGAAGCTCATAGGGTTTGGGTGCAATCTATGTAAGCCAATCCCTTTACTTATCAATCTTGCTACTGCTAGTGCTTCATTAATCAGATATCTATTACTCTCCTGGTTGTGTTCTGCCGTGAGATTAATTGTTGGTACTTGCTTGTCTGCCGTAAAGGCCCAGCTTGAGTTCATTGTATTGCTGATCAAGGGATTTTATCATTAACTTATATTGCTGCCGTGGTTAAATATTATCTGCCGAGTCTGCTGCTATTTATTCTCTGCTGCTATTTATTCACGAGAATACAGTGATTGATCGGCTTCCAAATCTTATTCTCACTACATCGGTCCAAGAAGTGAAGAAAATATTTCTGCTGTTAGTGTGCTCGTTCGTTGTACCGTGAAAGATCGGGAAAAATTACAGACACGCCGTCGTGTTCTCATCATTTGGTATCAGTTTAGCTGGGTTGCTCACGGTGCTTTCTATTAATTTATGGTGATGGCTTACTGTTTTGACACATACCTTGAGTTTGTGCCGACGCTATACGCAACAACTTCTTCTTCCGGATATTACGAGTGGGAGGATGCTATAATAAATTGTTATATGACTGGTGAACTGCCATTAAACCAGTTGGCAAATTTGGCAAGACAAACTTTCTCTCTTTCTGTGTCATTATGGTTTCGGAGATTGCAGTTAGAACATGGTGATGATTATTGCGGTTCTTGGTACGAGATGAAGGAAGTATTACGGCGACGATTTGCTCCTCCACCTGAGTCAAAGAAAATAGTAGTTGTGCGTGGCAAAACTTCTTTTGGCACCAAACTGAATCAACGTTCGTCTTGGAGTGATTCTATTATTGCAGAATGTTTGAAAATTCAAGAAGCCCTGAGAGGTGACTCTAATTTGTTGCGGGAAAAATGTGTACAAGTGAAAGCTAGTGTTACTGATTTTTCTTCTAGTACACTGCATGAACATGCATTAAGCAATAATTTAAATGAAGGTGAGAAGGTACCTGCTAGCAGTCTTGCTAAAATTCTTTCTCCTCCTAGGAACATAAAGAGCAACATGCTGGAATTCTTGCTTTGATGATGTCATGCCGACCCTCATATTGATGTTATGAAAGATACCTCCAATGGGTCTGATTTGTCTCTATCATTGTTGCCAACTCCGAAAACAAGATTGCAAAAATAGTTAAAGCTACGGCTGCTAAGTTATTCCTTCCACCGCAATTGCATGTTGTGGAAGATTTTTGTGATGGGGCGCATAAGAAACTGTTACCAGAATGTAATGATGCTGCTGTAAGTGGTTTATCACTGAGTCTCATGAAGTATATTCTGATGGCACAGTCGCTGATGTGAATGGGCAGCGATGCAATATTTTTCAATCAGAATGCAAAATACAAGACAAGGATGCAAGTTAATTATTGATGGTGGTAGTTTCACTAATGCTATCAGTCTAGATTTAGTGTCTGCACTGTCTTTGTCTACGTGGAGGCTCCCTACTCCTCGTTATGTTCAATGGATGAATCAAAGTGGCACGCTGAAAATTACTCATAGGGCAAGAGTGAAATTTTCAGTTGGAGATTATATTGACTGTGTAGACTGTGATGTAGCAGCGATGAGTGCGTGTCATTTGTTGCTTGGGAGACCATGGCAATTCGATCGTTACGCTACACATGGAGGTCGCTCCAACAACTATTCTTTTGTGCACAAGGGGGTGTCTCGTGTGTTGAATCCAATGAAAGAACATGATATTAAAGCTGAGGTGTTTGCTCCTGCGAAGAAGAAAAAGCCACCGAATGATACTCCAAATCCAAAGCCGAGGACGGTTTTGTTTCAAGGCGGAGGGAGTGATGAGACAATCAAACATCCATTAGTTTCTGCTGCTGTCACTGAAAGTGTATCGATGCAAACATTTAGTGCTTCTACAAATTGTTGCATGGATACAGCAATTGCAGGTAAAAGAGAAAAGGAGGTTGTGGTCTCTCCTGCTGTATCAATTTCTCAGCTGATATTTCTGAAGTTGTTCCAAATATTGCTTCTCACTGTTCTCCCAAAGAGTCTAATAGTTCATCTATTAACGTTGGTGCCATCACTATTGTTTTGAATGAGAAGAAAGGAGATATACAATATGGCCAGACATTAAATTTTGTGAACAAGATGCATGTGTTTCCTAATGCAAAATTGGGGCTATGTGAGAATACCTCAAAGCCGAGGACGGCTTTATTTCAAGGGAGAGAGGATGATGAGGCCGTTGGCTCCTGAAAATGTCACAATTATTGAAGATCTAGGAAGTGTAATGCTCGAAGAAATTCCGCTGGAGCAAATTTATGTCAGACGATGCAAATGAAGAAGTGGAAGAAGCGCATTTTTGTAGGTTCCATGCAGGTGAAAGTCAGTACGGATGACATTAATCTGGTTCCTGATTAGTGGAGACGAAGTGCAATTCTAATAGTAGCATTAGCAACCTGGCCGGAATATTTTATTAGTATTATACATGTAGTATCTAGTCAGGTTGTATTAGCAATATTTTTATTGTTTATCAGAACTCGGTTGTGTTAGGGCCGGTCGTATTTGTGCTACTCGGGGTCAGATTTGTGGGCCCAGATGGTCCAACGCCTGCGTGCGTTATATTGGCCGGTATCGGCCATGTATCGGGCAGATTAGGTTTTGATCGCTGTTTTTCCCTGTCGAGGTTTCCTCCGGACGTGAAGATGGCGGCGATCCCATCTCTTATCAAGAGTTGAAGCTAATCCCTTGGATTGTGTGGAGTGCGTGATCAAGTTGCTGCAGCTTGGGCACGTCTCGGATTCCTACTGGAGTCCTGTCCTTCTGATCGTGTATTCCTCTTGGAGACACGGGTGGAAGCTCATAGGGTTTGGGTTGCAATCTATTGTAAGCCAATCCCTTTACTTATCAATCTTGCTACTGCTAGTGCTTCATTAATCAGATATCTATTACTCTCCTGGTTTGTTCTGCCGTGAGATTAATTGTTGGTACTTGCTTGTCTGCCGTAAAGGGCCAGCTTGAGTTCATTGTATTGCTGATCAAGGGATTTTATCATTAAACTTATATTGCTGCCGTGGTTAAATATTATCTGCCGAGTCTGCTGCTATTTATTCTCTGCTGCTATTTATTCACGAGAATACAGTGATTGATCGGCTTCCAAATCTTATTCTCACTACATCGGTCCAAGAAGTGAAGAAAATATTTCTGCTGTTAGTGTGCTCGTTCGTTGTACCGTGAAAGATCGGGAAAAATTACAGACACGCCGTCGTGTTCTCATCACTTGGTCTTTCTGTGAAGGATTTGGCTACCCGGCGTCAGCTCCTCCGATGTGACAGCCAGGGTCCTCTTTACACCCTCCGTTTTCCTGCTTCCGCTACTTCATCGCCGCCATCTTCGTCAGCTGCTTTTGCCACTACTTCTTCTTCCACGACTTGGCACCGCCGGCTTGGTCATCCCGGCCGCGACGTTTTGGCTCGACTCTGTCGTAGTGCAGATCTTTTTTGTACTAGGATTTCTGATAAGCACCTTTGTCATGCGTGCCAGTTAGGTCGTCATGTTAGACTTCCTTTTTCTGTTTCTTCTTCGCATGCGACTCATGCCTTTGATCTCATTCACTGTGATCTGTGGACTTCTCCTGTCATCAGTATCTCTGGCTATAAGTATTACTTGGTGATTGTTGATGATTTCTCGCATTACTCTTGGACTTTTCCGCTGCGCGCCAAGTCTGACACGTTTCCCACCCTTCTCCACTTCTTTGCCTGGGTGTCCACTCAGTTCGGCCTCACCGTCAAGGCCGTCCAGTGTGACAACGGCCGCGAGTTTGATAACCACACCTCCCGCGACTTCTTCCTCTCTCGTGGCGTTCACCTGCGCATGTCTTGTCCGTATACCTCCGCCCAGAACGGCAAGGCTGAGCGGATGATTCGCACCACGAATGATGTTGTGCGCACCCTTCTTTTCCAGGCTTCCCTTCCTGCTCGCTTCTGGGCCGAGGGCCTCCACACTGCCATCTACCTTCTCAACCGCCTTCCTTCCAGTGCCATCACTGCTCCTACTCCCCACCATGCTCTTTTCGGCACCCCACCTCAGTACGATCACCTCCGTGTCTTCGGGTGCGCCTGCTACCCTAACACCTCCGCCACCGCTCCTCACAAGCTGGCGCCCCGCTCGACTAGGTGTGTTTTCCTTGGCTACTCCCCTGACTACAAGGGGGTATCGCTGCTTTGACCTTACCTCTCGCCGGATGCTCATCTCCCGGCACGTCGTGTTTGACGAGTCCGATTTCCCCTACTCCACCTCCACTACTCCCTCTCTTGATCCTGAGCTGGAGGTCGTGTTTCCGACTGACCCGGTAGTCCAGCCACCTGTATCAGTGTACCCTCTACCTGCAGGTCTACGGAGCACACTGGCACCGCTCCCGGTGCCTTCAGCCGCGCCACGCGCGGCCCCGGCGCCTTCTCCCGCGCCACGCGCGGCCCCGGAGTCTCCTCCCGCGCCAAGCGCTGCCCCGGAGTCTCCTCCCGCGCCACGCGCGGCCCCTGCGCACTATGCCCAGCCGGTGCTGGTCTACCGGCGCCGTGCGGTGCCGGCGCCGGACCCGGCGGCCCCGGCGCCTCCACCTCCACCACCACCGGAGGTGCCCGCGCCCCAGGTACCTCGGGCTCGCTCTCGGCTCGACCCGGAGGTGTACCACCCGCCGGTCATCCATCGGGATCCTGGCCACATACATCCCATGGTGACACGGCGGGCGGCGCGACCGTCTCCGACCCTCTCCGCCGCAGCAGTCGAGCCGGGGGTCTCTCCGCTACCCTCCTCTGTCCGTGAGGCCCTGGCGGATCCTCACTGGCGTCGCGCGATGGAGGAGGAGTACGCGGCCCTACTTGCCAACCAGACGTGGGACCTCGTGCCGCGTCCGTCTGGTGGCAATGTGGTCACGGGTAAGTGGATCTGGACGCATAAGCGTCGTGCTGACGGCTCCCTGGACAGGTACAAGGCTCGCTGGGTTCTCCGGGGTTTCACTCAGCGGCCTGGTGTGGACTATGATGAGACCTTCAGTCCGGTGGTGAAGCCGGCCACAGTTCGCACAGTGCTCTCCATTGCCCTCTCTCAGTCTTGGCCTGTGCATCAGCTGGATGTGAAGAATGCGTTCCTGCACGGCACCTTGTCTGAGACAGTCTACTGCAGCCAGCCAGCGGGGTTTGTGGATTCCAGTCGTCCTGACATGGTGTGCCGCCTCAACAAGTCCCTCTATGGTCTGAAGCAGGCTCCTCGCG
The DNA here is from genome assembly GCA_012490785.1 of Eragrostis nindensis. Lineage (NCBI taxonomy): Eukaryota > Viridiplantae > Streptophyta > Magnoliopsida > Poales > Poaceae > Eragrostis > Eragrostis nindensis. The sequence goes on from JAAXCT010000585.1 coordinate 6,377, forward strand.
CTTGGTACTCCAGGTTTGCCACGTTCTTGGTCTCTCGGGGATTCACTGAGTGCAAGTCGGATACCTCACTGTTTGTCTACCGCCGTGGCTCTGAGACTGCATATCTGCTGCTGTATGTCGACGACATCATTCTTACTGCGTCCAGTCAGACCTTGCTCCAGAACATCATTCAGTGCTTACAGCAGGAGTTTGCTATGAAGGATCTGGGTGTGCTCCATCACTTCTTCGGTGTCACTGTCGAGCCTCGTCCTTCCGGCCTCTTTCTTCACCAGCGGCAGTATGCTCTTGATATTCTGGACTGGACAGGGATGACTGACTGCAAGCCGTGTTCCACTCCTGTTGACACTCAGGGTAAGCTATCTGCAGATGTGGGGGCTCCAGTGGCTGATCCGACTGCCTACCGGAGTCTTGCTGGTGCCTTGCAGTATCTCACTTTCACCAGACCGGACATCACATATGCCATACAGCAGGTCTGTCTTCATATGCATGATCCTCGGGAGTCACACCTCGCTGCCCTGAAGCGGCTCCTGCGCTACATCCGTGGCACGGTTGACTACGGGCTGGCTCTTCACAGGTCTCCCTCCACTGAGCTCGTCGTCTACACTGACGCCGATTGGGCTGGCTGTCCGGACACTCGCCGCTCCACCTCAGGCTACGCTGTCTTCCTCGGCGGCAACCTTGTCTCCTGGTCGTCCAAGCGGCAGCCGGTTGTCTCCCGCTCCAGTGCTGAGGCGGAGTACCGGGCTGTAGCTAACGGCGTGGCTGAGGCGTCCTGGCTTCGGCAGCTCTTGGCGGAGCTCCACAGCCCGCTCCTCAAGAGCACCCTCGTGTACTGCGACAACGTCAGCGCCGTGTACCTCTCCTCCAACCCAGTTCAGCATCAGCGGACGAAGCACGTGGAGATCGATCTGCACTTTGTTCGAGACCGGGTTGCGGTGGGCCAGGTTCGGGTTCTTCATGTCCCGACCACCTCCCAGTTTGCGGACATCTTCACCAAGGGTCTCCCCTCCTCGACTTTCTCGGAGTTTCGGTCCAGTCTCAACGTCGTCGGTGGCTACTTGTGACTGCGGGGGGGGGGGGGGGGGGGGGTGTACACTTGTGTGTATTTCTTTCTTGTCCAGTCTTGAACTCCGCTGCGTCGGTAAGTTCAGACTGCGGGGGGTGCTAGTGTATATGTTTGGCCCATATTAGAGGCCCACCTAGAGGCCCATGTATAAGAGTGTATTACCCACCCTTCTAGGGTTTGGAGGAATCAATCAATCACTTTCCTCTAACACTCATCCTATGAAACCATTTCCTCACCTAAGATGTTACTTAGGTGCATGAAATTTGTAGATGAAAAAATTAAAAATTATTGCTCAACAATTTCCCGCCACATTTATTTAAAAGTTATACTCCATATTTAACCCAAATTTAGCATGACATAGTATTTTTCTTCTTTAAAAATATCAGCACCATTATATTTGCCAACCTTCTTCCAGAGTATTCCCAAAAGTGCATGCAGCTGATTGTTAACAAATATGAACACAGCTTAATGACAACCTATGAAAGCAGTAGGAACATGTAAAGCTAAAGGAGCTATATTAAAAATAACACAAAAGATATTGCATCCGGTGTTCATGATTGGACAGAGGGTGAATAGAATACATGCATTCCAAACAGGAGAGGAGTTTCTGTGGAGAGAGAAGTAGAGAAGCAGGATCTTATTACTTTTCAATCATTCTACAACTTGATCATAATCTTAAGGCGAATTTGCTACAGCACACTTGAAAGGTGTGGTTTTAGCTACAGCACACTCCAACTCTCGTATTTAGCTGTAGCACACTCCAAAAGTGTGGTATTTTAGGTGCAGCACACTAAACAGGAGAAAGGTGTTTTTCCAACTTTTTTTTATCTCATTGCACGAAACACATTATAACTTGAAACTTTGCACAGTGATAGTTGTGTTCTCTATCCATGTGTTTTTCTTTCAGATTTTTTCCTGATTTTTTAAATCACTTTTCATCAGTATTTCAAAAAGCGGAGGAACTAAGCGGGCGGTTGAGCACCGACTAGCGCCTAGGCGTGCCTTGGTGGACCTAAGCATTTGTACTTTTAGCAAATAAATATTAAGTGATAGATAAAAATAGTAAAAACATTGCATATTAACACGTATTTAGTGGGAAAATAGATGAAAACGCTTAATTGACAGCTTAGTTGAAAGAGAAGTGGTGGAGCTCCGCCTAGCGCCTAGGCGGCGCTTAAGCGGTCTAGGCGGTCACTTTTTAAACACCGCTTTTCATTGAGAATAATTCTTGCTGTGTAAAACAAAGTATGTGAACAATGAGAAAAAAATCTGCAAAATAAATAAATAAATAAATAAATAAATAAATATATATATATATATATATATAGGTAATGTATTACTTATACCTAGCTACAGAATATGTAGTTCTGTAGCCGGACCCAGAGCAGCCGTCCGACCGGACCGCACCTCCCACACCAGGCCATCCTGGTCCTCTGACCCATGCGCAGCGCACCCGGGGTCCATCCCACGACGTGCTCACAGGGGAGAGAGATCTCTGCCCGATCCAAAACTGCTCCCATTTTCTGTGCCTCCTACCCCGCGGCGAATCGATTGCTTTCGCCGCCGGCGACAACGAGCTCGTCCTGGTCTGCTCCAAACAATGCGCTACGGCAACAACGACCTCGATCTGGCCTCCTCCAAGGATGCGCCTCCGGCGGTGGTACCTTTCCCCGCGCAGTGGCCGTCGAAGCAGTGGAGGCCGTTGCATGATTGGACCTGGTATCAAGGGATTGATGGCCGCCGCTCACAACAATCCAGTGGAGATTGGCTTGTGCGATGCGGCATCTCATCTGGATCCCGAGGTTAGCGTCCGCAGCTTTGCCCCCTGATTTGCGTTTTGGTTGATTTTGGGCCATGTTGGATTATGTAGTGTAATATTTTACCTCCGTCTGCCGTGGGTTAGTTTCTTAATAAGAACTTCTTAGCCTGATTTCGTTTCCTAATTTCAGTTTGACGGCGGCGCCCGACTGGAGCAGCAAGATCCATCACCCTTAAGCGACGTCAAGATTAGTTTATATTTTTTGCGTGCTGCACATCTTTTGTTTGATGGATTGATCACCAAGTGCCCAAATCGTTGCAGACTGCCGTTCACAGGATGTGATTTCCACTTGCACGGGGTAACAGCACCATGCCTCTCTCTCACAATTTTACGACAGCCCCCATCTTCTATTGTAATTTTGTTCTTGAGGTATGCAGATCTGGTGAAGAGATTTTATTTTTAGCAGTTGGTGAAGAGATTTCGGAATCCAGTGGCATCTGCAGTCTGCAAGCACTTTGTGACGTTGGTCAGATGAAGGTAACCTCACATTATTTCTTCCCGCAAGGATTGGTCCACGAAATCAAGTTTTGATAGTGGTCTTCAAATATGAAATTACTCTATTATGCTTCATCAGATCCCGTTTCATTCACTGCCCCATCCCGATTGTGCCGCAAATGAGCTCTTTATAGAAAAATGTGTTCCAATCCATTCGATATTCTGCTGATTATTAATTGATTATTCTTTACCACCTTTTCAGACATTAATTTATTGCATGGCAGCCATTTGAGTTGGGTACTGGTCATCGAGCTGCCACTGCAATATGTTCTTTTGTATATTGATGTCTGATTGTCTGTATATACATGACTTGTCAAACAGCCGCCTTGTGGGATTACCATGATAACATTTTTTGGGTGCTTGTCTTTATTCATTTTATTTGAGAGGTTTGCATCTTTTCTTTTCTTTTTTTTTTTGCAAGAATGAGAGGTTTCCATCTCACATGTTTATTAGAGGCAACTAGTTTGGAAATAGTGAAAATGTGCCAGGTTGTACAATCGCGGCTGTAATGCCGATTGTATCTTCTAAATATTAGAAGCTCCTGTAAATACAGCAGCCACCCGGCACTTTTAGTTTACGTGATACTTTTCAGCCTTGTAGTGCTCAAGAGTAATTAACAGACGAGGTTGTTTTTTTGTGAGTAAGCTTCTATTTGAATTGTCCAGATGTTAATTTTTGCAGCACCGGCTTCTTGGCACTTTCCTGCGCAACTGATATATCCCAACAATTATCTTTCAAGAAAATAAGGAAATGATCTCAACCGGAAACTGAAAATAAAACAATTTACAGCACCTGACGCAAACCCAATGAGAAAACCAATAGGAATTGTGCACCTCGAAAAAGAAACCAACCCCCGAAAACAACAGAAAAATGGCCGCGTAGTTGTGTCGAATTAATTAGCCATGGACCGAGCAGCGAGCTTTTTACTGGAGCTTTTCGAGGCATTGGCGGGGTCCTCCACTCGTTGGACAGGACGAAGACGGACAGCAGCAGTAAACGAGCGACCTGACACGGGATAGTGGGAAAAAAGCCGGTTCGGCTCGGGGCACGTGGACTGGCCCTCAGCGCGACGGAGCGGGAGCGGGTACGGGGTCGAGCGGGTACTGTAGGTATAATCTATAGCTAGCTACAGAATTTCTTATTCTGTAGCCAGGTCGCGAACCACGCCAGCCGACCCCGCATCTGTCCGAAGGAGCCCCGCGCGACCCCGTACCCGCTCCCGCTCCGTCGCGCTGAGGGCCAGTCCACGTGCCCCGAGCCGAACCGGCTTTTTTCCCACTATCCCGTGTCAGGTCGCTCGTTTACTGCTGTTGTCCGTCTTCGTCCTGTCCAACGAGTGGAGGACCCCGCCAATGCCTCGAAAAGCTCCAGTAAAAAGCTCGCTGCTCGGTCCATGGCTAATTAATTCGACACAACTACGCGGCCATTTTTCTGTTGTTTTCGGGGGTTGGTTTCTTTTTCGAGGTGCACAATTCCTATTGGTTTTCTCATTGGGTTTGCGTCAGGTGCTGTAAATTGTTTTATTTTCAGTTTCCGGTTGAGATCATTTCCTTATTTTCTTGAAAGATAATTGTTGGGATATATCAGTTGCGCAGGAAAGTGCCAAGAAGCCGGTGCTGCAAAAATTAACATCTGGACAATTCAAATAGAAGCTTACTCACAAAAAACAACCTCGTCTGTTAATTACTCTTGAGCACTACAAGGCTGAAAAGTATCACGTAAACTAAAAGTGCCGGGTGGCTGCTGTATTTACAGGAGCTTCTAATATTTAGAAGATACAATCGGCATTACAGCCGCGATTGTACAACCTGGCACATTTTCACTATTTCCAAACTAGTTGCCTCTAATAAACATGTGAGATGGAAACCTCTCATTCTTGCAAAAAAAAAAAGAAAAGAAAAGATGCAAACCTCTCAAATAAATGAATAAAGACAAGCACCCAAAAAATGTTATCATGGTAATCCCACAAGGCGGCTGTTTGACAAGTCATGTATATACAGACAATCAGACATCAATATACAAAAGAACATATTGCAGTGGCAGCTCGATGACCAGTACCCAACTCAAATGGCTGCCATGCAATAAATTAATGTCTGAAAAGGTGGTAAAGAATAATCAATTAATAATCAGCAGAATATCGAATGGATTGGAACACATTTTTCTATAAAGAGCTCATTTGCGGCACAATCGGGATGGGGCAGTGAATGAAACGGGATCTGATGAAGCATAATAGAGTAATTTCATATTTGAAGACCACTATCAAAACTTGATTTCGTGGACCAATCCTTGCGGGAAGAAATAATGTGAGGTTACCTTCATCTGACCAACGTCACAAAGTGCTTGCAGACTGCAGATGCCACTGGATTCCGAAATCTCTTCACCAACTGCTAAAAATAAAATCTCTTCACCAGATCTGCATACCTCAAGAACAAAATTACAATAGAAGATGGGGGCTGTCGTAAAATTGTGAGAGAGAGGCATGGTGCTGTTACCCCGTGCAATTGGAAATCACATCCTGTGAACGGCAGTCTGCAACGATTTGGGCACTTGGTGATCAATCCATCAAACAAAAGATGTGCAGCACGCAAAAATATAAACTAATCTTGACGTCGCTTAAGGGTGATGGATCTTGCTGCTCCAGTCGGGCGCCGCCGTCAAACTGAAATTAGGAAACGAAATCAGGCTAAGAAGTTCTTATTAAGAAACTAACCCACGGCAGACGGAGGTAAAATATTACACTACATAATCCAACATGGCCCAAAATCAACCAAAACGCAAATCAGGGGGCAAAGCTGCGGACGCTAACCTCGGGATCCAGATGAGATGCCGCATCGCACAAGCCAATCTCCACTGGATTGTTGTGAGCGGCGGCCATCAATCCCTTGATACCAGGTCCAATCATGCAACGGCCTCCACTGCTTCGACGGCCACTGCGCGGGGAAAGGTACCACCGCGGAGGCGCATCCTTGGAGGAGGCCAGATCGAGGTCGTTGTTGCCGGTAGCGCATCGTTTGGAGCAGACCAGGACGAGCTCGTTGTCGCCGGCGGCGAAAGCAATCGATTCGCCGCGGGGTAGGAGGCACAGAAAATGGGAGCAGTTTTGGATCGGGCAGAGATCTCTCTCCCTGTGAGCACGTCGTGGGATGGACCCCGGGTGCGCTGCGCATGGGTCAGAGGACCAGGATGGCCTGGTGTGGGAGGTGCGGTCCGGTCGGACGGCTGCTCTGGGTCCGGCTACAGAACTACATATTCTGTAGCTAGGTATAAGTAATACATTACCTGTATATATATATATATATATATATATATAGATTATACCCAGCGGCGCGCATTTCCGCGAACGCGTCGGCGACGGGCCCCGCCGCCTCGCCGCGGCCCCGTCGGACGTGCCCGTGGAGGAGCGCGTTCCAGGAGTAGGCGGTGGCCCGCGGCATCGCGTCGAGCACCTCGCGCGCGTCGTCGGTGGCGCCGAGCGCGAGGTAGAGCTCGACGAGCCGGGCGAGGAGGAACTCGTTGGCGTCCAGCCCGTGGATGCGGAGGTGCGCGTGCACCTGGCGCGCCTGCGGGAGGGTGCGGCAGGCCGAGAGCAGCGCGGCGAAGGCGGAGGCGCTGGCGGGCACGCCGCGGTGGGAGAGGTGGTCGAGGAGGGAGAGCGCGGAGGGGAGCCTCCCCGCACGGGCCAGGCGGCGGAGCTCGGCGGACAGCGCGTGGGCGTTCTTTGACTCCGGGCGGAGCTCCGCCTGCGACGTGCGCGCGGTGGAGGCGGCGCCGGCGAGATGCGCGCGGGGGGGCGCGGCCGCCGCGCGGGGTGGTTGGAAGGGGCGAGGGGCTTGGTTGGCCGGAGGAAGTGGGAGTGGCTCACGGCGGCGAGGGAGGAGGAGGCCGCCGCCGCCGCCATGGATGGCATGGCTGCGGGAGATTTGGGCGGGTGGAGGTGCGTGGGGGTTTATGGAGGGAGGTGGTTTGATTTGGATAGAGCGAAGGGGATGGGATATTAACGGCCAATAAGCAAACAATTTCATACTTTTATCTCCTGAAAGTGAAAATGTGTCCGAAACACCGACATAATTTTCAAATTCAATTAAGCAGTGAACTTTAATTTGAAATTGATTATGTGTCAGCCATAATAATGAATTACTATTTGTACTCGTCTGATTTGTGCCATGATGGCCGAAAATTTCGAAAACAAGTTCAAATGTTTTACTCGCTTTCTGCTGAAAAAATGGGTCACAAACATCGACAAATTTACAAATTAAATAGGCAGTGAGAGTGGAATGAAAAAGAACGGATGGGCTTTAGTGTTACATTGTGTGCCATCTTCAAATTTGTGCCATCTGAAATATCTACTTAAACGAATTGCTCCGGCTGCTTTAGAGCACCCGCAACATTCCTCAATAGCGAACTATGGGAAGCTAGAAACGAACCATACGCGAACCATACACGTTAGTCGAACCGAACCATGGTGTCAGACGGTAAAAATCGACATATGCAATCGGTTCGAACCAAGACGAACCAATGCCATAAACTATTGTTTTCTGCCAGGACCAACGTCTTCTGCATGCTCCACGAATACACAGGTGGGCCAGCTGAAGGAATAATTGAGAGATAGGAAAAGATATTTTAGTTGCTTATGGGTCTTACTAATATTTTTTTTTTTTGAAGGCAGGACGCCCATACGGGCATATCTCTCATATTCTCAACGCCGTCGCGTTCGTCACACCTCACGATGTCCATGTAAGCAAGAAAAATTACAACCGTAGAAAACATAACTGACGGTGAAGACTGAAGAATGATGTTTCCCATTCAGGAACCCAACGCCGTCGCGTTCGTCACACCTCACGATGTCCACGTAAGCAAGAAAAATTACAACCGTAGAAAACATAACTGACGGTGAAGAATGATGTTTCCCATTCAGGACTGGAATGCTCGCGAAAACTCTCTCAGCCCGCTCGCTCTCTCTCCCCGCCTCTTCACCTCCTCCGGCTCTCCGCCAAGCGATCCTCATCTTACCCGCTCCGGCATCGGCATCGCTCCCTCGTCGGAATCCAGAGTAGAGGCGAGGCGATATCCAGCCACTCCACCATCTTCCTGCGCCGCTCCTCGTCCTATCTCGGTATCTCCCTAGCATATTTCGCCGTGTGCCGACCTGGCCTTATCGCCGTTGCCGGCCTGTTGCTCCGGCCGTCATACTTCTCGGCCTTGCTGCGCTGATCTCTTGCTCATGCCTAGACGGCATGCTCCGCCATGTTCTGTTAGCGTTGGATGCACGGCTTGGACAGGAGGCGAATGGGTTGGTTCAGAACGGCAGCTAATCACGGATATCCGACGGTCGTGCGTCCGCCGGCGGCCCACATGTTTTTGCTTCATCCCCGTGAATTTCCTTGCCCCCTCCACCCACATTGGTTCCACCTCCTGCTGGTAGTAGAGCGCATGGACATCATGACACAGCCAGCCACCACAGAGGACAGCTTGCAAGGTATTCGACAGAATGCTCAAGAGGGCGATCATTTTACATTGAAGTCTTAGTGAGTGGCTGGTGGCTGTTTTGATCTTTGCTGATTCTTGAGAATGCCCTCAAGATTCTGAAATCCTCCATCTGCTTCATCTCTAAAAGATTATCAACAATATTGAGGTCATTGTGCTCACGGAATTGCAGAGGTGAGTCATTTATTGCTGCATCAATCCTCCACCCCACATATCTGTGCATCATTCTTTAGCTAACCATGTAAATGCAATTTTAACTCCCAGGCAGCTCCCTGCTTCCAGTTTGCAGATATTATTCCGTATTTATCTTTCAGCATTAAAAAATATATAACTGAAGCATTAATATATCCTGGTTAAGACTGATCCAAGAACCATACTTTGAGTTTTTAGTAATATTTTCCCTGAATATTTCGATATTTAACAAATCAAGAAAAATGCTTTATTTTTGTGTGATAGGTACCTTCAATTTGCTGAATTAAATTACATTTTGAACTCTAAAAAAACTAAATTACATTTGGTTGCGATAGCCGCTAATGTTTCTTTTTAAATTTCATGGTAAGAAATAAGCATTCTTCCAAAAGGAAGCTTGGTTTAGGGTAAATGCTGAACTGAAGAGCGCTCTGATCTCCATACTCTCGTGCACCATGACACTGGACCCGCGTCATGCAAAAATGCTACCGTTCAGTGTTCGTGCCACAGGAGCTGCAACTAAGGTGTTCGATGTAGTGTGTGTGTAGAAAAAACGGCCGTGATGCAAAGAGTGCCACCGGTGGTGCTACCGTTGGTGTTCGTGCCACAGGAGCTGCAGCTAAAGTGTTAGACAGTGCTTAGCAGTGCTTGCCCTTGACTTTACCACAGCCACCGGCTCTCTCGTTGCCACCATGCGCTGCATATCTTGATACATATGTAACAACATGTGTGCCATGCAGGTTGTAAGAGCCTCGACCTGTCTGAAATTTCTATTTGTCATGTTAAAAACAGTGCCAAGGTATAACTGAGACATGTCAGATAAGGCTAGCTTACAATCTGACATGGCATTCACCACTTTCTATTGGCTTCAGCAGGCCCAAGTCTGAACATATCCTGCCTCCAACCAAATTCCCAATTGATGAAGCAGTTGAGAAAACACCAGATTAAATTAATGTCATATGAAAGTTCTCAATTATTGTGAAGATAGAGAATGGCTAAATCTCTGTTGACGTTGACTCACTCCTCAAGTAGTTATGTTTGTGCTCTATGTTTTCTATTAAGTATTAACATTGTGATCCTTTTGTAGGACCGGTGTAAGCATTCGTTTAATCCGTCAAAATATTCATGTTTCATTCAGCTTGATTAAAGTGACTTGAGTTCCTTAGTTGAGCAAAAACAAAAATAACATTTTTTTTACTTTGGTAGTGAATTTGTCAACAATGATTAACCTTTCTAAATAGAACAAGATGCGCATGAAGATACATTATCATTATCATCTTATTCTGAACTATTATATAGTACCTTAAATCATATTTACATCTTTGTACTTCACTGTTTAAGAATTTTTTTACTCCTTCGAAGTTCTACTGGTGCAAGAAACTGTAACCTTATTTGCAATTTAATACATATAGCTTTACATCTTACTTCAATAAAAAAAAAGGGCAGCCCGGTGCACGTAGCTCCCGCTTTGCGCAGGGTCCGGGGAAGGGTCCGACCACTTTGGGTCTTATATACGCAGCCTTTCCCTGCATTTCTGCAAGAGGTTGTTTTCAGGACTTGAACCCGTGACCTCGTGGTCACAAGGCAGCAGCTTTACCGCTGCGCCAGGGCTCCCCTTCTACATCTTACTTCAATACTGAGGACATTATGCATGGCTTACATGTGTGCTATGAGAGATAAGTTCAATATTTGATTTATGATTGCAATATACATAAGCTGTCTTCTACTATCATTTATATTTCAGTTTTGTACTGCAGTCCTGTTGCTTTTCGCTATTCTGAATGCATACCTTGGAAGGAAGCAAGATGCAAAAGAAAATAAGAAGAAAGGAAAGCAAAAGTAGACGAAAAAATAGAAGTTGAGCTCAATTTGTCTTGGTAAGACCTCATCCTTCAGCATAGTTGTAGATAAGTGCTTAATACCATCCTTGATCTGCTATTTAGAACTGTGATAACTGGTCAGTTCACTGCAAAGCTCGTGGTCAATTTACCAATGGCTTCCAAACAAATTCGATCCCATGCCTACTACTCACTTAAATTGGGGGAGATTGAAAGATGCAAATAATGAGCGGCGGTGTCAGTACCAGAACGGTAGGTTAGAACTTAAATTGTTTTTACACTTCTCATCATATACATCATATTCTGTGCCTCTTGCAACGTTGAGTAGGCACTAGACAGGAACAGAATTGAGGAACAATTTGTTTCATACAGTTGTTGATAAATGTTGCCAACTATTATCACTAATAACAAGTTGTTTACTCACACATCAGCATGCAATTTTGTATGAACAGATCTCTGCTTTATTGGTTCAAAATGAAAACGTTATTACGTGCTTGCATTAATTTATTTAAATTTAGATGATATGTTGCACAAAATTCTTTCACTTACAGAGGGCAAAAGATTTCCCCAATCCTAAACTGAGCTATTATTTGTTTCTGAATTGCCTTAAAGAACTGCTCCAGTGGCTTTGCTAACCATACTTTACTATGTAATGTACATGTTACTAGCCACTATGGTCCGAGTTATCCTGCCTATTCGAATGCTGTATTTATTGCATTTGCTTACATACAAGAAGCATAATTTAATCTGTTAGCTGCTGATTTCACCCTATTTTGACTTTGACACATATTACATTTCATCACATTGATTATACACTATGCGAACACTATCCTACTGTGCAAAATTATGATTTTTTTTTAAAAAAAGTCAACAGACATTTTCGATACAAGGGGTTTCTGCTTCCGTTTCAAGCGGACGAGAGAGACGGGACGCAGCTGGTCATAAGGAAAAAAGAGGGATTTACTGAATCCCCGCCTACATACAGATAGATAGGGAGCCATAAGGAAAGGCGGCGGAAGGCAGTTGAATCCGCTCCTGCGATGTGAAGGTTTTGGGTTAGTTTCCCGAAAGAAAGCGAGTGAGGAAGATACCTACCCGAAAGCGAGCAAAGCAAGCTAAGGTGCCAGCCTGGTTTGGCGAAGTCTGTATGTAAGCTAAGAGGTCTGCGTTTCAAATCTTTTTCATCAAATTAGCAATAGCTTATTTTAATATTCCGACAGCGCAGCAAATCCTTCATTCACAAGCTATATCGGGCAAAACATCCGTACTATTAAGTATCTAAACTTTGGTTGATAAAGTTTATGTTGTTCTGTAGAGGTATTTCAGAAATCAGAAGATTCGCCCAATGTTATAAGTGTTCTGTTGACAATTCAATGTTTTATGAAAATTTGTTACTTACCTCTTTTATTCTTTATGTTCAATGGGCATATTGTAACACATTAAATATTAAAATATTTTTCATTGATTTATTTGAACAAAAGTGTATTTTAGTTCATCCATGGATAGACGAGTTAATCTTTTAGTATGTGTTACATCTCAGGTTACTCCATGCTTTTGCGCTCATGTTTTTATCACTAATAATTGTGTAACATAATTATCAAAAAAATAAAATTGTGTAACATGACCACTCTTCACCAACATCAGGCCATCACTGACTTGTGCTTGCCTCTACCTCACGAAATAGGAAAATTATTTGATGTAAAAACATATTACAACCCTGTACCCGATTGCTCTTTTCATGTTTGTATGTACTTAATTTTGGGAGTTATAATAGTAATATCTTTAATGTAATACAATCATGCTAGAGATTGAACTGGAGAGGAGGAAGATTGAACTGGAGGGGAAACAGGACGACCCTACATTGGAGAATGATTCCTCTCTCATTCCGATTTTTCACATTGAGAAACATCCATATCTCAACTGTAAGGTACAAGATACAGTGTTGTAGCTTGGTCTAATGCCTGTAAAAACTGTTTTTAATAGCTTAGTAAATCAGGTAATTAACTACATCGATTCACAATTATTTACCTCTCATGCCATGCGGCCATTATATTTATGTTGATTCACATCAATTTTCTCTTCTTTTTTACCTTACACAAACGTCCAAGGCGGGCAATCAAGCGCGGTAATTCCGCGCCATCTTTCTAGTTAACTCCATTACTCTGGAAGCATCCATACAAATGCAAAAAGACCCAAACAGATAACAATATTCGGTCTAGGGTCTTTGAGCAACAAAAGGACCCAAATAAAAATAAAAATTACAACAAGGTCCTCAGTGAGACCCGAGCAACGACGACCACCACGAGGACTCCGGCGCCGCCACGGAAGAGTCCCACACTGGAAGAAGCATGACCACCGGAACCAAAACGCCAGGTACGGAGCAACAGCTGAAGACGACGCCTCCACTCGCGCCGGGACCAGTCGGTGTGAAGACGGAGCCTTCAAGACACCGCAGCGGAGATGGGGAAAATGCCTCTTGATGCGGATTGATTGACACACCAGAGGTCCTCCCGGAGGTCGCCTCACATCACACACCATTAGACGAGGAAGATGAGGTCGAAGCCGTAGATTTGATGTAGCCTTCACCGGGCTTGACCAAATTAAAGCTCTCCACACAATGATAGGGATCAGCAGAACGCGATCAACCCAAGGAAAAGAGCTCAAGCGTCGAACAGTAAGCTCAGAACCAAAGCTTTGGCCAGCATAGCAGCTCTATGGATGCCAGACCAGAGCAACAAAGAGGAAGAAAAGTGGGGCAATACACTGCTGGGGAGGAATCCAACGAGGACCAAAGCCATAACGGCCACTAGGGAATAAAGGGAGCAAGAATCGAACCTTGCTGGAGACAAATCGCACGCAAGACGCGGAGGCGATGAGCGAAGGCCGAATGAAGCTCCAACTACTGCTAAACTAGAGAAAATCTAAACTACAGCTGTACAGGATGGGTCCCTCACCCAAACCAACACCGGCGTCAAGCCGGAGAAGGAGGGAGGGGCCGGATCTGACCGGCGGAGAGGAAGACTAGGAAAGTTACTGTTGGGGGAGAAGGCTCGAGAGAATGGGAGAGCTTGGCATTAACCGGGTCTTACTAACATTGGCCCTTGCGAACCATATTTGAGCGAACCGAATATTCTACCTTGGTTCGACGCAGCGTTGCGGGTGCACTTAGTGTTACATTGTGTCATTTATTACTCCAACGCTGCACCACCTAAATTTCTCTTACTACTAGTATTATTAAAATCCATTTGCTTTTTTTTTAGGGAAATAGGCCCGCTAGGGGCTAAGAGGAAGTAGAACCTAACCTTTGAACAAAGTGAAGGAAGTACAACCTAACCATAGTGATATGCACTAACATAAAAAAAAGTAAGGAATTATGATGTACCATCGAGGTATATCATAATCAAGAATCAAATTTATGATTAAAGCTGTAATAATAAAGAGGTAACATAAAAACTCATAACGTTTACAGAATGACCATGTGAAGTTATTATAGGTTATTCCAAAAAAACACCTTTTTTTTGAGAAAACCGGGTTGATATTTCATTGATATTCTTGGTGATTACAGCTCATATTACAAAGACACCCTTGCAAAATAAAGAAATTACAAACTAGTCCTTGTAACCATCTCCCGGCGTTCCTCGCCATCGACCGGAATCCGCCTGAGACCGGCCACCTCCCCGACAAAGAAACAAAGTTTACAGTTGCCGTCTTGAGCAGCAAATCGAAACCGACATGCTTTGTTGTCGTTGAACGATCCGGCTGTAGAAGATGACCGGCGGCCATCACATCGTCGAGTCTTGAGGAGCCTGACGCCTCAAGAACCAATCCATCGAACAGCAAAGAAACCAGAAGGGGAACTCACCAAGAATGATGGTAACTACCAACCAACCCGATTTCAACACACGGTACACAGACCTCTCCAAATCGATGACGATAAGAGAGGAACAAAAGATCCCAAGATCTGAAACTCCAGATCCAGGAGACACACACCACTCCAGCACACAGAGTGGGAACAAAAGCACCATCCTTCCACACGGAAGATGGAAAGAGTACCTCGCACTACCTTCCACCAAGCTGGCAGGGAATCGGCGAGGATGATGAAGGAGCTCTCGACGAAGAACATCCTGGAGAAGCCCTCGCTCCATCCGCGCCGTCGCCTGCTGGAGAAGTCGCCGAGGAAACCAACCTCGCTTCGGTCGACCGGAGCAGGTAAACCTAACCCTAACCTATCTAACCTAATGGAAACAGGAGAGGATATATACACCGGATGACGAAATCGCCGATCCCCCCCTCCTCCAGCGCCGGCGAGGGCACCGAGTCGGAGAGGATCGAGCGAAATCGCCGCCGGACGGCTCGTCGCCTCGAAGTCGCCCTTTTGATTACTGTAGAAAGGGAAAGATCGAGAGACAGGTAGAAAGTTCCAAAAAACCACCTAATCTTTAATCTTGGCCGTGAGATATCAGCACAGCAACGGATCAGTAACCGACCCAACCCAGCTCTGTTCCAGTCGGCCTCCACACCGTCTCGCCCAGCCAGCCACGCTCCACAACTCCCCCCTTTGCACGGCGAGCGGCGGCCGGCGGGGATGGTCCACAGCGGCGAGCGGAGGAGCTCAGAGCCCACGGCAGTGGCGCCGCGCTGGCTGCTGATCGGTGCTCGCGCAGCACATTGCAGGGGAAACAGGTACATCTTAGATTTCTCCACGGCAAAGCTCTATTGCGGTCACTCTCGGTAGCACCAGATGGCTGAGGCTGTTGGTACCAACTCTGAGATGCTGGGTGGGTGTATATAGAGAATGAAATTGATAAAATCCATCTCGTTAAAGATTTTCATACCGCAGATTAGCAGTAAATAGCAAGATAAAAAAACATGGCACAGCCTTCTAAACAAAACTTTGGCCACCATTTCGCTTGAAAAACAAATAGATGTGGCATTTGCTAGATCTCAAGTGCGTTCCAATTCTGTTCCAGATTGCGGGGAAATATTGTTCGCTTGGAAGTGGAAGGTTTACCCAGATATGTCCAAATTTGCAGTCAGAGACCAGGGAACAGAGTACTACAACTAGGTATTATAAAATGCAATGGAGCACTACTGTCTACGTCTTGATGTAACTGTTGACATGGATTTGTGCTTAACCCTGATTTTTTCTTTTGAGAAAGTCAACCGCTGAAGTTTCACCGAGGATGCTGCATCTAGTTCAGTCATCATCATGACGACTAATTACTACTCAAGTTGCAGACTGACATGCGATTGCTCCAAGTACAGAAAAATCTGCACCCTCTTGATCAGTTTTGGGCCCCTAGTGCATGTGAACCTCAGTATGTAATGTCATGAAGCCAGGCAAATAAGGGGGGATTTTCTCTGTGTAGGCTATCGAGGATCTCTTGCAATTTCATCATCAAAGAGTGGAAGTTGTGTTTTCTCTGCTTTGTTTCTTCTGCACAAGATGAAAATTTCTCATAAACACCTCCCTGTTCTGAGATCTTCCTATGGCTGTTAGCGCGGCGCTCATGTTTGCTGGGAAGTCGGTAGCAACTGCAACCATCTCCTTCTGGATCGGCAAGGCTTTCACCTGTTCTGAATGAGTACTGTGTAGCTGAAGGATTGGAAGATGTCAAGGACAGGGTACTAAAGTCGATGGTTAAGGTTGAGGCTGTGCTCGAGTCTGTCAGCGCCGAACATATCAAGGAACAGAGCAGCAAACTAGATGAATGGCTGTGGCAATTCAGGGATGCTGTTGAAGAGGCGGAAGATGCGGTCGATGAGCTTGTATACTACAGCTCAGAGACAAGGCAAAGGATCGCAAGGTTAGTGACTGGGGCTCCTCCTTTTGTAAGATGAAGCATAAAGTTGTCAAATCTGTTAAAAATGTCAGCATTTTAGATAAGACTATGAAACAATTTACTCATCGTGGAATACTCAAGAGGCTAAGGAAAGCTATGGAGGATTTGGACAAGGCTTCCACAGAGCTTGTGCCTATTCTCACATTGGCTGTATATGGCAAGAACATTGCTTCTGGTAGTCAGACACAGGTGAACGGGATAAACAGAAACCGTGATACGGGTTCAACATTAGCTGCTCCTTACTTTGTTGGACGAAAAATGGAGAAGGAAATGATAGTTGGATGGCTGAACACGACACCAGTGGAAGCTTCTGAAATTGTGTTGAGTGCTGACCATATTCCTATTTTTGCAATAGTTGGTCATGATGGCATGGGGAGGACTACTCTAGCTCAATGTGTTTGTGAAGAGGACATTGCAAAGCATTTCAAGGTTATATGGGTCTGTGTTTCTACTGTATTTGACGCAACATCTGTGACAGGCAAAATACTAGAAGCTTTTTACAGGGGAAAAACCTAGTGCAGATAATTTAGAGGCACTCCAGCAGAAACTCAAGCAGAAACTGACATCTGTTAAGTTTTTCCTGGTATTAGATGATGTTTGGGAAGACAAGGAAAAAGATGAATGGGAAAAGATATTTGCTCCTCTGAGGAAAGGGATGAGTGGGAGCAAAATCTTAGTAACAACGAGAATGCAATCAGTAGCAGATATGGCTGGCAACCTTCGATGTTGTCTCTGAAACCAATACCACCTTCGATGTTGTTGAAGCGGAGTACAGGAGTAGCATGGAGCCACGGGAGGACGGCAGCATCTCGAACTCAGCTGTGACCAATTTTAGCGGCGGATTTCGTTTGAACCACCGCTATTTTAAAACTTTGTCCGCCGTTGTAGTGCCTTTTTGTTGTAGGGGGATAAAATGATCAAGATGAAGAGTGAAGGTGGTATTGGTTTCAGAGATCTTAATTAAGTTGTTTAATCAGGCTCTCTTGGCTAGGCAAGCATGGAGGTTGATTGATGCACTGGAAAGTCTAGCTATGTGCTCAGGTGCTAAACGCTAAGTATTACCCCCACGGTGACCTTATAGACACTTCTTTCCCTCGAGTAATGTCACCGGCCATCCTGGAGAGCTATTTGTCATGGATTGGACCTGCTAAAACTGGGTACACCGTAGCCTTGGTTTGGCAGTTTTGGGAAATAAAGACCATGTCGACTGAAGTGGGTGTCGCAGCTCATGAATGAAGACGGACTGACGTGGAACAAAAGAGTGGTTGGAGCACTTTTTTCTGGCCGCATGACGCTGAAGCCATCAGGTCGACCAAGATTGCGGCCGGAGCGCATCAGGATGTGTTAGCAATGGCACTTTGAAAAGACTGGATTTTCAAAGTCAGGAGCGCGTACAAATTAGCTGTCTCGATCAAGGAGCTGGAGGGCGATCAGTTGACAGCGTCTATCACACGACCAATGGGAGAACGTCCAATATGGAGTGCAGCGTGGAAGCTTCCTGTGCCGCAGAGGTTCATGTATTTATATAGAGAGTGTCGAGGTTTTAGGGCCTCGATAGTTATTTTATGGGTGTACGAGAATCAAGAACACGATGGTAACACAGGAGACGAGGGTTTATACAGGTTCAGGCCGCCAAAGGCGTAATACCCTACGTCCTGTGCTGGTGTAATGTATTGCGAGAGAGTTTTCTGTAGGTCTCCTGCCCGCCTTATATAGTCGGGGGTGCAGGGTTACATGGATCTAAACTTAGTCGGTTACATAGTAAACAGCCTTGTAGTACAAGTTGAATGATGTTTATTTTCTGGCCGAGTGGGCCGACTGACTTTAGGTCCGTCGGGCCACCCGGGCCTTCTTGGGCCAAACTGATTCCCCATTACTGGATTACTCGGCCTTGTTGTATCTTGAGTATACCCGGGTCTCATATCATCGACAGTAGCCCCCGAGTTCTTTTTGATTGATCTTGAAGACTTCCGACTGGTTCCAACTCCATGTACGATGATCCTCAGCATAGCTGGTCAATAAAAAAGAACTCCAAAGAGTAATAATTACCGAAATAACCCGATGAAGAAACTGAATCCTGGGAATACCAAGATCAGTAAGGCCTCGAATTAGGCATGAAGATGAAGGAACACCCAATGCCGACTGACGCCGGGAACAAAGGCTGGGCTCAGAAAGCGTGTCCTACCTATCAGTAGCATTCAACTCGAAGTTGACCAAGACTTTAAAAAGTATGCTTACCAGCAGGATTTTTTAAAACACACCTGTAAGGTGCAGCCCCCGAGCTTCTGAGTAATCCAAAAGATTAGACAGAAGATCTAAAAAGAGCCTGGCAGATAGACAAAATCTATTACCGTAAAAGGGAACTCCATGGGAGTTATGGGAACTCCCCACAACTGGTGCACTACAGCTGTTAAAAACCAGAAGTGAGTTGCGAGTCTCGAACCGAGCTTTCACTCGGTCGGAATCTAAGCCCATCCAGCAATTTGTGCCCAGGATGATGACAGCTCGTAGGTTTTGGCGACCGCCTCGCTCTTCACTGCAGTTCATAAAACCGACTCAAAGAGCGAGTTCAATTCAGGGAAAAAACCTCCCGTAGGCCTTCAACGTCCGAGTGAAGATCTTGTGCATCTGTAGCCCGAAGAATATAACCACTGACCGGCCGAGTGGAGAAGCATAGGGTGCACGTCTAGTGCACCCTATGGATGTAGCCTCCGAGTCTATGAAGAAGTCGCAGAGTTGTTCATAGACTCTAAAAGCAGCTGTAGAATATATCCGCATGAAGACACCCGCTGAAGTTGAATCCAGATTTGGCAAAGTAAAACCTGCTCGCCTGACTGAACGAAGCACGACGTGGGCTCACGCAAGTGAGCCCACGTGGGCTAGCCCCCGAGTCTATGAAGAAGTCGTAGAGTTGTTCATAGACTCCAAGAGTAGCTGAAGAAAATAATCCTGAATATCCGACTGCCGACTGCCGACTGCCCGAGTGAAGAAGCAGAGAAGTGCGACGTGGGCTCACGC
Organism: Eragrostis nindensis; assembly: GCA_012490785.1. NCBI lineage: Eukaryota > Viridiplantae > Streptophyta > Magnoliopsida > Poales > Poaceae > Eragrostis > Eragrostis nindensis. Next base: position 26,129 of record JAAXCT010000585.1, read on the forward strand.
AAGTGAGCCCACGTGGGCTAGCCCCCGAGTCTATAAAGAAGTCGTAGAGTTGTTCATAGACTCCAAAGAAGCTAAGAAGATGTACCAAACCCAGAATATGTCGAGTGAACTGAATGCCAACAGTGTGCTGCCAAAAGTTGCTATGCCGATCACGTGTGTGCTGTTCCAAATGACTCACGAGAACACAGTAAAACCAATAATGCCCGAGATACTGCTTGAAGCGTCCCCTTCTGCCTTTCCACCGCAGCATCCTTATCAAAAACAGTCACAGCTTTGCTATAAAGAAGCTGCAACCGCAGCCCCCAAGTATCCATCGATGTTAGCTGAAGATGAAGAAAACCAATAGCTCGAAGAAGAAAGGTGCCTCCAGTTCCAACCAGCAGCCCCCAGCTGAACCACAACCACCAAATGTAGCCATGCCAAACCTTGAGAACTTAGCTATCATTGAAGCTCCACCAATAGTACCTCCACTGAATGTTGTGCTGCCACCTCCAGGTCCATTCGATCCACCGCTGCTGGAATACATTGATGTCTCATCTGGAGATGAAGCCACTGGAAATCCTCGCCGTCGCTATCTGCCTAATGGTCTGCCTCCATGGCAGCTCATCAGTCGTCTAGTTGCAAGTCGTACCCGAAGCCGCACTCATCCAGATCCACCGAGAAGGGAATAAAAACCAAAGATCTTGAAGAGAACCATCGACTATCTGGTATCAACAATGTGTAATATCTTGTATGCTGTAATCTTGTATCCACTTGTCATGTACCATCATGTGAAGAATAAAAATCACTTGTGCGTGTGTGTCATTTGTCATCTTGAAGTAACTAGGAGAATAGCCGAGTGGCTACGGCCTCAAATATCAGCCAGCCGACTGAATTTGGTTGGTACTGGAGATAAAACACTGAAGTAGACATGTTATAACGGCCAGAAAATATGAACCGTGCAAATTAGGTCAACAGATCTGAACCGTGCGTGGAAGTTTCCCGCTCCTTTAAATCACTGTATCGCTATCTTCCTCAACACACTTGCGACAGTTCGCCTTCCTTATCCCTTGCCATTCTGCCAAGATCCAAATCAACAAACTCCCAATCGCCAATCCGACGCACTCCAATCCGCCATTCCGGCGAACTCCAAACTGCATTGGTACCGCCGACGAAAGTATTGCGCCGCCATTAACAAGATCACGCCGCCGGTGAAGAAACTGAAGCCGCCCTTGAAGATCCGCCGTTGAAGATACCGAAGCTGCAGTTGAAGATCCGCCGTTGAACCGATGGCCGGGAAGAAGAGAGCCGCCTCGCGAAAGCAGAAGACAGACTCGCCGCCGCCCGCCGATGAGGACAACCGCTGGCCGGAGTCCATCATGACAGAGGAGAAGTGCCAAGAACTGACCAGCGCGGGGTTGCTACCGGATCGCGAGGTGATTGGATGGCGTCCCGCCGCCGGTGAGCAATTCCCCACTCCGTTCCCTGATGAGGTCGTCATTTTTGATGCTTTCGTGCGCCGTGGATTAGGGTTGCCAACCCATGCTTTCTTCCGGAGCATCCTGCATTTCTATGGTGTGGAGTTGCACAACTTGAACCCTAACTTGATCCTGCACATCGCCGTCTTCATCACTCTGTGTGAGGTCTTCCTGGGTATCCGTCCGCATTTTGAAGATGAAGTCGAATGTCAACCCTGCTATTGTTGAAGGATGTGGGTTCCAATTGAGGAACAAGAAGATCTACTTTGATATGCCGTTCCCGTCAACACTTAAGGGATGGCACTCGGGTTGGTTTTATGTGAAGAACCACTCGCCGAGTCTGCCAGCCTTCAAGAGTGTAGCTCCTGTGCAGCGAGACACTTGGAGAAAACCTTTAACAGCTGATGAGAAAGCTGAAGTGACCGATCTGCTGACAATGATCGACGATTTGAAGGACAGTGAGCAACATGATCCACTCACTGGTCTAAGCATTGCCGTGATGTTCTGTGGCAGAAAGTTCCAACCGCTAAAGGACAGAGCTGAGCCAGCTTGGAGGTGGCGCGGCAAAGAGGATCCGAGCAACGAAAATATTCCTGGAAACACAGCCACCATCATTGAAAACCGAGTGAGAGACTTCTTCGCTGTTGGGACTGAAGTGGAGGTACCACCCATAGTTAGCTACCATATCAAGAATCCTCCTCCACCTGTAAGTATACTTTTCTGAGGTCAATACCAATATAACTCATTCCGCCAATGTTGTAATGTATCCATGTATATGAATTCGTGCAGGCTATGGAGATTGAATTTCGCTCGGATGGACCTAGCGAGCCCATGCATGTCAAGCCTGCTCCCAAGAAGAAAAGGGAAAAGACATCATGGACATCGACTCAAGTGAAGAGGAGAGAAACTCCGCGGATGCTGCCATTGATGCAGTGATACCGAGCGACGATGAAGAAGAGAGTCGAGAGACCCCTCAGCAACATGCTGGAGAAGACCGAGTGGAGGAGTCCCAGCCTGTGCCACCTCCACTGAAGAAGACGAAGAGAGAAGTGCGACGGTCGACCACTCGGGGAGCTTCATCCTCGAACCCGAGTGGTGGAGTGATTGTGTACGAATCGCGCAGGGCAACTCTGGCTGTGAGCCCTAGCGCATCTCCGTCGCCACGAAGCAGAAGAACGCCGCCGAAGACGCGAGAAGGCCGAGCCCCCGAGGGGGCCTCTGGCGAGCAAGGGGGCCAACAGAGTGCCGATGCCCCCAGGGACGTATCATATGAAGACCGTATCAACATCACCCTCTCCACACTGTAAGTAAATCTCACAAGTGTGATGCCGAGTGATAACTGCGAAGAAGAATCCAGCTAATAACGTTTGTAACTGCAGGGCCCCCTGTACTGAAGTGCCGACTGATGAACCAGAGCGAGACGCTCCTGTAAATCCACGAAGAGGTGAAACTCCCATCCAGGAGAGACTGCAGAGCAGGCGCTCATGAGCGGGGGAGTGCTCATCGAGGACTTGGGTCCTGACAGGAGGGACACAACTGGCCAAACTGAAGAAACGCCTGAAGAGGAGAACCCGCCGAGAAATGCCGAGTTGCCCGACTTGACTGATGCCGGAGCAAGTAACCAAGAAGTTCGTGGTGAAGAAGCCGAAGAAGTACATCATGAAGTTGGGGTGGAGCATGGAGAGAGGAATACTGCTGAAGAGGAGATCCGTGCTGGAACCGCAGAAGGGGAGACAAACACACAGGGTGACGCACCACCGGAGACTGCAACAGCCCCTCCTTCGACTGCTGGAACCACAGAGACTACTGCTCCAGCAACAGCCGCAGCCGAAGTGGAGAAAAATGCCGCCCCTGCAGTGCCGAGTGAGGAGACTGTTGCCCGAGTGGAAGGGGAGCCGACTGTTGAAGACTCTGAGCTTTGCCGACTGCTGAAACAGGTTGATGACCATCTGCTGAATGGAGCACAGGCAGAGTTCAACAATGCGACAAGCTTCCACCGTCATCACGCTGCCCTCAACACTGTGTTCAATGTAAGTGAAGGACGGCCCGGTGTCTTTATCTTGGAAGGTGCTTTTGCTGTTGTCAAGGACACTGACTCCTGTTGTTGTAGGTGACGGAGGAGAACTTGAAGGCGAAGAACCAAATGATCCGTGACATGAAGACGCAGTTGGAGAAGCAAGCAGCCATGGAGAATGTTGACGGCTCTTAGACCCAATATTTACCCGTCAACTAGCTGCGCTTTTTATAATAAAACAATCACCAAAAGTAGACTTAGGTCTTTAAACTAATGATTTCCACAAGTCTTGGTGAATTTGTGAGTGCAGCTGCAATTCATAGGAAACGGGGAAAAGGAAGCATAAAAGGCCCAAGTCGAAACACCAATTTTCCCCGGAATAAAGAATTCCTCACTTGAAGCCCAAAATCCAATTATCCTGGCTTCAACTCCACCCACAGCAGGTGGATCAGAGGACAACACAGCCCAGAGAAGCAGCACGAGGAAGACCAGGCCCAGAGGGCCCACCAGGGGTCGGCCGACCCCAAACCCTAGGTCGGCCGACCTGTGGTGGAGGCCCCCCTGGCCCATCTTATTATGTCGGTTCGCCACCGCCTCCAGAGGTCGGTTCCACCTGCAATCAATGCCACCGACCTAAGGAACCGTCTCAAGTTGCCGACCTTCTTGGGCTATAAATAAAAGGGTACCCCCCCCTCCTCCAAAGCGCATCACAAGACACAAGTCATTCCACTCCCATCCAGGCCAAGGGCCTCTTGTACAGTAGTAGAATAGAGGAGAGGGCAAGGATCAAGGAGAGGGATAGCTCCCCTTTGGTTATTTCCTTATCTTGTACCCTTGGCGGATATTTATCTTATTAATAGTTCATCGTTCGTTCTTCGTTCGTTCGTCGTTCGTTCATCGTTCTTCGTTCGTTCTTCGTTCGTTCGTCGTTCGTTCATCGTTCGTCGTTCGTTCTTAGTTCGTTCATCGTTCGTTGTTCATTCGTCGTTCGTTCATAGAACGATCGTTGTTCTTATTCGTAAGATTAGTATTCGTGGTGTTATTGATCTAGCGAGCTTTACATACTAGTCGTTATTCTTGTTTTACTTGTTTACGGGATCATCGCTCCGCGAGAGGTGCTCTAGCCTTCCAGATTGGTACCAGGACCGGGGTTAGAGTAATAATCGACGGCATAGACGTGGTGTCTAGGCTAGAGGTTACCTTTGTTTGCAGCGTGCCCCACGGTTTGTAGAGGTAGGCGGCAGGTGGTGACAGCCCTGTCCGTCCCTTGTAATCCTCCACGTTCGGGTTCGCCGTAGAGCTACAGGCTGGCGTGACTTGGCAGACCAGGTCTATACCAGTGCCCGAAGTAAACGAGTAGAGCTAGAGTGCGATCGTCCTGCGGGACAGCTAGATCTTTATTCATCCTCTCAATCCTATACTACTGCCATTCTTGTGTGTCCTTGGGTAAAACTAACCCTGCTGCAGATTATCACCGTTCCTTGGGGAAAAGAAATACGATACCTTGGAATACTCCCGGGTGAAGTGCTACAACGGTATTCCGTGCGCTTGCGGATTTATTCGTGGTGTAAGAAATACCAACAAGCATTTCTAGCACCGTTGCCGGGGAGCGGTTGCTAATTCTGTAGCGGACCAGGTTTGCCCTCGTAACTTATCTTTACATCCCCGTTCAATTAAATTAGAAAAGAAAAAAAATATATATACACACATGGAGTCATCACCCACAATCCAATCTTTTTCACTCCACAGGGCGAGCTCTTAGAGCCACCATGTTCATCTCAACTTGTTGTTTCAACAAGCTATGAGCTCTGCCCCAGTTTTATTTCTTTGATCAAAGGACTTTCTTTCTCTGGTTTTAAAAATGAAAATCCTTTTGAACACTTGCGAGAGTTTGAGCAATTGTGTCCATGCCGATTGATCAATGGCATGACACATGAAACTTTAAAGTGGAAATTGTTTTCCTTCTCTCTCAATGAGAAGGCGAAGCAATGGTACACTTACACCGCTAAGAGAGTGAACGGTGATTGGAAAGAATTGCGAGACAAATTTTGTCTAGCATTTTTTCCCGTATTTCGTATCACTGCTCTACGCGCGGACATAATTAAATTTCGCCAAGAGGAGGAAGAAACCCTTAGTGCGGCATGGATACGGTTCTGTTCATTAACAGATTCCGGTCCAGAGTTATTGCTCCCAGAACCCGTTCTTTTGCAACATTTTTATTCAGGGTTGAGCAAAGACACCGCACTTTATCTTGACACGGCTGCCGGTGGTTCTTTTTCTCATAAGACCATAGCGGAAGCAAAAGATTTGCTAGAAAGAATTGTTGAAAATACACATTTTTCCGCTGAAATACCCGAGGAGCCGGAGTCAAAAGATGAGGCACTCATTGTGGAAACACAACAAAAGGTGTCTACCTTGGTAGACCCAACATCCGAGTCCTCATCTGATTCCCGAACAATGACAGAGGATGATGAACCTCTAGAGTTCCCATTTGAGTTTGAGGAAGAAATTTTTGAAGATTTTGGAAACGCCTCGAACTATTTGTTTCAAAAGAGACCGCCTGTTCCTTTGCCACCTCCCGAACCAATTGAAAAAGAATATCTTGTGGAGACTGTTCGGGAGCTTACTTCAATCATGAGCGAAGAATGGTTGAGGGAGAATGAGCTATCCATGGATATCATTCAGCTCTGCCCTCCCTCAACCAACATATGCTGCTCCATCAAAGGAACCAAGGTGGATACACTCTACAACCCCCTTGTTGGTGCCAACATCCTCTCCGACACATTTGCGTTGTCAATCTTTGGCAACCGACTATGGACATCAACGAACAAACTCCTCAAGCACCCATCAGGCCATATTCTTGAGAGTTTGGGGATTGTCAGAGATGTGACCCTCTATCATGAAGACCTTGAGGTTATCCTGGATTTCTACGTCTTCGAGGTCCCAGACTTCGACATAATGATAGGGCATCCTATAGAAAAATTCCTCATCGATGCCCCATCATTTGGAAACCTCAACTTCACCCTCGGAAAAGAGTCATTCTCCATTCCAATTACCACATCACGAAACACTCTTTCCGATGAACCACTTGAGGAATATCAAGTGGAGGAGGTCATGGCCATTTTTCCTCACATGGACCCCGAGTTAGCTTTGGAAGAAGATGCACAAGACTTTATCTTAGAAGAAGCCGATTCGGAGGACACCTTTGAGCTACCAGAAACCACACCACCGCCACGACCTCCCATTGATCTCAAAGCGCTACCTCCCGGTTTGCGCTATGCTTTCTTGCACGGAGATCCGCAAGCTCCCGTCATCATAAGTGACAAGCTTTCGGAAGAAGAAACCACCAAACTCATAGCCGTGCTTGAAAAACATCGCTCCGTTCTTGGCTACACACTTGAAGACCTAAAAGGGATCAGCCCCGCTCTCTGCATCCATCGCATTCCCACGGATCCCGAAAGTACACCTTCAAGGGAGCCTCAAAGGAGGCTGAATAATGCGATGAGAGAAGTTGTGAAGAAAGAGGTCTTGAAGCTATTACACGCCGGGATCATCTATCCTGTTCCTCACAGTGATTGGGTGAGCCCCGTACAAGTGGTACCTAAGAAAGGAGGTATGACGGTTGTTCATAATGATAAAAATGAACTTATTCCTCAACGAACCGTCACGGGGTGGCGAATGTGCATTGATTACCGAAAACTTAACAAGGCTACAAAGAAAGATCATTTTTCGCTGCCCTTCATCGATGAGATGTTGGAACGGTTGGCAAATCATTCTTTCTTTTGTTTCCTCGATGGGTATTCGGGATATCATCAAATTCCCATCCACCCCGACGATCAAAGTAAGACCACTTTCACATGCCCGTATGGAACTTATGCTTATCGTCGCATGTCTTTTGGTTTGTGCAATGCACCTGCCTCGTTCCAACGTTGCATGATTCTATTTTCTCTGATATGATCGAAAGCATTATGGAAGTTTTTATGGATGATTTCTCTGTTTATGGAAAAACCTTCGATCATTGCTTAGAAAATCTAGACAAGGTCTTACAGAGATGCCGTGAGAAGGACCTGGTACTTAATTGGGAAAAGTGCCACTTCATGGTCCGAGAGGGCATAGTTCTTGGACACCTTGTGTCCGAGAGAGGCATAGAGGTGGACAAGGCAAAAATAGAAGTTATAGAAAAGCTTCCGCCTCCTGTGAATATCAAGGGTGTTCGTAGTTTTCTGGGTCATGCTGGTTTTTATCGTCGCTTCATAAAAGATTTCTCTAAAATTGCACGACCCCTTACGAACTTGCTTGCTAAGGATGCACCCTTTGATTTCAATGATGACTGCATGCATGCCTTTGCTACTCTTAAGAATGCACTCATCTCTGCTCCAATCATTCAACCCCCTGATTGGACGCTTCCTTTTGAAATAATGTGTGATGCTAGTGATTATGCTGTGGGGGCAGTTCTTGGTCAAATGAAAGACAAAAAGCATCATGCAATTTCTTATGCTAGCAAAACTTTGACTGGAGCTCAGTTGAATTATACCACCACTGAGAAAGAGCTCCTTGCCGTTGTTTTTGCTTTTGACAATTTTAGATCTTACTTAGCTAGAGCAAAAGTTATTGTTTACACTGATCATGCTGCTTTGAGATATCTGCTTGCTAAGAAAGATGCTAAACCTCGTCTCATAAGATGGATCCTTCTGCTCCAAGAGTTTGATCTTGAAATTAAAGATAAGAAAGGAGTAGAAAATTCTGTAGCAGATCATTTGTCGCGTATGCAGTTCACTAACTTGCAGGAAGTACCCATAAATGACTTTCTACGCGACGACATGCTACTAAAAGTGACGGATTCGCACCCTTGGTACGCCGACATTGTGAACTTCATCGCCACAGGATACGTACCACCAGGGGCGGATAAAAAAAGATTGATTTATGAAAGTCGCCGTCACTTATGGAATGAACCATACCTCTATCGTGTCTGCGCCGATGGACTGCTTAGGCGATGTGTGCCCACTCCCGAGAGCACACAAATCATTGAAAAATGCCATGCAGCCCCATACGGTGGACACTATGGTGCCTTCCGTACCCAAGCAAAGATCTGGCAAAGTGGATTCTTCTGGCCAACCATGTATGAAGATACAAAAGAATTCATTAGAAGATGCCCACAATGCCAGAGATTTGGAGGCATCACAGCACGAGATGCAATGCCCCTCACATACAACCTACAAGTCTAACTCTTCGATGTATGGGGCATTGACTTCATGGGACCATTCGTTATGTCCCAAGATTGTGAGTACATATTGGTGGCGGTGGATTACGTATCCAAATGGGTAGAAGCTATGCCATGCCGAGCTGCCGACTCCAAACACGCTCGCCGGATGTTCCACGAGACTATCTTTCCAAGGTTTGGAACTCCGAGAATGGTGATAAGCGATGGAGGGTCTCACTTCATTGACAAGACCTTCCGTAGCTTTCTAAGAGAGCTTGGAGCAAAGCACAACATTGCCACTCCATACCATCCTCAAACAAACGGGCAGGCCGAAACATCCAACAAACAAATCAAGCAGATCCTGCAGAAAACAGTCTTGGAAATGGGGAAGGGATGGAAAAACAAGCTACCCGATGCACTATGGGCATATAGAACAGCCTACAAGACACCCATAGGCATGTCACCATACCAACTCGTCTATGGAAAAACATGCCATTTGCCAGTCGAGTTGGAACATAAGGCATATTGGGCCATGAGGACTTGGAACATGGATATGAAAGGAGCTGAGTGGAGAAGAAAAATAGGGATAGCTGAGTTGGAAGAATGGAGAGACAAAGCATATCACAACTCAGCCATCTACAAGGAGCGTACAAAGCGCTGGCACGACCGGCGAATAAAAACAAAAGAATTCAAAGTTGGAGACAAGGTGTTGCTCTTCAATTCAAGGGTAAAGCTTTTCGGGCATGGAAAATTGAGATGTAAATGGAACGGATCATACACCGTCATTGACACGTCGACTCACGGAGCAATCACACTCCAGGACGACGGAGGTAATATATTCAAGGTAAATGGTCAGCGCCTCAAGATTTATCTCCAGCCCGAAGAAAATAAAGATTTCGATGTCATGCACTTAATTGATTTAAATATCTTTTCTTGACCTCTGCATCGAAATATCTTTCTATACCCCTTGTATCCCAAATATACCTTTCCCAACAAAGCTCCACGAAAAATAGAAAGGCCAGAGCCTGCCAAGGCAGGTCGGTCGACCTGGCTACCAGGGTCGGCCGACCCCCTCTGGCCACCTCTGCCTTCCATCTTTTGCTCATTCTGCCATCCAAGCTTTCCTTGTCTAGCCCAGCTATGCTTTGGAAATAAATCATTCGTTTCTTCGCCGGGAGAAGGGAAACCACTATAAATACAACCCATTGCACCCCCTCTCCATTCATCTCTTCTAAGCCTCACACCCCTTGAACAAAACCTTCATCCTTGCCATCATGACCAAGATCCCAGGTGCCCCTCATCTCTACTACAGCACGGGGGGCAGCTCTGCAAAGGAAGACCACCCTCATGGAGCAATCAGCAAGGGAAATCCCTTTGTCGGCCTCAACAACGCAGAACTCACAAGAGAGCTGGAGAAACTCCTTGACAAGGCCGATGCAATAGAGAAAACCTTGGCTCAAGTGAGGAGGGATGAGGCTCAGATTGACCAAGACATGAAATACATCGATGAGATCATGGCTAGAAACGGGATAGTCCTCCCGAAATAAAATTCTATCGCTAGGCGCATTAAACTTTTTTTTCTCTAATCGATTAGGTTCATACGTAATGCGCCTATCAGTTTTAATTCAATCAATGATAGTGCTCCCCGGGCTTGCATACCGGTAGAGCAATATTTGTGTTTCCATATTTTTGTCGTTTTTGAAGGAAAACAGGCAAAAAGGCAAGTGTAGGGGGGAAACATCACCATATCTGGAATAATCACAACCAAATCACCCAGAATCATACGAGGCAACTCAGGAAAGGTCACCACGCGAAACATCAGCACCAGTGGGGTCCAGGCCAGGTCGGCCGACCCCACAAGGAGGGTCGGGCGACCCCTGGTGGTCCCCACCAGGCTCCAGCCTCCTCCTGCCTCCTGAGTTTGCACCACACTTCCACTTTTTGCCTGCTACACCGTCAAGTTCATTCTGATAATCTGAAAATTAAATAAAACTTGACGCACTAATCTTTTGGGAAAATCTTAATTGATTTATCTTTTGCCCACAACTCTATCTCTCACATTCATGGACTTGCACACTTGTTATTTCTCGCTTCATCACTGAATGCTTGTGAACACCTTATCACTAGGAACCCATGTTTTTCCTAGATAATTGGCATGTGAGATATGGTTTGTCGAAATGATCTTTGCTTAACCTTCAAGTTCTTGGGAATTTATCTTTATGAAAATCAAAAAAAATAAAATTCCATAGTATGATGCTCCTCACTTGATTTATATTTTCCTACCAAGGCCAAGAACTCTACATGAACACTTTGATAGCCTATAAGCTGCTAGTTGTCGATTTGAGCTTTGTCAAATTCTTGGACCCTAGTGAGAAGTTTGTCATACTCTTTTGATCAAGATCACGTACACTCCACCTCACATGCTACACTTCTACACTGGAAGTTGAGCAACATTCCATCATCCATCCACCAAATAAATACTCCAAAAATCTCTGTTACCTTTCTCTCTCAAAAATATCATTGGAGACATGGCTATGCAAAAACAAAAAGAATAATCCCTGCTCATACAAAAGTAGAGCATGATGAAAAAAAAATAAAGAAAAAGAAAAAGAGAAAAAAAAAATGATAGCCATGTCCTCCTCAAAAGTTCAAAAAGAGAGAGAAGGTAACATCATAAAAAGGAGTGCATTTGTTTTCCACTTCATACCACCACCACACATGCACATCTTGATCAGATTGTATGACTTGTCTTCTCCATTGGATCCAGTCTTTGACTTAGCAATAAAAGAGACACTATGCTCCACTTTACCCTACCTTGAGCTCCACAAAAAACCTGATCAAACACAAGGAGGGAAGAGGCTAAATCATGGCCCTTGAGAAGGAAGTACATAAACCCCATGAGCGACTTGAGAGAGTCACTTGAGGAGCATGAAACTATGTTTTTATTTCTGAAAATTACGCAAAAATCCCAAGGTACTTGACAGGGAAGGCGAGGTGATTTGAGACATGACCGTTCCACTTATCAATCATCCAAGGAATACATGTTAGACACCTCAAAGTTCACAGGTATGAAGTGTGGCTTGCAATAACTTGTGTGCAGGCTCTCATTTATGAGGATAAGTATCTCCCGCCTTATGCTCGCAACTTTACTCGAGGACGAGCAAGGAGCTAAGTGTGGGGGAGTTGTTGACGGCTCTTTGACCCAATATTTACCCGTCAACTAGCTGCGCTTTTTATAATAAAACAATCACCAAAAGTAGACTTAGGTCTTTAAACTAATGATTTCCACAAGTCTTGGTGAATTTGTGAGTGCAGCTGCAATTCATAGGAAAACGGGGAAAAGGAAGCATAAAAGGCCTAAGTCGGAAACACCAATTTTCCCCGGAATAAAGAATTCTTCACTTGAAGCCCAAAATCCAATTATCCTGGCTTCAACTCCACCCACAGCAGGTGGATCAGAGGACAACACAGCCCAGAGAAGCAGCACGAGGAAGACCAGGCCCAGAGGGGCCCACCAGGGGTCGGCCGACCCCAAACCCTAGGTCGGCCGACCTGTGGTGGAGGCCCCCCTGGCCCATCTTGTTATGTCGGTTCGCCACCGCCTTCCAGAGGTCGGTTCCACCTGCAATCAATGCCACCGACCTAAGGAACCGCCTCAAGTTGCCGACCTTCTTGGGCTATAAATAAAGGGGTACCCCCCTCCTCCAAAGCACATCACAAGACACAAGCCATTCCACTCCCATCCAAGCCAAGGGCCTCTTGTATAGTAGTAGAATAGAGGAGAGGGCAAGGATCAAGGAGAGGGATAGCTCCCCTTTGGTTATTTCCTTATCTTGTACCCTTGGCGGATATTTATCTTATTAATAGTTCATCGTTCGTTCTTCGTTCGTTCGTCGTTCGTTCATCGTTCTTCGTTCGTTCTTCGTTCGTTCGTCGTTCGTTCATCGTTCGTCGTTCGTTCTTAGTTCGTTCATCGTTCATTGTTCAATCGTCGTTCGTTCATAGAACGATCGTTGTTCTTATTCGTAAGATTAGTATTCGTGGTGTTATTGATCTAGCGAGCTTTACATACTAGTCGTTATTCTTGTTTTACTTGTTTACGGGATCATCGCTCCGCGAGGGGTGCTCTAGCCTTCCAGATTGGTACCAGGACCGGGGTTAGAGTAGTAATCGACGGCATAGACGTGGTGTCTAGGCTAGAGGTTACCTTTGTTTGCAGCGTGCCCCACGGTTTGTAGAGGTAGACGGCAGGTGGTGACAGCCCTGTCCGTCCCTTGTAATCCTCCACGTTCGGGTTTGTCGTAGAGCTACAGGCTGGCGTGACTTGGCAGACCAGGTCTATACCAGTGCCCGAAGTAAATGAGTAGAGCTAGAGTGCGATCGTCCTGCGGGACAGCTAGATCTTTATTCATCCTCTCAATCCTATACTACTGCCATTCTTGTGTGTCCTTGGGTAAAACTAACCCTGCTGCAGATTATCACCGTTCCTTGGGGAAAACAAATACGATACCTTGGAATACTCCCGGGTGAAGTGCTACAACGGTATTCCGTGCGCTTGCGGATTTATTCGTGGTGTAAGAAATACCAACAGAGAAGCAAATGAAGACCCTGCTGGCCGAGGCCAAAGCAAAGGACGAGCTCATTCAGCAACTGTAACAGGAGAAGGACTTGGCGACGAAGGCGACCGGTGAGTATATTGTGAAGCTTTACCAAGCCTCGACTGAGGTCAGTCGGTTCGTTGATGATCTGATAAATCTGCAGTTCCATCAACCTCAGAAGACTTGGAGCGTGCGAGGTCCAGGGACGAAGCACTGAACGAGTAGGTCGGCAAACTAAACCAAGCTTATAAAGCTAAGGAGGCCGAACTTGTTGAGATGCAGGGGCAGCTTACTCAGGCTCAAACTCAAATAGAGTCCCAGAAGGAGAAAGAAAAGACCTACTTTGAGGAGCTGAGTAAAGCCATCGATGCCGAGAAGATTGCGGTTCAGACTTTGAGGAACCAGCAAGCCGAGTGGAAGACGTCTTCGGAGGAGCTTGACGATCTGAGGAAAAAGTATAAAGGGGCGACGCGGCAGCTGAAGGAAAGCCAAACTCTCGTCGATGCCTTGGAGAAAAAACTCGCCGCCACAGAAGAAGAGCTCTCGCAGATGACTGTTCAGCGAATGCTGCTCGTGACGAATCACAAAGGTAAGTTGTGTACCCAACGCCCTTGCAATTGGTGATAGTAAACATGCTTTGTCTTGCAGAGGAGCTGAACAAACTCAAGAACGAGTCGATGGAGCTTGAGCTGAGCGGGCTGGAGATCACGCAGTACGTCTACCCGACCGCCGAGCGTAGAGGAGAGCGCCCGTTGGCCGAGTTGCTGGAGAAGGTGCCGGTGGAGATGAAGAAGCACTGTGAGTTCGTCGCTCGCATGTGTGCTGGCGTGGTGCTGGGCAAGGTGAAATCCCACTATCCGCGGGTCGATGAGGAGCGTTTGAAGACGGGCTTCGCCGGGGACCGTCCATCCGCACCGCGAATCATCGAGGAGACGAAGGCCACAGCGATCGCGATGATCGCCGATGTGTCGGTGGATCCGTGAACTCGGTGTGTATGCCGAATCTGCAAAAACCTTTGTAAAAACAACAGGGTATATATATATAACGTTGGTACAAGTTGCTTTTATGTAGTCAGTAATTAGTTTGTCATGCCTCGTATGTGTAATTCAATATTGCCCTTCTCGAAGCGTTAAGTACAAATGAACTCCACGGACAGCGAACTCGGTTGTGACTCGGCCGGACTCGTTAACCTAGGGTGTTAGCAACAGATGGCGTTAACCCGTCAGTGTTAGAGTATGAGCAGGAGCCTGAAGTGAGTTGGTGTGACAGGGAAAAATTCACCGACTTGCTAGCTTAAAGAGAGACTCAAAACGTAACATACGAGACAAAGGCAAATTGACACGGATATGGCGAAACAGGGGTGATTATTATGAAGCAAATGATGTATACAAAATAACTCAAGCAAAAAAGCGACGTAGCTGATTGATGTTCCAGGAACTCTGCAACGGGGTACCGTCTTCAGTAGTCAACCGATAAGCACCCGGCCGAGTGACTTCAGCTACGACGTATGGCCCCTCCCATATGGGGGACAGCTTATGACGACCTTCAGTGGTTAAAATCTTCTTGAGGACGAGGTCACCAACTCGGAACGAACGTTCATGAACGTGTTTCTGGTGATATCGCCTCATTGCTTGCTGATACTTGGCCGACTTGAAGAAAGCGCGATCTCGCTCCTCCTCCAGCATGTCAATGGCTAATGACTGCTGGTCTTCTGCTCTAGCTTCGTCGAAGAACTCGATCCTGGGAGCGCCGTGGTCCAACTCAGTCGGCAGCACCGCCTCTGCACCGTAGACCATGAAGAAGGGTGTTTGGCCGGTTGCCGAGCTTGGAGTGGTGCGTAGGGCCCATAACACGGATGGTAACTCGTCGATCCACCTGGACGCATACTTCTTCAGTCGGTCAAATGCGCGTGGTCTGATACCTTGAAGAATCATGCCATTGGCCCGCTCGACCTGCCCGTTGGACTCGGGGTGGGAGCGTGAGGCGTAGCATGCCTTGATTCCGACGTCGTCGCAGAACTCTTGGAACTCGGCGGCTTTGAAATTGGTCCCATTATCCGTGATGATGCGGTTAGGAACACCAAACCTGAAGATGACGCTGCGCACGAACTCGATTGCCTTGCTTGCCGTCTGATCCTTGATCGGAGTAGCTTCAATCCACTTGGTAAACTTGTCAACCATGACCAGCAGGTGAGTGTAGCCTCTCTTGGCCTTCTGGAAAGGGCCGACCATGTCTAGCCCCCAGACTGCGAATGGCCATGACAGGGGTATTGTCTGTAGTTCCTGAGCCGGTACATGAGCTTGCCGAGCGAAAAACTGGCATCCTTCGCAAGTCCTGACGATGTGCTTCGCGTCCCGACTGGCAGTGGGCCAGAAGAAACCTTGCCGATAGGCCTTAGCCACCAGGGTTCTGGCCGCTGCGTGATTGCCGCAGACTCCCGAGTGAATGTCCTGCAGTAATTCCTTGCCCTTGGAGATGGGAACACACTTCATATGTATATCCTTGGCACTCTTACGGTACAATGTGTCCTTCACGACGAAATAAAGCTTGCTCTTCCTGAGGATTTGCTCGGCTTGCGCGGTATCTGTCGGCAGTCTTCCGTTAACCAACCACTCGGTAAACGGTGCCATCCAGTCGTCCTGCTCCGATGGGGTCGCCAAATCGATGTTCATGGCCTCAAGCTGTTCATCAGGGCTACCTGTGTCGGTCGGCGGGCGAGTGGCTAACTCGGCTTTCTCCTTCGTGACCGAAGGATGGTGTACTAATTGAAGAAAAACCCCTGGAGAAACTGGGTCTCGACTTGAGCCTTTATTGGCTAAGTAGTCGGCTTTGTGATTAAACTCGCGACGGATGTAGACAACTTCCAGGCCGTCAAAGCAGGATTCCATCTTGCGAATTTCTTGGAGGTAGGCCCTCATTGTATCATCAAGGCAGTCCTATTCCTTGTTAACCTGCTTGACTACCAACATGGAGTCACCTTTGGCTGTTAGCAGGCGAACGCCGATGGACTCGGCGATCTTTAACCCGTGAAGTAACGCTTCATACTCTGCCGCGTTGTTTGATTGCTTGAAGTGGAGCTGGAGTACGTAGGAGAGCTCGTCCCCTTGAGGGGAAACAAGGATAATGCCAGCTCCTGCACCCGTGAGTTGCAGGGAGCCGTCGAAGAACAACGTCCATGACTCGGACGTCTCGGGCTTAGCCGATATTTGAGTCTCCACGTACTCGGCGACGAAATCGGCGAGAGCCTTGCCTTTAATGGCCGTCTGGGGCTTGAAGGATAAATCGTAAGTACTCAATTCAATGGCCCACTTCGAGATCTTGCCTGTAGACTGTCGGTTGTAGAGCACTTCTCCAATCCCATAAGATGTAACCATGGTGATCGGGTGAGACTGGAAGTAGTGGATCAGCTTGCGTGATGCCATGAGTAGAGCGTAGATGATCTTCTGGATGTGGAAGTACTTGACCTTAGATGCCGACAAAACTTCGCTGACGAAGTAAACTGGGCGTTGTACCTTCTGGACATGGCCTTCTTCTCGTTCCACCACCAGCGCCGCGCTAACCACATGAGTGGTGACGCCAACATACAGCAACAAAGGCTCATTGTCTCCTGGCGGAACCAGGGTCGGTGGTGTGCTTAGATACAGCTTGAGATCTTCAAAAGCTTGCTTGGCCTCGTTGTTCCAAACGAACTTGTCGTGTTTCTTCAGGAGCTTGAAAAAGGGAAGGCCAGGCTCGCCGAGTCGCGAGATGAAACGGCTGAGTGCCGCCATGCACCCGGAGAGTTTCTGCACGTCCTTGATATTCTGCGGAGTCGGCATCCTCAGAATCGTCTCCACCTTCTCGGGGTTTGCTTCGATACCCCGGTGAGTGAGTATATATCCGAGCAGTTTGCCCGAAGGCACGCCGAATACACACTTCTCAGGATTCAGCTTCATGTCATATTCTCGTAGAGCGTCAAAGACGTCCTTCAAGTCGGCAATGAGATCATCGCCTTCCCGAGTCTTGATAACCACATCATCGATGTAGGCCTTGACTTTACGTCGGCGAAGCTGATTCTTGAGGCAGCCTTGTATACACCGCTGGTACGTTGCTGCTGCGTTCTTGAGGCCGAGAGGCATAGTTAGATAACAATAAGCCCCGAAGGGAGTAATAAACGAAGTCTTAATGCAATCATCTACGTTAAGTGGAATCTGGTGATAGCCGGAGTAACAATCAAGGGAACTTAATAACTTGCAACCAGCGGTGGAATCTACAACTTGATCGATGCGAGGAAGCCCGAATGGGTCCTTGGGACAGAACCTGTTTAGGTCTGTATAATCTACGCACATACGCCACTCTCCAGATTTCTTTTTTACAAGAACTGGGTTAGCCAACCACTCGGGGTGGAAGACTTCTTTGATAAAGCCGGCTGCTAGCAACTTGGCTAGGTCAGTCCTTACGGCCTCCTTTTTATCAGGGGTGAAGCGGCGAAGGCGTTGGCGAATCGGCTTGGCGTTGGGGTCGACGTGGAGAGAGTGCTCAACCAACCTCCTTGGGACACCTGGCATGTCGGACGGTTTCCAGGCGAAGATATCACGGTTGTCCTTGAGGAAGTTGGTGAGCGCGAGTTCCTATTTGGGGTCCAGAGCTGCCCCGATGACCGCCGTCTTGGTGGAGTCCTCGTCGTTGACGCCAACCTTCTTGGTCTCCGGTCCTGCCTGTAGAGCCGACTTGGCCGACTTCTTGGAAGGGACAGAACCCGGGTCTTCAAGGGACGCGGCTGCTTCTTTGATCTGGGCAGCCCCCAGCTTAGCCTCGGCGGACGCGGCCAGCTCGAGGCACTCGGCTTCCAGTGCTAGGCACTGCTTGACGTCTCCACGGAGGGATATGACTCCGTTGGGTGCTGGCATCTTGAGGACCAGGTACGTGTAGTGTGGTATTGCCATGAATTTTGCCAGAGCAGGTTGGCCGATGATGGCATGGTAGGCCGACTCGAAGTCAGCCACCTGAAAGGTGATAAACTCCTTACGGTAGTTCTCAGACCCTCCGAACACGACCGGCAGAGTGATCTGGCCGAGTGGCAGAGATGATTGGCCCGGTATAATGCCATGGAACGGCGCGTAGCTTGTCTGGATCTCTGAACGTGGGATGCCCATGTCGTCCAGAGTCTTGATGAAGAGGATGTCGAGGGCACTGCCTCCATCGACCATCACCTTGGAGAGCCGAGTGGTGCCGACGATCGGCGATAGTATCAAAGGATACCTCCCAGGCTGGGGTATGTGATCAGGGTGATCCTTGCGGTCGAAGGTGATGCTTACTTCGGACCACTTGAGATAGCGTGGTGTTTCAACCACGGTGTTGACTTGCCGAAGAGTTAGCTTCTGCTTCCTTCTGGACTCGTATGCTGCAGGGCCGCCGAAGATGCTCAGGACCTTGAGTGGGTCGCGGTATGAACCCTGGCCGTCTCTGTCTTCATCCCTCTTGGGGTGCTGTTGCTCCTCCGGCCTCTTGCCCTGGCTGTACTCGATGAGAGCCTTGTATTTGTAGCAGTCCCGCAACTTGTGTGGGCGCGAGACGTTGGGGTGAAGGTGACAAGGTTTGTCCAGAAGATCCTCAAAATCGTCCTGCCTTGAGGGGCGTCGCTGCCGGTTCCTGTCCACCGCAGCCACTAGGTTGTCTCCCTTCCGCTTGCGTTCACGAGGCCGAGATGGCTCGTGAGGTCGAGATGACTCGAGGTCGTCGTGCTTCCTCTGATGGCGCTCTTCTCGGCGGTGAAAGCCCTCTCTGGCGTTCTCAGACCAGTAGTCTTCACCTCCAGCAAAGGGGTTGGCGATCATCAGCATGTGGCCTGCAGTCTTTGGGCGCTTGCGGCCCAGCTTCTCGACGAGCTCCCTCCTGGAGCAGCCCTCCTTGAATGCCTTGATAACATCGTGGTCGGAGATGTTGGGGATCTCGTTCTTCTTGCGGGTGAAGCGCTGAATGTAGTCCCGCAGGTTTTCCCCTTCTCGCTGTTTCACTCGGTACAGATCGTACTCGGTTGGCAAGCGGTCAGCCGTGGGTTTGAAGTGGGCGATCATCTCTTCGCAGAGGTCGTCCCACGAATGGAAACTGTTTGCCGGTAGGTTGGTAAGCCACCTCCTGATCGGCGGAGCGAGAACCACCGGGAGGTAGTTGGCGAGAACACTGTCATCACCTCCGGCTGCGTAGATCTGAGTGGCGTACATGCCTAGCCACTCCTCGGGGTCGGTGGTGCCGTTGTACTTCTCAATGGAAGTAGCACTCGGCTTGAGGCCTGACGGCCAGGAGCCGTTAAGACGTAGATCGCCAGCGAGGCAGCGCAATCCCCGAGCCTGGGTGTTGCGCCTCGGATGGGGTTCCGGTTCCTC
Organism: Eragrostis nindensis; assembly: GCA_012490785.1. NCBI lineage: Eukaryota > Viridiplantae > Streptophyta > Magnoliopsida > Poales > Poaceae > Eragrostis > Eragrostis nindensis. The sequence goes on from JAAXCT010000585.1 coordinate 45,763, forward strand.
GTAGTCGTCGGAGTAGTAGGTCGGCGAGCGATCTTCGCGACGGCGCCGCCTGTCTTGATCATCATGGCGGGGTCGGCGATCACGATCATCGCGACCGCGGTTGTCGTCACGACCACCACGGTGTTGACGGTCGTCCTGGCGGCGCTGATCTCGGTCACCTCTGGGGCGCCGGTGGTCTCGGTCGTCTCTATGACGCCGGTCGTCCCGCCCACGAGGGGCTTCTGGAGCTGCGACTTCAGCATCGCGACGTTCGTTCCGGCGCCTGTGATTGCGATCCTCTTCCCGGTTCCCGGCTGTCACGTGGCGGGGATCGCCTCTGGGAAAAGTCAGGCGTTCCAACACGGGACGCCAGGCGGGTGACCGTTGTTGGCCCCTGTTGTGTTGGTCTTCGGGTCGGCCAAGCCGATCTAGGGCGCTGCGGCGCGCTTCTGGACGCCGTTCATGAGCTCGGCGCTGTCGTTCTTCTTCCGGGGTCTCGGACCGTTCCTCTGAAAGAGAATAGGTTTTGTCGACGCTGCCGGATGACGCGACTCGTCCTCCCGAGTCCTCCCTGGCTAGGGCGGCGTTGGTCGCGGCAGCGGCTTGCTGGGCCGCAGCGGCCGTCATTGCCTTGGCTTTCTCGACCATCGGGGTGATTGTGGCGGGATCCGGATTTACGGCCATCTGCCGAGTGACCTGATCCAGGAGCGTGGTGGCGCCGACCACGTTGTCTTGAGGGGTAGTGAAGACTTGATGCCCGTTGTACTCTTGCATGAGGTCGTCGTGGACTTGCCGACCGCGCAGTCTGATGTTACGCTGCGAAGAGTCTTCGGCGGCGAGGGGTTCTTCTTCCTCGCCGTTGGCGCCGTTGGCACCGGCGGCCGCTGCAGCCGCGGCAGCAGCTGCGTCAGCGACCTGCGCCATAAAGCACTCGAACGGTGGAGTACCGCTCAAAGATGTGCTCTCCCAAGGAAGCGTGCGTAGCACGGATTCATCGGGGTAGTCTCCGAACGAGTCGGTCTCGAAAGATCCGATCTGTTCAGGTGACGGATCTGCTAAGGAACCGAAGATCTCGGGACTCAGATCTTGATAGATCATGGCCTGGTTGTTGAGCCCGAACGGAGACCGAACGGGACCTCGAGCAAAGCTCGGTGTAGCAGATCCGATCTTGACCGCCTCCATGCAGGCGCGTAACTCGGCAAGCGAGTAGTCCGCGTAGTTCCTTGCAGGGAGGACACCGTGGCTTGACCTGGAGCCCAGACTAGCTGGATCTGGATCTTGCCGAGTTGATGGAGCTGGCCGCCGAGTGATCTCCGGTACCGCCGAGTTGACGGGATGGAGCTCACCACGGCGATCGGCGATGAAGTGCAGGCTCCCGAAAGAGATCCGGTCGCCGGCGATGAAGTCGCAACGGAGTTGACAGCCATCGAGTTCGACGTGGTGGACTCTCGCACTCCCCCTACCTGGCGCGCCACTGTCGAGGTTTTAGGGCCTCGATAGTTATTTTATGGGTGTACGAGAATCAAGAATACGATGGTAACACAGGAGACGAGGGTTTATACAGGTTCAGGCCGCCAAAGGCGTAATACCCTACGTCCTGTGCTGGTGTAATGTATTGCGAGAGAGTTTTCTGTAGGTCTCCTGCCCGCCTTATATAGTCGGGGGTGCAGGGTTACATGGATCTAAACCTAGTCGGTTACATAGTAAACAGCCTTGTAGTACAAGTTGAATGATGTTTATTTCCTGGCCGAGTGGGCCGACTGACTTTAGGTCCGTCGGGCCACCCGGGCCTTCTTGGGCCAAATTGATTCCCCATTACTGGATCACTCGGCCTTGTTGTATCTTGAGTATACCCGGGTCTTATATCATCGACAGAGAGTGATATGCAATGGCCGGCCTAACTAGCCGGTGAACACTAGCAGCTTTATGACAATATCTAAAACATAATTTTAACTTAAGAAAACATGAATACTAATATAAATGTTAGGATACTCAATTTATATCAATAGATGTGCGTAACTTAGAGAGAGAACCACCCTAATTTATCGATAAGTCTAAGGAGTGACTGTACGCGCTGAGAAGAGAACGCGCGTCCTTTAAATCACTCCAGACAGTGTGCTGTCTCGTAACGTCACCACATTAATGAGCCAAGTTAGAAATTTAAAAATACTTTATCTCTTGCAAACGATGTCTGTTTTCGATTCCGTTTTCACCACTGCGTTCTAAATGAGGAGACGAACAAAACTAGATCCCACTTGCATATATTTTGAAGCTTTTTTTTTTGCTTACGCAAGTTGCTACTATATATATAACATAAGTTACTACACATACTTAACTGAACAAGTGAATATTTATGTGGTATATTTGTATGTATAAATTGCTACTCACATGTTCACCAAACTCACTATTAGAACAAACTATCCTAATTATGATTTAAATTATTTAGACATGCATCAGTGAGAAGTTTAGTTTCATATTTCTATAACAACCTTCGCGTATATTTTTTTTCTCAATGTATCTACTAATGTAATATATAGAGTGCCATCTTTAATATGTTATCTAATACTAACTTATGTGTATTGTATAACAAAATTATATTTTTATGATAGTAACTTATGTGTATATATATTAAGTCTATACACAAATTGATATGTGTATCACTTACTACTGCCTACTACCATAATAACAGAAGTTGTTATCACATAAGTCATGAAAATTTTTATACATAGTACACTTTTAAGATTATCAGCGCCTATAACATAAGTTACTACCATCCTTACAACACGAGTTGCTATAGTTTTTCAAATTTACAAGGTAGCAACTCATGCTATAAATATGATAGTAACTTATATCATACTGTAGCACATGTTAACAAGTTTAGAATATATGCAAGTGGGATCTAGTTTTGTTCGTCTCGTCATGTAGAATCTAACGATGAAAACGAAATTGGAAACAGACATCGTATGAGTGAAATATGGCTTTTAAAAGTTTGCATATCGTGTAATAAATGCGATGACTTCAGCAAGCCGAGGACAATCCGTGTGTGCTTGCTTCTCTCAGATTTAACTACTTTAAGGACACGTGGCGCCTTTTGACAAGCTGTAGTAGTTTTGTGTGTACGGACAGGAGGACGCGCGCTCTTTTGTATGCGCGATCGGACGCGCAATAACCACTCCCCTAATTTATTTATGTTTTGAGTTAAGTCCACATTGGAAGAATTTTTTACCATGTTACTAAAGATTTGTAGTATGAAACCTAACTATGTTTAGCGCAAGAAAAAAATTTGCTACATGTTTAAGAATTATTTTCCGGATGGAACATGTTTAACCCAAATTTTTTGCTCTAACCCTCTGTCCCAGAATAATTGGCGTTCTGGTTATATATCAGGTTCATTGAAGATGTTATGAATATGGACAAAGCATCTATCCAGATTGATATAACATTCTATGAATCTGGACATCCATAAACAGAGCAAGGATGCCAAATTAACTGGGTTGGAGAGAGTAGGTCATGAATCTAATGACATCGACATAGAACAACTTCACGTCTGAACTTCTTGTAGTTAACTGAAATAATCATTTAAAGATAGCCTTCCTGACCACCCATGTATACAAGTGTGCTGTCAGCAATTTTATCACACATTATGTGCGCTTGTGGCAATCTTATGGTGGCTTGGCTAGGTTTGACGTGTTATGTTTGGCTTTTTCTAATTTAAGCGTAGAGTGATCATGTTTGACTCTACGCTTAAATTAGAAAAATATTTTGTAATGGCATGGTGGATAATTTAGAAATTGGAATCATGAATATTTTTTGCTATATTTTCTCTTTTCAAATTTAAATATTTTTTTGCTCGTAATTGCATTGTGGGTAATTTAGAAATAGGAATTAGGTGTATTTTGGCTTTTTAAAAATAATTTCTGAATTTATTTATTTATTTTACACATAATGGCATGGTGGGTTATTTATAAATAGGTAATAAGGGTCCTTTTGACTAAATTTTTCGTAATGGCATAGGTGTATAAATTTAGATCATGTTAGATATAAATACTATTTATATAATTTGTAGGGCCGGATGTTTTGCTTTTTACGAGAATTTCTAGCATTTTGTTCAGGTTAACGTGGAGGCCTGAAAAGAAGCCTCTAATGAGCAAATATAAGATTTCTTTTTTGTGAGAATTTTAAGCATTTTCTTCGGATTAATGTGAAGGCTTCAAAAGGAGTTCTAATTAGCAAATATATGATAAGATGGAGACGCCACCTAGAGTAAATCAATATCTGTCATGTGTGCGGTGTTGGGCCTGAGACGGAGCACCATGCTTTGGTTGTATTCCCGCACGCACAGGCACTGAGGTTTGGCATGCGGGATAGATGGCCACTCCCATCAGAGGTGATACTGAGAAGTGCTGGAACCGAATGGCTGTTGGTTTTGCTAGCTAGCATGGATAAGGAGGATGCGGGTCTGCTTGCTTTGCTTTTATGCCCACATGGCATGTAAGAAACGAGATGGTCCATATTGCTAAACGGATAACAGTGGCAGGGTCCGTGGCTTTCCTCCCGAGCTACGCGGAGTGACTGCTGAGTGTCGGGCAATCGCAAGTGCCGGACGATAAGAAGGGAAAGAGGCCAGTATCAACAGGCAATGTGTCGCGTGCTAGAAGAACGATGGGAACCACCGCCTGAAGGCTGGGTGAAAGTGACGTGGACCCTGCTTTTGACCCGGCGACGGGAAAGCAGGAATAAGGGTTCTAGCCCAGGACGAGAGACGAGGCGCCTTCTTCTCAGCTTCAAGAGTCCGAGTCACATTTGATGGGCGGTCAGCGGAGGTGGAGGCCCTTGTGCCCTTGCCTCCAAGGAAGGTGTGGAGCTTACAGCGGAGTGAGTTCGCAAGAAGGTAATAATGGAGTCCGACTGCTCGAATGTAATCGCGGCGCTTCGGGATCGACCGGACTCCAGGTCGGAACTGTGTTTTATTCCTATTAAGAGTAGTAGTAGAGCTTTTGCGGGAATTTTGTTTCTAGGCAGTCATGCATGAGAGATGGAAATTGTGCTGCACATGAGCGTGCGCAACTAACCAAAAGAACCACCCAAACTGCGATGTGGCGTTCCCAGGTGCCTATGTGCATCTAGCAATTGATTGCTCGCGATTGTAACTTGGTCTTTTTTTTTTGAGACGAAAGAAGAAGTATATGAAATCATAGCTGAGTACGTCATCACATTACAAGCACACCGAAATATACTATATATATCTAGAACCCGATCATCTAAATTGTACTCATACTTTATATAGCCCAAAAACTCAACTCCAAACCTGTATAATGAACCGCATAAATGACTGCATAGGCAAACACTCAGCAATAGGCCAGAGAACATATGCCCAACGAACGACAGCCAACTTTCATGTAGGCGAAGTAGAGAGACTTCTTCTTTCTTGTGTCTACCTTATTCTTCTTTCTGCCACCAAAGAAAAGGACAGACTAATGTGTAACTTATTCTCCCTAGTCTTTCATTGTGGTCAAATCTAACCACAACAAAACAGAGAAGAGAGCGGAGAAAATTATTCCATGACGGGGACATCATTTCCTCCTAGACGTCGCTATTCGGAAAGCCACCATGGAAAAAATGAATCCACCCTGCCCTCTCGCCACTGGAAAGGAGGATGAGGAGATAAATTCCCAGTACCAAGAAACTTGGCATGGAGAGACTCTAACCTTAAAAGACTCGATCACGAGAAAATTTTTTTTTTAAAAAAAACGATGGATCCCACTCCCTCTAGCATCCGGCGAGACGGCGGATGGCAAGAGAGGGGGGCCAACGGGGATGGATGCGGGGGCGGAGGCACTAGGGCTGTCGAGCGAGAGGCCCAGGATATCGCCCTGTGGTGTGGCGCGGTTGGGAATGTGTCCAGGGCCTTGACGCCGATTATAATTAGGTTGAGTAATCAATAAAGTTCTCTCCTGTTCTTTAAAAAAAAAGATGGCTCGTCACATTCCAAGACTCATTATATTTCTCAGCCCTAGTATCAAATACACAAGTTTACAAGATGCTGAGAGCATAAACCAAGTCATCCTCATCATATCTAACTTGAAAAGTCAACTTCATTGGCCATAAGCCGGATATTATGCACCAGTCACTAACTCAAAAAGTCAACTTCCATGGCCATAATTGATGGGCATAAAATTATTGACAAGTTGACTTAGCTAGGCACGTACTCGAATCGTACTCTTAATCTTAACTAAACCTTGCAGAACATGCAACCATGTGCCCAAAAGATCAATTCAAACCATAGCTTCAATAGCTGATGGAGTCTCAAGTCATTTCTTTGTTTATTTCTAAGATGCGTTATTGCTCATCGGTAGGTGTTCCCCGATGTGATTGTTGATTGGACGGTGCTGGCATCATGTGATTGGAATTTATCAATAGCTGGGCCGGAGTAAATATTATGACTCAAGGTTGCGCTTGGTCAATTATATTTCTCGACGAAATGGGTATCCTTGGCTCTATTTAATTCAGGACCTAGATGACACACCTGAAATAGTTTAAGGACCGCCGGTGCATTTAACTCTTACTTTAATTTGTAGGGCCGGATGTTTTGCTTTTAATGAGAATTTCTAGCATTTTGTTCAGGTTAACGTGGAGGCCTGGAAAAAAGCCTCTAATGAGCAAATATAAGATTTCTTTTTTGTGAGAATTTTTAGCATTTTCTTCGGATTAATGTGAAGGCATCAAAAGGAGTCTCTAATTAGTAAATATACGATAAGATGGTGACGCCACCTAGAGTAAATCAATATCTGTCATGTATTCGGTGTTGGACCTGAGACGGAGCACCATGCTTTGGTTGTATTCCCGCACGCACAGGCACTGAGGTTGGCCATGCGGGATAGATGGCCGCTCCCATCAGAGGTGATACTGAGAAGTGCTGGAACCGAATGGCTGTTGGTTTTGCTAGCTAGCATGGATAAGGAGGATGCGGGTCTGCTTGCTTTGCTTTTATGGCCCACATGGCATGTAAGAAACGAGATGGTCCATATTGCTAACCGGATAACAGTGGCAGGGTCTGTGGCTTTCCTCCCGAGCTACGCGGAGTGACTGCTGAGTGTCCGGCAATCGCGAGTGCCTGACGATAAGAAGGGAAAGAGGCCAGTATCAACAGGCAATGTGTCGCGTGCTAGAAGAACGATGGGAACCACCGCCTGAAGGCTGGGTAAAAGTGGCCTGCTTTCGACCCGGCGACGGGAAAGGAGGAATAAGGGTTCTAGCCCAGGACGAGAGATGAGGTGCCTTCTTCTCAGCTTCAAGAGTCCGAGTCACACTCACATTTGATGGGCGGTCAGCGGAGGTGGAGGCCCTTGTGCCCTTGCCTCCAAGGAAGGTGTGGAGCTTACTGCGGAGTGAGTTCGCAAGAAGGTAATAATGGAGTCCGGCTGCTCGAATGTAATCGCGGCGCTTCGGGGTCGACCGGACTCCAGGTCGGAACTGTGTTTTATTCCTATTAAGAGTAGTAGTAGAGCTTTTGCGGGAAGTTTGTTTCTAGGCAGTCATGCATGAGAGATGGAAATTGTGCTGCACATGAGCGTGCGCAACTAACCAAAAGAACCACCCAAACTGCGATGTGGCGTTCCCAGGTGCCTATGTGCATCTAGCAATTGATTGCTCGCGATTGTAACTTGGGTTTTTTTTTGAGACGAAAGAAGAAGTATATGAAATCATAGTTGAGTGCGTCATCACATTACAAGCACACCGAAATATACTACATGTATCTAGAACCCTATCATCTAAATTGTACTCATACTTTATATAGCCTAAAAACTCAACTCCAAACCTGTATGATGAACCGCATAAAGGCAAACACTCAGCAAAAGGCCAGAGAACATATGCCCAACGAACGACTGCCAACCTTCATGTAGGCGAAGTAGAGAGACTTCTTCTTTCTTGTATCTACCTTATTCTTCTTTCTGCCACCAAAGAAAAAGACAGACTAATGTGTAACTTATTCTCCCTAGTCTTTCATTGTGGTCAAATCTAACCACAATAAAGTAGAGAAGAGAGCGGAGAAAATTATTCCATGACGGCGACATCATTTCCTCCTAGACGTCGCTATTCGGAAAGCCGCCATGGAGAAAACGAATCCACCCTGCCCTCTCGCCACTGGAAAGGAGGATGAGGAGATAAATTCCCAGTACCAAGAAACTTGGCATGCGGAGACTCTAACCCTAAAAAACTCGATCTACTAGAAAAATTTAAAAAAACGATGGATCCCACTCCCTCTAGCATCCGGCGAGACGGCGGATGGCAAGAGAGGGGGACCAACGGGGATGGATGCGGCGGCGGTGGCACTAGGGCTGTCGAGCGAGAGGCCCAGGATATCGCCCTGCTGTGTGGCGTGGGAATGAGTCCAGGGCCTTGACGCCGATTGTAATTAGGTTGAGTAATCAATAAAGTTCTCTCCTGCTCTTAAAAAAAAAAAAAGTTGGCTCGTCACATTCCAAGCCTCATTATATTTCTCAGCCCTAGTATCAAAAACACAAGTTTACAAGATGCTGAGCGCCTACACCAAGTCATCCTCATCATATCTAACTTGAAAAGTCAACTTCATTGGCCATAAGCCGGATATTATGCACCAGTCACTAACTCGAAAAGTCAACTTCCATGGCCATAATTGATGGGCATAAAATTGTTGACAAGTTGACTTAGCTAGGCACGTACTCGAATCGTACTCTTAATCTTAACTAAACCTTGCAGAACATGCAACCATGTGCCCAAAAGATCAATTCAAACCATAGCTTCAATAGCTGATGGAGTCTCAAGTCATTTCTTTGTTTATTTCTAAGATGCGTTATTGCTCATCGGTAGGTGTTCCCCGATGTGATTGTTGATTGGACGGTGCTGGCATCATGTGATTGGAATTTGTCAATAGCTGGGCCGGAATAAATATTATGACTCAAGGTTGCGCTTGGTCAATTATATTTCTCGATGAAATGGGTATCCTCGGCTCTATTTAAATTCAGGAACACCATTAACAACCTTGCATTCTACGATCTCTTTCAGTCCCTATTGGTTCGCTGGTGCTGTGGCTAGATCGTTCGGCTCCAGGTATGTACATGCACTCTAGTTTTTCCAAGTTTTCTTTACTGGTGACATAAACTTCTAAAGAAGGCTTCATAGATATTATCATCATATAACTCGTGTGGAATGCCTTCCTGTAATTAAGTGCCCTCCATTTGTTTGCCACGAATTTCAGTGTGAGAGTAAATTATTCTACTGGTTTAGAGGAATTATCATTCTATTTCTTCGAGGTGCGTTTGTACGGTGAATTCCAACACATCGTACTGTAACACATCAGCGATCCTTTCCCTCTCCCAATGAAAACCTGTGGCACCGGAATATTAGATGAAAAATAAGAGACAAAGATGTAGGACACAAAAGTTACAAACGAGCAGTATTTAAAACTAGTTAAGTCATGTTTGGAAGAGGAGGAATGCTCTATACTTTTTTTTTATGATTTAGTTAAATTTTTCCTACATCCCAATAAGTTACTAGATCCTAAAACTACTTTTTCGAACATGCCCTTAATTATAAGCGTAGAAAAGCCATCTATCTGCTTCAGGGGCAGCATCCGTACGACTAGGAGGAGTAAAAAAAAAAACTACTAACGGGATTCTTCTTCTCCTCCTGATGGAGTGATATGGGTGTAGTATAACGTAAAACATCACTTATGTTTTACCGGCGGGAGTACTATAATAGGCACAAAAAAAAAAATCATAAATCTATCTTTTGTCAGAGGGAGAATAACTTATCCCTCCCAGTAAATAGTATTGTTCTCATCCCTCTGGTTGGTATCCCATTCTAGTGCTACAAGAGCATTTTTGCCTAAAATATTGGTTTCGAGGATAAGATTTCTCAATCCGTCATCGTAAAGTTTGGAATAAATCACACAATTTTGATACACCAATTTGATTGTGCGGTGCCTTAGCTATCATTCAATCCCCATATTTTACTTAGAATTACTTATATAAATATAAATTGTGCTTTTGTTACTTTTATATATTCTTGATGTACACAGAATGGACGACATATACAATGGACTCAACATCCTGGATTGTATAGCTGAGAAAAGCATGAAGCCTGATAATCTACCATTATCAGTATTGCGCAACATCACAGGAAATTTCTCTGATGAGCACATAATTGGTCATGGCGGATTCGGAGTTGTTTACAAGGTCTAACTAGTTTTATATTTAACAACCCTTGGAAGTTCAACTTTATATACAGATTGATGTTCATGCTCACAAGAGAATTTAAACAGGGGACCCTCCGTAATGGCCATAATGTAGCTGTGAAGAGGCTAAAGTTCAACATTTGCACAATCGATGACCAGCAATTTGAACAAGAGGTACAAAGTATGTTGATGGTTCAGCACCAAAATATAGTTCGGCTGTTAGGCTATTGTTACCATATCGAGAAAAAGGCTTGTGACAACAAAGGATCGTTCATTTTTATCGAGGAGAGGGAAAGGTTACTCTGTTCTGAGTATGTCACTAATGGGACTCTTGAGAGCCATCTTAACGGTATGATAAGCTACATATATGCATGATTTTTCCACTATTTCTTCATATAATCATTTCTTGGGTGGACATGCCTCAGTAATATACTTCTTCCCTTACTTCTGCAGATGAACTAAGAGGCCTTGACTGGCACACACGTTATCAAATAATTAAGGGTATTTGTGAGGGTTTACATCATCTTCACAAGGTAAATAAGATTATTCACATGGATCTCAAACCTGCCAACATACTATTAGACGACCATATGGTGCCAAAAATTACTGATTTTGGTATATCAAGGCTTGCCGAAAAATCAGAAAATATTGGCGAACGTGTCTATTCACAGTAAGCTTCTGCATCATGAGACCCCATCATTCATGGCACGTTGTTCTCTTATGTTCTCTTTATGCCACATCGAATGAAAAAAATTCCATTTTTCGCAGACGATATTGCGCTCCGGAATATATAGGCAAGGGCCACATGTCATTTAAATCAGATATTTATAGTTTGGGAATCATAATCGTGGACATGATGACCGGAAGTAAAGAGGACCCTAATGTTACTCAAGTAAGATTAATATCGTCATTGCTATATCCCCTGTTCTTTTACTGTCACAAAAACAATTTTCTTTTGTGGTTTTGCATATTATTTCTTGGGAATATGAAGCGTAGGAGGACTGTTAGGAAACTATGTCCTTTTCGTAGAAATGAGTAAGTGGAGTTTTGGGGAAGTTGCAAACTAGCTGTTATGGCCACACCGTGCAAGTGTAAGCAAATAAATAGTCATAACACAAAAAAGGAAATAATAAGAAAGAAAGAAAAAATAGAATAATCCTGCCTTGGACTCAAATCCAAAGATTATGAATTAAACAAAAAGATCTAATTCCCCGCAAAAAAAAAACAAAAAGATCTAATTGGGAAACAGACAACCTTGGCAGCTACGGCCTACGGTTCCCTTGTCGCAGCTCCTTGGTCCCCCTCCCTCCCCTCTGGCGGCGAGGAGGAGCGGGATGTATTCTCCCCAAAGTTGAGTTTTTTGAGTTAGGTTTTAGCCCACAAAAAATTCTCTATGCCGATCTATTTGGTGTTGGGGATTTGGTGCTCCCTTCTCCTTGTCAATGGTAAGGATCGATGTAGGGTGGTGTCGATCGGTTTTCAATCCCTGTATGGCAGATCTGATGAAGGCGGTGGCGGCAAATCCACTGACCACTTCATTGGAGATGCATGTGATTTGTAGTCTACTTCTCTTTTGCGAACACAATGGTGTTTTGGTTACCCTGTGGTGGGTTGGTTCCCACGTTGGTGATGATGCTGGTGGTAGTGGTAAGCGAAAGGAAAATACAGCAAGCTCAGGGCTTTGGCTTGCACTAAGCTCTGCCACTGATAGTTGGTCCTTGGCGGACCAACTCGTGAGTCGTGACCTCACTGGGAGACCAAGTTGGCTGGCCGAAGGCATGCCTGCACCAATGTTGAAGATCTACAAGGTGAAGCTATGGCCATCCGAGTCTGTCATATGTTGTGACCATGCAGACTCTGGGCACACTAGACTTATATCCACATGATCTGACAGTCAAAATTCGGAGGATGAAACGGAGACAGTGCTTGTCCCCGGTACTAGTAGTATATAAACATTTGTTATACTAGCTTGAGCTCATGAGGTCTATATATTCTTTGGATGTTGCGTATGAGCATTGTTTGCAGTATCTGGGTATCATTCTAAATTCACCTTTCTGTGATGGCAGGTACTCAGAAAATGGAAGCATAGATGGAGCAAATCCGTGACAGCTACACCATTCCCATACAACCAAGTAATTAAATGCCTCGAATTGGCACAACGATGCAAGCAATGGGACCCGGAAGAAAGACCCAATATATGGGATATCATGGTAGTGCTAAGCGAAATTGACAGCGCATCCCAAACAAAGAATGAAACAGAATCTACAGAACAGGTATATTATTTCAGATAATTAAATGCTCCGTGCGTGGCAAAAAGCACTACTAGCTAGCTTTGGAAAGCCAACAAATTTTTTTCGACAAAAGATCTATTTATTACACGGAAGACTAGAAGTAGATCTTCTCTGTAATTAATCTATCTCTTTACTGGCAGATAATTTCATGCTTGGAGGACATGCTAGGGGTCGAACCACTCGAGCTGCATTTCCCCTTTGAACTTAATAAGCAGATATCATGCTCAATTCAGCTGACCAATGACACAAATGACTCTATGGCCTTCAGGATCACGACACCAAATCCACTTCGGTACTGCATCAAGCCCGACAAAGAAGTCGTTCCTCCACGATCCACATGTAGTGTTAACATCACACTGGAAGCACAGGAGAAGGCATTACAGATTAAACACAATAAGGATGAGCTGTGTGTGCAGAGCACTAGAGTTGACGAGGGTCTTTCAGCTAACAGTATAACCAAAGATATTTTCAATGAAAAAACGGGTAAAGTGGACAAGGTGAATTTGACTGTTTTTCTTGACAAACCAGATGTAAATGATGTGCAGAGTTTAAGTGCAAACAATCCATCGGCTGGAGGATCAACCAAGGTGACTATACTTCAACCCTTCGTTGTTGTACCATGCAAATGAATAATTTCATTTTTTTTTTCAATGAAAGAATCTATGTGCACAGCATGTTTGTGCATTATAATGAGTGGTTTCATTTATCTATCTATTTGCTTCGTATCTTTTCCACAACGCATGCACGCACACAAATATGGAACCAAAGAAGCATTGTCACAGAAGCATAGTTTTTGGATGGTCTATCAAAGGTTTTGAATGATTTTTAAAAAGGGGAGGTTAACGCGCGTCCCCACCCCCGGCCGCCATGCGTCCAACCGGCGGTCGAAACGATGCCGGTTAGAGCGCCACCCGCTGCGCCACCTTCTTCCTTGACGACCCCCCCCCCCCCCCCCCCCCCCCTTTCCGGCCCCGCCGGCGGCTCCTGCGGTGCCAGCGCTACCTCGCAGCACCGGCATGCCGCCGCCCCCCTCAACCCCAAACCTTATATAGCTGTCAGAAATAGAGGTTCCCGCCGCCACCGCCGCACCCGGCAACCCAAACCCCTAACCCCGCCGGTGATAATCACCACCCGCGACACGGCGGCGCCCTCGCCGACCACATCGGACCGCCCGCCGCCACCTCGCCCTTGAGCTCCACCGCCGGCGCTAATCCACCACCGGCGACGCAGCCGCGTCGTGCCACCCACTCCCACCCCGCGCTCCGCCGCCACCTCGCACCGAGCTCCACCGCCGGCGCTAATCCACCAACGGCGACGCGGCGGCGCGCCGCCCACACCAACCCCGCGCTCCGCCGCCTGCCGCGCTCTTCTTGGGCCGGGCCGCAATGGGACGCGCGCGGTCGCGCTCCAGCGCATCCCGGCGCGCCATAGATTTTCCATTTTAAAAATAGGGTACGGGACCCAAGTCTCCTTCATTGGAGGCATTTCAGGCCCAAAGTCTGTCCGAGGATCAAACCTGGTTGGCAGAGCTTCCAACCGGAGATGCTAACCAACCAAGCTCCATGCTCAGCCAAACTTTTTTGAATCTTCTAAAAAGCATTCAATCTTTAGAGTAAATCATCTGCGACCTGTAATTCTCCTTATACGGAGTCATGAAGACGGCCTCCTCTGTTATACATGTTTAGTTCGACAATTGGATGCTACGCATTATTTATTTTATTTGGGAAATATAAAATGTTGCCATCATACGAACATGGATTAATACTTTGGCAAAGGATGTCATCCCCTTTAGAAGTCAAAGGTATGTCCATATGTAGAAAGTTTATTATATTTTATCAATTTACCACTGGGAGTTATATTTTCTTTAAATGATATGCCATGTGAGCATTTTTTTATGATGTGGCAAGTTAGTAGAAGAAACCAGTTTCATCTAGATGAAACTACATATTTTCCAACACAACACACTTTTTCCAATGCTATGAAGTACTTTGAAACTGGTATTGGGAGCACTTGTTTCATTTCATATGGGCAATAATTAAATGCTATAGGCAGCTTAGGAAACAACATCAAGAAACTATGCATTGGAGGGAAGTATTTCATTTGCACTCTATATGACTTGGCGTGGCACTCTTAGAAACAACAAAATGTAACATCCATTGGGATTAGCCTTAGTGCAGGGTGAGCCGCATATTGGACAATCCTTGCAGTGTAGATTCAATATAATGGTCCTGCAATTATATGTACCCAAAAAATATTCCACAATCCACTCGATCCACAAGTGTTGTAATCCTGACTAATCCATCACTATTTCTTTACCTGAAGATAATCGTGCAACCACCCTCAAAGGAGCTGCTCCAGGTCAACCCAACCGTGCTCTGCTATCCTCTTGAGAAGAATAAGCCGGTATCTTCCTCCCTGCAGCTGGCAAACTATACAAATGACTACATTGCATTTATGTTCTCGACGTTCAGCGCGGTGAAGTACTCCTCATCGCGGAGCAAGGGAATCATGCCACCATGGTCAACGTGGGGAATCGTTCTAAACATGGAAGCACCGGAGGAGGTGTTAAAAGACATGCAGGGCAAGGATAAGGTACTGGTGCAAAGCGCAATTGTGAGCAAGGATCTCAAGCCAGAGGATATCAATGTAGCCATCTTCGAGAAACAGATGGAATCGCACAATGTGGAGTTGGACGTGGTCTTTGTAGCACCATTGTCCCATCGTACCCCGTTCCCTACACCAGTTTCTCCTTTAATAGATGATGAAGAAGAAGCTGAAAAGGAGCTAAATAAGCTGCAGTTAAATGCAACTGCCCAGGGATCAGAGGACGTAACCACACAGAGTTCCCAAGCGGTAAGTTCATGGATGCAAATAAACTTAATTAAGAATATCGATAAAATCAAAAGGATTTGCGCACCTATTTACGGTCGCAGTACATAATTATATGCTAAGGCAGTTTTAATCTGAGACCTGCATTGTTTTCTTTCAAGCCGTATAAGTTTTGAATTATTGCAGATTTGGCTTGGGCCTATTGAGACGCCGTTAGTGCAAGTCTACCCCCTGGAGCTCCGCTTCCCATTCGAGCCCAATAAGCCCATATGCTGCCCAATAAGTCTAATCAACAAGACAGTAGATGAATTATATTTCACAGTTATCCCGACGAATCCAGAAAGGTACGCGTGTCCTGAGACGTTCAAAGGCGTTGTGCGGTCACAGTCTACTTGTGCCATCACTGTGATCATGAAAGAGCAACCACACCCACCGACAAACATGGGTCAGTTTCGGATACTTTTGGGGACCAAGTGGGGAATACGGAATCTCAATACCAACGAGCGTGATGAAGCATTTCGTAAAGTCCGAGAGGACGGCGGTAAAGCGCACGAGGTGTCGGTGGTGGCTGTCGTATGTGACCCTGACCCAGCAAGCGAGACAACGAGCAATGAGGTGATATAACTATTTTGTTCCTTGTTTTAATCGATCTGTTAGCCCTACCTACTGTTGTTCCCATGTTTCGGATATCTTTAATTTGTTAAAACATTTTTTTGTTGGTATCAGACAATAGACATGGCTGGAGAAATGGACGAGCATTACGATTTTGGAGACATGATTTCAATGGACCTGCATCCCACGGAGCCATGGTAGTGACTGGTCCATTTCTCTTTGTTAGTTGGTGTCAAAGTAATGTTTGATGTGCTCACCCCATGTGTTTCATCGTGTATATAGGTTTGTGACGAGTCATAAAGGAAACTATGTTTGTATCTGGAAGAGTGAGCCACAGGTAACGGTATGCTCTTAATCTTACTGCGTATATATGGTGAGAACATTATTCTCTACCCTGTAATGGTCTCAGAAAAACATGTTTTACCAGTATTTCATGTAATGCATTAAAACCAATGATAAAGTTAGTATGCTTCATCTACAAATTGATTTTCTTTTTTATTTCCATAAATTTAAGTCCGGAAGATAATGTTAGTTCTGCCTAATGTCCTATAAATCTGGACAGAAGGAGTATATGTAACTACAGCCAAAGGTGCTTGCTTTAATTTTATCAGAATGTTCTTTATGCAATGATGATGCATATTTTGATCAAAGCTTCACATCTTCAGCAGGCGAATTCTTCTAAGAAAATGTTACACATGATGTGCAAGTATCCAATTTATTGGGTTAAGTTTATTCCAAGGACGCAATGGATTTTATTTGGACATTGTGATTCGGAGATCCAAGTGTACGAATATAACAATGGAGAATTGGAAATTGTCAAGTCATTTCACCCCCATAAAGGCCAACGTGTCAATTTAGTTGCGTTTCATCCAACTCTTTCTTTTGTTCTATTCTCACTGAAGGATCGTATAAATTTATGGAGCTGGGGTAAGGACGTTGATAAGGACTGGAAGTGCATTCGTTCGTTCAAGAGGCAACTTAGCGACTTTTGTCAAATCTTCTTTAGCCCACAGGACGATACCACCAGTTTTGTTACTTTTTCAAGTCCTTTTTCTGGGCGCTCCCGTAACACCATACAGGTTTGCCCTTTTCTTTCCCTCTTAATTAATTATCGGCATTTTTATTGGAGCCTAATTTTGTTGTACCGTACATATGATTGAAATTTCAGATTTGGAGTATCGACTTAGAGACTTCTATCAGCAGCTTTCAAGTGGACAGTGGCCGTTGTGTTTCAAATTACTTCTCAGGATCCGATCAGCACTATATGGCAGTTGGCAAGTACTCTGGTACAACGGTATGGAACCATCATTATTGTTGAATTATTTGGAAATATGTGCCACTGTAGTTTGTGTATGCACTGGACAGTCATTAGTGAGGCTATTTTAATTGCTCCAGATATTGGATCTACAGTCAAACAAAGATGTTCACTCACTTCAAGTGCTCGAGAAGACTAGTGAAACAGTAGAGGTTGTCCTACTCCACCCAACGCTTGATGTCTTAATTACCGGCACAGATAATGGGAGTGTCTTTATTTGGAACTCTACGACATATAGGTAATTTCTCACTCTTGTAGAATAAACTTTCATATGGCCCCGTTAGGCCTGGGCGTTCGGATTTACCCGAATTTGGGGTTGGGTATTTTGAGTATCCACAATTTCGGGTTTCAAGACATCACACCCGATGTTCGCCCGAAGAAAACAAAAACCGATGATTCGGGCACCCGATACGTCGGGTATGGGTTTGGAAAATCCCGAGTTACCTAATGAAGCTATCGCCATTGCTGGGCACCATGGCGACAAAAAGGCGGAGCTCGACGCTGGTTAAGTGGTGAGGTGATGGTCGTAGGTGTGTGGAGTGCCGAGCCGCCGCCGCGGCGTCGAGCTGCTGATGCGAGCTGCGAGCACGAGGTGAGAGGGGACGCGGGTCTCATCAGCATCGGCTAGGGATGACGGCCGGCGGCGGCGTGGGGCTGCTGGGTATCAGGGAGGGCGACTCGCCATGTCGTTGACGCGAGGTGGAGACATGAGGATGGGCGAGTTGATGCTGGACTTGGTCGGGGTGGCGGCGCACGCGAGAAGAAGCGAGGAGGAATGATGAGCGAGGAGTTGCGGCTGCGCCCTAGGTGCGCGCTTTTGCCTGCCTGCTCAGTCATACGGTTTGGGGTCGGTTTTCTCTGGTTTGAGTTTCAGGTTGTTCGGGTTTGGGGTCAAGGTGCGGCCTAGCTGCGGCTGCGGCGTTTGTGGACTTGTATCGTTGTACGTGGGCCTTAAGCCTAATAAGTACTGGGCTAAATTGTGATGCAGTTCGGGGCCTCAGGTACATTGGGAGATTCCAAAACCCGATCCACCCGAACTAAATTCGGTTTCCAGATTTGTCACCGGAGATGGCACCTGATTTTTGAGTTTCAGGTTGTTCGGGTTTGGGGTCAGTTTTCTCGGGTTCGGGGTCGGGATTTATGTCAGGGCTAGCCCTCGCAAAAAAAAAAAAAAAAACTTGGTCATATGGTGCTTCCTTCTTTGCTGATTTTTGTAAGCTTATTCATTTCCTGGAATCTCTAACTCGAATCCACTACCCACCGAGGTTGTGCATGTGTGCCACTAACTCGAGCTATTCTGCTGTCAACACGGGCTTGATTAAACATTATAGTGTACTCTTTATTTGTTATTGTCCATTAATTAGTGAACACGGCTGAGATGGATCACATGTTGAACCATGGCCACCACACACGGTGTAGTCTCTCCTAAAATAAGAGGCACACACATATTTAAAGGTGTCAAAACTTTGAATTTTTTTTTACCACAATTACTCTAACGATATGTATCTTACGCATAAGTGGTACATTATAATTGCATTCCGTATACATTTGAATGACTATGATTTTGTATATACTACTTTTGTTCAAAATCACTTTTTGATTTGTCATAAGTCAAACTTTTCTATCATAAAAGTGCTTCTCATGATGTTTAAAAACACCTTTTATTATAAAGATGAATCTCAAAAAGTAAGTGTTATATTGTTAATCCACATGAATTTCTGGACAGAAGAGATTAATCTACAACAAACTTAATTTGAAGACCGTGCCATGTCAAATTGAGCCGTATACTCACGTTTACCGTTCGTCTAATTCATTTTTTGTGAAAATATAAAAACAATTAAGTCGTGCTTCAAATACATCTAATGATAAAACAAATCGTAACAAAATAAATTTTATTTTCATAATTTTTTTTGAATAAGACGAGAGGTCAAACGTGATATCTGAAAGACAACAACTGCATATATTTTGAAACGGAGGGAGTAGGATGGACAGAGTACCTAGAACCAAATACATGATGGGGCGCTTTGAACAGCCTCCTCAAGCCTTGTGCATGGAAATAGAATTCGAAATGGTGATCTCGAGGTTCAATACTATGCATAAAAATAACTTAATAGCCTAAAGTGATAGCAAAAGTTAAGCAATTCACTTTATAGAGTGTATGTGCCGCGGCGTCCTTTCGCCTTCTCCCGCACTCTCGTGCTACCGCCCAACTGGATCGTTGCTTCGCGCAGTGGCTCGCTGCCAGGCCTTTGCACTTACATCCGTTAGATGGTGTTGTTAGTTTACCACTACATGGTGTTATCATGCTACAACATTTTTATTTTTCGCCATAAAAAATTACTCCGAATTCGTTCTATGGTGGACTTAAGCTTTATTATTCACTCGCAAAAAAACTTACGCTTTATTATTATTCCTTCTGTTCCAGAATATTTGTTACCTTAGCTTTCTTTAGTTTTTCTAAAATAAATGCCATTCTTAAAAGGTGGATGCACAGGAAACGATGAGAAAAGAGATAAATATGTATTGGAAAGAGAGAAAGATGCATTAGGAAATAAGAATGGCAATTATTTTAGAAAAACTAAAGAAAGCTAAGGTAACAAATAATCTGGAACAGAAGGAATAATAATAAAGCGTAAGTTTTTTTGCGAGTGAATAATAAAGCTTAAGTCCACCATAGAACGAATTCGGAGTAATTTTTATGGCGAAAATAAAAATGTTGTAGCATGATAACACCGTGTAGTGGTAAACTAACAACACCATCTAACGGATGTAAGTGCAAAGGCCTGGCTGCGAGCCACTGTGCGAAGCGACGATCCAGTTGGGCGGTAGCACGAGAGTGCGGGAGGAGGCGAAAGGACGCCGCGGACTGGTCCATGGACCGGCGCGAGCGAGCAGGCGGGGCAGATGCGGACGGCAGCACCGGGTTCGGAGGAGGGAGGCAGCAGCGAGAGTGCAGCGGCGGTCGATGACGAGGGAGATTGAGATTCTCGAGGTCACACCGGGCGGCGTCGGGAACGGATCGGGATGGGAGGCGATGGGATGAGGATGTGGCGCCGCGTCGTCGTCGTTGGGGAAGGAAGCAGGTGATCTTTGGGAAGGATCGAGAGGCTGGGGAAAGCTGCAGAAGGGAAGAAGCGGGGACGGGCGGACGGATGGCGCGGAAGAGGTGTCAGGTACTGTTACACTGTAGACGAATAGTTGGTCACAAAAACAAAGAGCCTTATATGATATGATATGATGTAGAAGGAGAGGTGTTGGAAAGTTATTTTTAGCACAGTCTAGAACTGCCCAGCTCCTTGGCCGGCACCGCTGGACGACGTCCTTGCTGGCACTGTAGCAGCCACCATCGGACCAAGCTGCTTCCGAGTTTCTGGATCTTTGAGACGACAGGAAGGTATCGACAGATTAATAAGACAATATCAGCTGAAATTAATCTGGACAAGTGATAGCTAAGTAGACCTTTTTGAAAGGGCATTTTCACCACATGGAATGGTACCAAGTGGTACCACAAATGACAAATTATAACTAGAGCGGTACAAAAAAAATGGTACCTTTAGTACCAAATTTTGGTACTACCCATATATTATAATTTCGGTACACCCGAACACCGCTAAAAAGGCCCTTTTTGAATAGGATTGTATATATACTTAATTCAACCTTTGATGACTAATACTTCCTTGATGACATGTAGTACGATATATACTATTTACTCAATTCTTGACGGGCTTTCTAACTTGCAGGTTGATGCATTCTTTTTTGTTTGAACATGGTGAGGTCATTCCCTAGGATTTGTGGACATATTGGGCAATAAAAGGTAATAGTTTTTCCTGTTCGTTACTTAATGACCATGGTCGTGTTGGGGACTGTGAGTAGATCGACAACTCAAATGACCCAATAGAAATCCTGAAGAGTAGTTCGCGCAACCTTATCTTTGTTATTATGACTTTGTAAAGGAGAGGTTTTAAACATGGTGCATATAGCATATTGCGTTAGTTTAACTTAAACGTGATCATTGGTATACCAAATTTCTATAGTAATCCTTTTGCTAAATATTGAAATAAAATATAAACAAATACTTTTTTACTTTAGATTAAAATTGGGAATAGCTAAAAAAATTCATATGTAAAAAAGACGAAACTGCTTTCTATTTTACTTTTGGACATTTCAACTCCAAATTTCGTAGCCTGGTGCACAAACTTAAATATATTTTGAGTAAAGACGTTTGAAATTCCTTACTAATTATTCCTAGAAGCTCAGATGTAAATATAGTTTCCAATATCTTAGATTTTAAATTGGGTTCGGATTTTAAGGAATCAAATATCAGCAGAGCATGATATTCGATTCTAGTATTTAATTGTTAGAAGTTCATAAACGGGATTTTTTTTAATGTGATTTCTAGACAAAATTGTCCTTATATTAGTGACCCACATCACTTCTAGTTCTTAGACTACTAGTGATGTAGACTATTTGCTAAATACTAATATTAACAAATTAATGGAGGATAGTCCATGTCGGCTTTTTCGTAATGTTAAATTTCCTTCAGAGTTTCCATGTAACTTTGCCCCGCCCACAACACCACCCCCCCCCCCCCCCCCCGGGCCACCCACCCCATTACAAATGGTTTTTTTTAAGTGTCACAAATATGGGATCAATCTATCACAAACGGTCCAAAGTACGGTCTAATATGGTCACACATATTTCCATTTACATATG
Source organism: Eragrostis nindensis (assembly GCA_012490785.1). NCBI lineage: Eukaryota > Viridiplantae > Streptophyta > Magnoliopsida > Poales > Poaceae > Eragrostis > Eragrostis nindensis. The sequence continues at coordinate 67,718 of JAAXCT010000585.1, forward strand.
CCTTCTGCCGGATGAGATATTATTTAGTTTGTGATACACATATGGGAGTAGCTACTCCTGAAAGTGGGGAACAAGGCAAGGAAAATTCCATTCTACTACTAATTAAGTTTAGTTACTCCTATATTTGAAAAACTAGTACATACACATTCATCACTTTGACTATATGTTTACATTCTATCATAATACTCTTAAGTGAACCACGTGAAAGAGTTAGGAAGCAACCCATTAATTTTAGCATACTGTGATATATCTTGTTATTGATGTATAGAAACTGAGAATGTCCGGCCACATCCACACACACACACACACACACACACACACAATGAGATACCATCATAGATGGTCTGGTATGACCCTATACATTTTGAGATACTAATGTGTGGGAGCATATGCAGCTAGGAGTAGGAAAAATGCTTCCTATGTAGGAAAATTTCTACAAAGGAAAAATGCTTCCTGGAATGTGAAAAATAAGTGAAATCACTGTGAATATATTTTCATGTTTCTTTTGTGCTCTAGTGCTAAGTATCAACTTGTGGAAGTTTCTGATCCTGGACATCTTCATAATGCAGGCTTGTGATCGGATTTGCGAACTTTGTAGAAATTATGGACATTAATTTCACACGGTAAAACATCAGACAATCCAAAAGACCCATTTGGAAGGCAGCCATTGCAGTCATGAAACTGAAAGAGCAATATATAGAATTAATTATGTATTTGATGGCTTCAGCTTGATGTAATATCTATTTATTTCGGATGAATTTAAATTTGAAAATAAAGCTATTGATATAGTGTCTCCTCAGCTGGCTTGTGCTCCAGTTAGTATACGTAAGAGATTCTTTATTTGTATCTTGTTATATGCACTCATGAAGTCACTCTGCGACAAAGGTGACTTTATTTGTATCTTGTTCTATGCACTCATGAAGTCACTACTGCGACAAAGGTTAGTAGGCTATGGGAAAAGACTCTACCTAAACCCTAGGTTCCGGACAACTATTTCGCGCGCGTCCGTGTGCAGCCAAAGTAGTGGGAAGAGGACAAACCTGTCACAGGCCCCACCGCGTTCTCTTTTTCTTGTGCTCACTCTCCACCCTTTTTGTTTATGCTTATTCTTTTACTAGCTTTTGAGGCGCGCACCGCCGCGCGTGTTCTGATAGCAGAAGAAAAGGAGCAGAATAGAGACAAAAAAGATACGAAGAGAAGCGTATGAGTAGAGACCTATGCACGACACGCCTAGCACTTTTTGTTAAAAGTCCCAATTGTATAGAACCTGTACATCTTTGTTTCACATTTTGTATCTCCATGCCGCACTGAGATATATCCAGATACGCTAAGCATCACAGAAGGAATCCAATAATATTTTGTTCTTGTTTAATCAGGTGTGGAAATGAACTCATATGTAACTTGTTCCCTTTTTTGCATGGGTATCGTGAACCCACTCACAGGCACACATTCATTCCAAGACAATTGTTTCAATTACAGAGAAAACCAAGAATGATCTCAGCATCAGTTCATGGAAAGTATCCAAAAATCAAAGGGTGAAGCATACAAATTTTATTTTACCTGCAATAAAAAAAGAACTTAATTAGGACTCTAAATAACTAAAAAACAATCAATTAGCCAGTGCGGTAACCTGGAACCTCCATTGCTTCGGTCACTGCAATGTCCCACAAATCTCTCTGAACTGAAACTAGAGCACTGCTCAGGCTTGGTCTCCCTCCCCTCCGCAGACGTGTGTAGTAAGAATCTCATGTCGCTGAGGGCGCTGCAAATCCGTGGATGTGATAATCTGTCATCCCTGGGTGGGCTCGGATCCCTTCCATCCCTATCCTGGTTAGTTATCATTAAATGTTGTAAACTCGTGGAGGTTGCTCGGTCCTCATGGACAGGTGATGCATCAGGTGGCGAAGAAGAGCATCTGGTGGTTCCCCAACTTGAGTACCTAGAAATCGACTCCCCTTCCCTGCTGCTTGTTGAGCCGCTCAAGTTTCTTCGCCAAACCCGAGAATTACGAATAGAAGGTGAATCAGAGACAGATGGCTTACCTGAGCGATGGCTGCTACAAAACTGTGCATCCCTCCGATTACTGCAGATACCCACAGCGGAATTGCTCCCGCTGAGCATCAGGGACCTGTCCTCTCTGGAGCATTTGTACCTTCTTCATGCGAGAAACCTCCAGTCACTTCCAGATCTACCCTCATCCCTGCGTTATTTGCATATTTATGTGTGCGATCCAGATCTAGAGAAGAAGATCAGAAGTTATGGAAACCCTGAACCGGACAAGATTTCTCATGTCCCACGAGCGATAATAGGTACCTCCACCCTTCCAATCTTAACCTCACCTCGTCCGTGTGTTCAATTCAGTTTGTGATTAGCTTTTATGTATTAATAGATTGGTACGTAGCTCCTTTGTGTTCTCAGCCTCTCACTCCAATTACTTGTCGAATTAGTAGATTCAAGCTCTTGCTTTGTTATTTTTTCTTGTTTTTCTCTGCAAATCCTAAAGTTCCTGTTTGTCCCGGTTTACACCCACGGATTACTGACTGCAAATTACATTGTGAAAGGAGATCGTCGCTTCATTTGGGAAAAGAATGCAGCGAGGAGACTTATGATGAACTCTGGTATTCAACAATCTTCGAATAAGCAATGTTTCTTTTTCTTTTCTTGCACTGCATACTGGTTGCTGCACACATACATGTGGATATAGTTTATTAATTTCTCTATGCTTTCCTTCCACAATATGAAGATATGCTAGCAAGCTTTTCTTTTTTTCTTTCCTTTTAGATTCAAGCTATGTTCTCTGTTCAAACTATTTACAGATTGTTTATAGTTCAATGTTAGTTCATATCTATTTGCTAGGGCCTGGTGCGTTGCTTATGAACAATTATCTTAAGATCTTAATTTCCTGTTTTATGTATGTATTTGTTCAGTTGTTGAACAGAACAACTTCTTGTTATGCTGAAAATTTGACATTAATTTTTTTGTATATTTGACAAATAAATAACTTCAACTGGTCTAAGATCTGTATGTTTCTCTTACCAGGTCTGCGGATGATAGCACACTTTCTTGCTGGGCGAACCAACAAGATGATGGCAAGGGCGTTCAGTCAACAGTGATGAGGTGGAGGAATCTATGCCATCTGTGTACTGCTTCTTATCCTTGTGTTGCTGGAGGAAATCTTGAGGACACGTTCAGCACCATCTAAAGGTCTTGCATGGTCTTCTAGTATGATGTAAAAATACTTTAAATTAACTTTACGAGGCAATTTCATCAAGATTTCTAATGTGGTTCATCTCCTCTGCTGCCAGATCTTTGCTACGTTCCTACATTGTGGATTCGTGTTACCAGAAAGACATTGTGGTCAACTGGTAACATAGGCGCTTATTGGTGCCTTCTTTTACAATATGTGGTGTTTTTCCTGAAGATAGTTTCTGAGCTGGAGGTTCAATGCATAGGGAAGTGTTCAACTTAATGCGGCGGGTTTTTGTTTGCAAACTGCAAACAAGCTATGAACGTTATATGCTACTGGCCTGTAATGAGCTTTTGCTCAGAGTGGGCCGTGTGGAATTTTGGTACCAAGTTCTGGCTATGTTGGTTTGTTCAGGGTTTTACATTCCCAACTTTTTTCAAAGCCTTCGTTTGTTTGTTCGTCTGCATCTGAAAGAGCAGATCGTTTCCCTCCCCTTCTCGTCTCCGCTACACCAAGTTTGGCCTCCTCCCCATCGCCCACTGCCTGTTCGACGAAAGGACTGCCTGTTCGACGAAAGGTCGAACGGGACCTGCATCTCTACTCATCCCTTCCCTCCTCGCTGCTCTCTCTCTCTCTCTCTCTCTCTCGGCTACCTCCACGCACGAGCTACCGATACTACGCTGCATGCTCTCCCACGGCGCGCTCTGCCCGGACTACATCATCCTCGCCTCCCTCGTCACCACACACACACACAGCCGCCTCCCTCAACAGGCAGCTCGCTCCACGCGCACTTCCGTGCACCCATCAAATGGCCGTAACGACCAGGCGCTTGAACACTTCGAAGCATGCCTGTGCGCGGTATGTTTAAGTGGAATGCACTCATCTTTGGATTGTTGGCCACCAATTTCGCCTACATTTCAGTCTGCCATGCAAACAACGTGGCAGCCGGCATCACAACATCGATCAGCGGAGCAATCGAACGATCGGGGGAGGGAAATGCATTACTACCACGCTGTTGGATGAAGCAACTGAATGATGCAAATTAAAGACGCAATCGAACGTAGAGCAGTTTCAGCGGCGGCTGAGAAGCTCGCTGTTAGCAACCCAGTGAGGGAAGCTCACAAGAGAAGAGAATTGGGGATTAGGAAGAACAGAGCAAAGGTAGGCAGACGAAGAACAGCTATATTGCTTGAGAAGAAAGTAATTCTTGGTTACAATCATTCATGCCTTTCTCTCCTCTCCGGCTCTGCTTATATCATTGCAGGCAACACACGCACGCTACACCCATTCCTGGCCGAATACACGCGAGTTGGGCTTCTTGGCTCGCACGCCTCGACCAGCATGTTGGCCCACTTGTGCTTCTGCCTGAACTGCTACAGAATTGGTGCTGGCAACAACATTACCAGGCACAGCACTAACATTCCCCTTCCCTTGAAGAACCACTTGTCCCCAAGCGGGTGCATGAGGAAAGCGTTGCTTCAGCGCTTCCTCATCTTCCCAAGTGGCCAGATCAGCAGGTAGGGAAGACCAACGCACAAGAACTTGCGGCACCGTAGCATCTCCTTTTCTCACCATGCGGGAGGACAGGACTTGTTCAGGAACTTGATGAGCAGCTTGAACAGACGGTAAAACAGGAACCGACTTGATGTTGGAGCCAATTGCTTTCTTCAGCTGGGGAACATGAAATACTGGATGCACATTACTAGCAGGGGGTAACTTGAGGTGATAAGCTACTTGCCCAAATCTTCTCTAGAATCTGATATGGCCCGAAGAACTTGAAGGAAAGCTTGTGACTGGCTCGGTTGGCTACTGAAGTTTGAACATACGGCTGCAATTTGAGGTACACATATTCTCCCACTTGGAACTGCCTTTCAGACCTGTTCTTATCAGCTTGTGTCTTCATTCGATGTTGAGCCCTTGTTAAATGCTGATGAACAAGTTTTGTTGCCAGTTCTCTTTCAGCCAACCAAGCAGCCAAATCAGGGTGAGCTACTGAGTCCAGAGTAGAGAAGCCAAACACTCGTGGAGGGTGGCCATATAAAACTTCAAAGGGGGATCGACCCAAAGCAGAGTGGCAACTAGTATTGTACCAATACTCAGCCAGAGACAACCATGACTTCCATTTCTGAGGGCAAGAACTGACAAAACAGCGCAGGAATGTTTCAAGGCACTGATTCACATGTTCGGTTTGCCCATCAGTTTGAGGGTGATAAGCTGAACTCATCTTCAATTCAATATGAGCCAGTTCAAACAGTTCTTTCCACAGCTTGCTAGTGAAAACAGGGTCTCGATCAGACATTATAGCTAATGGCAATCCATGTAACTTATATATATGGTCCATAAACAACACTGCCACTGAGTGAGCAGTATATGGGTGAGACATAGCTATAAAATGGCTATATTTTGAGAATTCGTCGACCACTACCATGATGCAATTGGCAGAACCAGATTTTGGGAGGCCACTGATGAAGTCCATAGAAATTACTTCCCAAGAAGATTAGGAATCATGAGAGGCTGCAGCAAACCTGGGCTTTTGGATCTATCAGGCTTGGCTTGCTGGCAGACATGGCAAGCTTTCACATATGAATGCACAGAAGTTTTGAGACCCTTCCAAGCAAACAATTGTTTAATCCTTCTCACAGTAACTGGAATACCAGAATGACCACCCACAGGAGAGTCATGCAGAGATGCTATAATCTTGTTCTGTAACTTAGTGTCAGCCCCAACCCATATTCTTTGTTTGTACCTTAGAATACCAGATACTAGAGAAAAATGGGTGGAAGACTGTGGGGATACAGCCAAAGAAGATATTAGAGACTGAGCAAAAGGATCTTGTTCATAACTGGACACTATGGCCAAAATCCACTGTGGGTTAGAAGCAGAAATGGCTTGACATTCTTCCACTTGAGGCCTTCTTGACAGAGCATCAACTGCCCTATTGTCATCACCTTTTCTGTATAATATTTTGTACTGGAGACCTAGGAGCTGAGAGAATACCTTTTGTTGCCATGGTGTGTGGAGCCTTTGCTCGTTCAGTTGAGCTAAGCTTTTGTGGTCAGTAACAATAACAAATTCCCCATGTTGAAGATATGGTCTCCACTGTTGAACAGCAATTAGTACTGCCAAGAATTCCTTCTCATAAGTTGATAGCCCTCTAGTTTTAGGACCTAGAGACTTGCTCAAGAAGGCCAAAGGGTGGCCTGATTGCATCAGAACAGCACCAACCCCTATCCCACTAGCATTAGTTTCAATGGAGAAGGGTTTAGAAAAATCTGGCAGAGCCAGTACTGGAGCAGAGGATAAGGCCAGTTTCAGAGTTTGAAACGCTTCATCATGCTCAGAAGTCCACAGAAACAAGGAATTCTTCTTCAATAAATTAGTTAGGGGCTTGCTGATGATTCCAAAAGGCTTGACAAATTTCCTGTAATAACTAGCCAGGCCCAGGAAGCTCCTTAGTTCCTTAGCATTAGCAGGAACTGGCCAGTTGGCCACAACAACAACTTTGGAAGGATCAGTTGCTACTCCTTTTCCACTTATAACATGGCCAAGATATGCAATCTCTCTCTTGGCAAAGGTACACTTAGACAGCTTTACTAACCATTTGTCCTGAGACAGAAGCTGTAAAACTTGTTTAATATGATCCAAGTGCTCTTCATAAGACTTGTTGTAGATAAGTATATCGTCAAAGAATACCAGCACAAACTTTCTTAAGAGGGGGGCCAGGGTCTTGTTCATAGCACCTTGAAAGGTTCCTGGTGCACCAGTCAACCCAAATGCCATTACTCGAAACTCAAAGTGGCCAATATGAGTTTGGAATGCAGTTTTATACTCTTCTCCAGGGCTAACAAGTATCTGGTGGAACCCAGCTCGCAGGTCTAAAGAAGAACCAGCTTGCACCATAGAGCTCATCCAGAAATTCATCAATTATTGGTACTGGATATTTAACTTTTTCAGTCATAGCATTAAGATGCCTATAATCCACACAGAACCTCCATGTGTTGTCTTTCTTCTTAACCAATAACACTGGTGAAGAGAATGCACTTGTGCTGGCTTGAATTAACCCATTCTTCAACATTTCCTTCACCTGTTTTTCCACTTCATCTTTCAGGGCAGGTGGCAGCCTATATGGCCTGATATTAACAGGTCTAGCACCAGCAATAAGAGGTATCTTGTGGTCACAGAATCTACTTGGAGGAAGGCTAGAGGGTTCCTCAAACAGATGACTATACTCATTCAACAGTGTTTGAATTTCTGCTGGAACATGGGACAGCTTATCGACATCAGTATCTGGCAATTCAGTTTCATCTACCAGAAATACTTCCACAACACTGCATTCAGGAAGAGAAGGTAGTATGCCTTGTAAAAGTGCAGTGTCACCCAAGTGAGGAAATGACAGCCACTTATTAGCCCAATCCACTTTCATGGGGCTGTGTTGTTCCAGCCAATCCATTCCTAAAATCATATCATAACACTGCAGGGGAAGTACTTTCAATGAAGAGACAAACTGGTAGTTCTGAATATGCCAAGAGGTGTTAGAAAACTCATCAACACAATGCAAAACTTCTCCATTAGCCACCTGAACAGACACAGGTTTTTGCATTTTAGAGATACCAGAAAGATGCTTGGACATCTTCTCACTAATGAATGAAGAAGAACTGCCAGAATCTAACAGTATAATGATGTCCTGATTCTGAATGTTACCCAGGAACTTCAGTGTCTTTGCTGATTCTTTCCCAGTGATGGCTTCCTTAGAGATAGCCAGGAAGAGGTGCTCATCTTCAGGAGATTCTTGTGCAGAAGCAACAGATTTGGCGTCTTCACACTGAAATAACTCCCAAATTTCCTGTACTGCATGAAGTTGCACAGTAGGAGAGCATTTGTGACCATACACATATTTCTCAGCACAATACTGGCAAAGACGGTTTGCTCTTCTGTAAGCCCGAAGAGATGCCAATTTAGTGTCAGGACTAGCACGAGCAGCTTCAACTCCACGTTTGTCATCAGTATGATGCAACCCAAAAGATCGTTCAGCCTTGGCTGGAGGAGGAGGAGGCAAAGGCAGAGGGGACTTATATGCAGGTTTGTGTTGGAACTGAGAGTCAGGGCGACGAAAATCTCGTTTTCTTGACGACTCACTGGCTTCCTCCTGCAGCAAAGCTAATGTAGAAGCAGAGTCTAGGTCCTTCGGACGCTGTACCAGTACCACTGACTTGATATCATCCCTTAGCCCATCAACAAAACGAGTGGAATAGTACAGAGGACCATTATTGGGTTCATATGCCACAAGTTGATCAACCAGCTCACTGAATCTGTCAACATAATCTTGTACTGAACCCACTTGCTTGATGTGAAATAACTGCCGAATTAAAGCTTCATGTTGATCTCGGCCAAAACGTTCCAGGATCCATTTACACAGTTCATCCCAGGAAGTAGATTTAACACGAGATTCAAACGATTGCAGCCATCTAGCAGCAGGGCCATCGAAATGCATAGTAGCAACCTTAACCCACATATGAGATTCCACAGAGTACATTTCAAAGTAACTTTCACAGATTCCACAGCTTAGGATTCTCTCCATCAAATTTAGGGAAATGCATTTTAGGCAGTTTACCCACAGAGAAACTATGACCAGAGCCACCAAATTAACTGAACTTAGGCTGAAATTGTTCAGGAAACTCGCCACCATACCTTGGGGACGGAGGAGCAGAGGGGCCCTTGTTCGGATCAGGCGTGTAGCAGTGCGCGAACACCTTGCCAAACCCAGTCTCCCTGGTCGCCCTGTCGCCGGACGAGTAATCGAAGCCCGGAGCGTCCGCTTCCACTCCGCCAGGTCGAGCTGGCGGCTGAGACGACGAAGGTGGAGGATCGCCGAGAATACCCAGCTTGGCAAAGCCGGATTCGCGCTTCTCGTGGCCCCAGGTAGCGTTGAGCTTGGACAGCTCGGCGCGGACGGCGTCGACGGAGAGCTTGACGTCACCGACTGCGTGCTCGATCCGCGGACGCCACGCCTCGAACGCGGCCGCCGCCGACTCGAGGGCCGCGACGCGTGTGGACGCAGCCGCCTCGAAGAGATCCAGTCGCTCCGACGCGGATTCCTCAAGCGACACCATGTGCGCTGCGACGGTGGAGTCGATTTCTGCCTTGACCGCGATGGAGTTGGCCAGCTCCGGAGTCGCCGCCAGCTTGTCGACGCGTACCTCCAGCTTGCCGAAGAGCTTGTCCATCTCGGCGAGGAAGAACTTGGACTACGCCTCCAAGGCCAACGACAAGTTGGGATCCGCAGCACCGGCCGCCTTCGCCATGCGAGTGTAGTGGTGGTGTTCCAGGATGGGGATCGGTGTGTCTCTGATACCAAAATGTTAGCAACCCAGTGAGGGAAGCTCACAAGAGAAGAGAATTTGGGATCTAGGAAGAACAGAGCAAAGGAGGCAGACGAAGAAGAGCTATATTGCTTGGGAAGAAAGTAATTCTTGGTTACAATCATTCATGCCTTTCTCTCCTCTCCGGCTGTGCTTATATCATTGCAGGCAACACACGCACGCAACACACACGCTACACCCATTCCGGGCCGAATACACGCGAGTTGGCCTTCTTGGCTCGCACGCCTCGACCAGCATGTTGGCCCACTTGTGCTTCTGCCTGAACTGCTACAGAATTGGTGCTGGCAACAACATTACCAGGCACAGCACTAACACTCGCTGTCGCGGGTAGCAGCAGGCAGCAGCGCGGCTGCCGTCTCGAAGGCAGCAGAACGGGTAGTGCGGGCCGCAACCTCAATCGCCACATCAGTTGATCCACGTGTCATTGTTAGTCAGCAAAATCACTCTCAGCCGTGGCCATATTAGCAAAACCGGATTACATTAGCACTTAAAGGTGAAAAGGTAATCTGGTTCAGAAAATTGAGGGGTTTAAGTAAACAAGTCATTAGTTTAGGGGTTATCTGGACTCAATTCATAGGTTGGAGGAGTAAATTGATCTTTTTCTAAATTAAATAAAAATGACTAATGAGACAAGTTTTACTATCTGCACCCACTCTTGGTTAATTGACATGGAAAAGGAATCATGAGCCATTAGCTGGACGTGTTTCAGATCTCAAGAGCTAACTTTAATAGATAACAATTAGCTCTATAAGTTTGAAACAGGGCCATAGAAGAATTTATCTAGTTTTTCTAAATAGATATTACCGGAGGGACATTAATACCAATTTGAATGTTCAGGGGGATCAAGACAAGCGAATGGGGCCTTTCTTTTTTCTATCATGAAAATAGTTTGCAGCCTCTATGTAAAAGTATTATAATATTTTTCAATTCATCCAGCTGATTTGGAAAGAACTGGCCCACAGAAAAACAAAGGCGGCTGCTTACTGAAACATGGGAATCAAATCGCCTGCTGTCGCTACTATAACTGCACAACCGTGCCGTCCTTCATCCAGACGGCCGCTTTCTGATTTGACGATGGTGATTAGTCCTGCTAAGACAATAGTCCACGGTATTTTCTTTCAGGCCTTCTCTGGCGGCCCATCTGCCCATGTTAAGCCCAATAAGCAGAGCCATCACCTTCGAACTAATTCTTCCCCACGTCGATCTCTAATCATGCCGGGAGAACAGAGATGGATTTACTTCCGTAACTCCTAAATCCATGAATCATGCCGCCAGCACCAGCGCTTAGGTCTCAATATAGTTCAGTTCCGTTGATTTCTTCCTCCGATTTGTTTCGTCTCGCTTGGAAGGATGCGTCATGGCCGGCGCCCAGAATGAGAACGCAAAAGAACAACAGCCGATGAGCACCTGCGGCGAGCGAAGGAGCAAAAAGCAGCGGTATAACATTTTTTTTTCTCGCTGAATTAGTGCCATCAGCTGGATTACTATTTTAATGGGCTTAATTAAGGGGGTGTTCGTTGCACCCCCTCTAAACTTTAACACCCGTCACATCAAAGAGAATCTTACTATTTAAACATATTTTTATTAATTTAATGACAAAACCTATGTCACGACCCCCTCTCTAAATCACGAGACGAATCTAATGAGCCTAATTAATCTATGTTTTGCTACAGTGATGCTACAGTAACCATCGTCTAATCACGTCTTAATTACCCTCATTAGATTCATCTCGCGAACTCGAGCGGAGTCCTAAAATTAGTTTTGTAATTAAACTTTATTTGTAATCACAAATATTTGTTGGAAAAACCCTCTAAAGTTTAGACCCCATGCAACGAACACCCCCTAAGTGTGTTTGGGCTATAAACGATCTGAGGGAGAGTCGAGATGCGTCATAGTTGAAACGGCACAGCCGTGCCGTAATACTAACGACAGCAGAGGATTTCGTTCCCTGAAACATGAAGCAAAAACCTCATGTTAATCGTTCGGTCTGTTATCATGTTTATCATTCAACATTAGGTGCCACAACGGTGGTATATTGTTGGGTTTTTTTTTAGACTGTATATTGTTGGTTTTTTTTTTGATTCAACCATACCTGTATTACTGGATAAAGAAAACGTACACATATGCGTACAAATACCGATACGTATGCCAAGGATACGGGGACAGCTGTCCCAACCAACTTACAGAGGAACCCCCCAGAAAACCAAAAATTACAAAAAAGCCCTTGGAACCTCTGCTTCCCTTCACCGAGCGCCGCCGCTCGCCGTGGCGCCACTGTACGCCGCCGTCGACGAAGGCGCCGGCCACCCACCAGATCTGGAGAGACCCTTCGCATGGTAGCTTCAACGAACCGAAGTAGACACTTGCCGGCGTGGGCGGGATGGAGGCATCGCCGGTAGCACATCGGCCGGGGCGGCGCCCCGATCCCTCCAAATCCTGGACCTCCGCTCGCCGACGACGATGACGAACGCCGCTGCGGGAGAACGGAGCTCGATCCACCATCCTTTCTTCCACTGATCCCCAAGCTTCCACCGCATCCCTGCAAAAGGACGCCGTCGGCAACCACCGACGACGCAGACTCCTAAACAGGGGCCGGCCGGACCGAACCCCACCTCCAGACACTCGCCGACGGCGCCGGAGTGACGCACTGCCGGGACGAGGAAGAACGCCAGAGGACCGAAAGCCACGACGATGTCGCCGCCGTCGCCTCAGCTTCATCGCCGGACACAAAAAACCTAACTCTAGTAGGACCTAATCTACACACCATTGAAGACCGACGACCTCCTCCACCCACCGACGACCTAACGGTCGCCGCAGACGAAGGAAGCCGTCGGCCCTCGCCGGCGGAAGAACGGAGTCGCCGAGTCGCCCTCTTTTTCACCTATCTGTACTGTAGCACCGAGAGGGTTCGAGAGTCCTGACGGATGGGCTTTGCGGCTCTTCTGCTGAGCATATATTGTTGGTTTATATGAGCTTTGAAATACGAGCTTCCAAGCTTTCTGAAAGAACACGCTGGGTGCTGCATAATCTGAGCCGTTCCAACCACGAGTCCACGATCCAACGACCCTGAGGCTCCTTCCAACTCGGGGGACCGAAATGGTCCCGACGCGCTCCGCCGCCGCGCCGACGGCGGGACGCGGCGGCGGCGGCGTCCGTGACCAGTGAACGACTCGCCGTTATGAGGAGGTGGCGGCGCTGCCCTGCCGACAGTTGCGCCGCCTCAAGCTCCAGTTTGTGAACCGGGTTGCGCCCCCGCGATTACCAGGTACGATGCGATGCGATCGAAAGTTTGTGGATTTGAATTAGGCAATTGAGATTCTATGCTATGCTTGTCTCTACTGTGATGGATCCAGTTAAGCTTAGCTTCAACTGCATTCCCGTGAACTATGATTCTGCGGGCAATCTGTTCCGTGAAAAGAGAACATGATCAGCGTTATTTGGTAAAACTTTTTTTTGCGAGGGATTTGGTAATTATTTAGTCTGGACTGCGAGGGTATCAGATTTACATATTCGTCAAAGAAACGTCTCAGTTTGTTCTGTTGCTCCTTACAGAGTATCATTACATATTTTTTCATGTCTGCTTAGATGGAAACAGAGGCTTAGTGAAAAGCCGATACAATGTGACCTTTGGTTTGTACGGGACAGAGTCTTGTTCTCTGCACTAGAGTATAAGTACCGTACGAGGACACCATCTGACTAGACAAGCTTCAGAAACTTCCTAATGCCTGTATCTGCCAGTTGTCAAGGGCTGCTTATATGGATCTGTTGACACCGGATTTGGAAGTCCTTTGACACGCAGTGAGGAGATAAGGCAAGGGAAGATTGTATCTGGAGAAGACGCCGCGTTGACCGCAACAAAAGGAAGGTTTTGATTGTTACGATCAAAGGGTCAGTTAATATAGGAATAAAATATTTTCTTGTAACGAAAGTTAGGAGGGGTCGTGTTTGTTTCCAAGTCGGTTGCCTCGGGTGTATAAATATAAACCCAGGTGCTTGTAATCAGAATAATACACAATTCAATACAACTCTCGGCGCATCGCCAACCTGTTTTTCTCGACGGGTTTCTTGTTCGAGCGGGCTGCATCGGCACGACCTCCGCTAGGGCAGGGAATTCGTCACCCTACGGTAATTATCTCAACTATCTAGTAACCTTCTCGTCTGGTGCTTTGATCGAATTATCTCACTGCATTGGGTTGATCGAATCTGCTAGTGTTGTTGGTTTAATTATCAGTTATCCGGTATATTAGATCTATTTGGAACTGTTAGCAAGATCGGCGTCGTTATTGCTGTCTCGGTTAGGTCCGATCCTACGTGACGTTATCTGATGAACATAGTACAAATAGGTTAAATATATTCGAGTCATCTTAGATCGATTTATCAGCTGGTCTTCCACCTAATTGTTTCTGATAGAACCTTATTGCTGTCTCGGTTAAGCCCGATCCTACGGGTTTTGTCGAAATAGTTTTGTGACGCGGCTTAGCCGATAGATCGATCTAGGGTTTGATCGGGACGTTTAGCCGATTAGTTACCATAATCACTTTGGATTGATTTATTAGTTGATCTTCCACCTAATTACTTAGTAAAACCTTATTGCTGTCTCGGTTTAGTCCGATCCTACGGGTCTTGTTGAAGTAGTTCTGTGACGTGGTTAGCCGATTGATCGATCTGAGGTTTGATCGGAGTGTTTAGTCGATTAGTTATCACGCAGATCTTTGCTTATTGAAACCTTTATATTCATCATTACATTGTTTGGCTGGTTACAATGTGTTCATTTAAATATCAAGATCTAGTCGATAGTTTGCCGTGATTTATCAGATCTGTTTCTTTTTACTGTTAAATAGCCGATGGTAAGAAGCCGATAAAGCATAGGCGATAGTTGCAGTCGATCGTGTTACTTCCTCTTTGTTTATTGTTATCGACTGTTTCAGCGACACCTGTGTGTCGGCTATACATCGGCCTGTTTCTCGGGCCGATGACCAAGTGAATTTGACCTTTTTGTCCTTTTGTTAGTTTTCAGGGAAAACTGACTGGCACGCTTCGGGATCCGCACGGCGTACAAGACTTGGTCCTGCACTGGAGTTAAGCAGATCTCCCAGGCCGTTTGTGTGTGATTTTCAGGTCAACACACTTTTTGGCACGCCCGGTGGGACACGTTCAGTTGAAGTCATGTCACAAGACGGGACACCAATCGACAAGTCCAAGATTGGGGCACATAATGTCATTCAGGTGACAGAAGATCAGCTGAGTGATGAGCAGAAGCAACTACTCATGAAGAACATGGAAGACTATAAAGAGTTGTGTCTGCAATCATTCAAGAAGACAAGGGGAGGTGTGGTCCAATCCAATCCTTTTCCCATGCCGGTTGTCGTGGATACCTCCAAGAAACCGACGGGGTCGTCAGACGGGAAGGCCGCAGCTGAGGAGATCCAGAGGATAGTTAATATTGCTGTTCAGAAAGCATTGGCGGAAGAATGTACACCCTTGGTGGATTCTATCAAGACCATGTTTGAAGATGCGCTCAAAGCTGCTAGAGATGCTAGGGTGACAGAGAGTACCTGTGCAGCCTCCGCCGCCAACATCGGCTGCAGGTTAGTCTCAGGTTCCGTCTGGAAATTTGAGCGATATGATCTATACTGCCATGCATCAGGCGTTGATCAATCAGTCTCCAGTATTGGTCAACACTCTGAAGGACCTCATTATCAAGACAGCTGATGGTACAATCTACAATGAGGTAGGAGGTGGGCCGATGTACTATACTCCTCAGAGAAGTTATCGGCTGCCTCTGGGTACTCCTACAAGGGATGTGGGAGGTCGGACTTTCCAGATTGCAGAGCAGTATGCGCCTACCGGTTCTGGAGGCAATCAAGGGTGGCCAGATCAGCAGGGGCCATCATCAGCGGCAAGGAATTCGGGGGCAGATGATTGGGCCGTCAAGATTGCTGACATAATGAGAGATCAATTTGGCTTGAAGGCGAAGGATCAGACTTCTGTGTATCGTCGACCGTATCCAGAGTGGTACGATAGGACTCCTTTCCCTCCGCGGTACAAGGTTTCAGATTTCTCTAAGTTCTCTGGACAAGATAACACATCGACCATGGAGCACATCGGCCGTTTCCTCGCGCAGTGTGGTGAGGCTTCGGCTGATGACATTTGGAAGATCAGGTTGTTCCCTCTGTCACTGTCAGGTCCGGCTTTCACATGGTTTGCGTCATTACCAGCTGATTCTATCAGAGAGTGGCGTGATCTGGAGCAGAAATTCCACAAATATTTCTATGGCGGCACTACTGAGATGAAGCTCACAGATCTGACTGCTGTTCGTCAGAAGGCTGGAGAGTCGGTGATGGATTACATCCAGAGGTTCTGGGATGTTCGCAGCAGGTGCTACAGTTTGGCTCTGACAGATCAGCAGCTAGCCGATTTGGCCTTCCAAGGGCTCATCGGCCCTATTAGGGAGAAGTTTGCATCTCAGGAGTTTGAGAGTATCTCCCAGCTGGCTCAAAAGATTTCATCTCATGAGAGCCGATTCCAGAGCGCTGCGAAGGGTAGGTATGCTGCGTACGCTGATTATGCAGTTGAATCTGACTCTGATGAAGATGGAGAAGAAGTGGGACTGGCTGAATGGACTAGGGGCAAGAAACCAATGGCATGTCCGTTCATCAAGCAAGCTGCGGCCCAAGAAAGATATGACTTCGATGTGAACAAGCTGGACAAGATCTTTGACTGGTTGTTACAGGAGAAACAGATCCAGTTGCCACCGAATCATGTGCTGCCTCCACCTGAAGAATTGAAGAAGAGGAGATGGTGCAAGTGGCACAATGCTCCATCGCATACTACCAATGAATGCAGAGTCTTCAGGCAAAGTGTTCAGGCTGCAATTGAGCAGGGTCGTATCAAGTTTGATGACCAAAAGAAGTCCATGAAGATTGATGGGAATCCTTTTCTTGTGAATATGGTGGAATTTGGTAGCTCGTCCATGATCAACAAATATCAGAGGAAGAGAGAAAGGGATGACTATGAAGAGCACAGATCTCGGGACGATTCGCATTGGGATTGTCCTTTCTTCAGATATTGTTGGGAAGAGGCATGAAGTTGCCACCGATAGAAGGATGTCCAGGCTCCGGCAGTCATTCAAGGAGGCTATATCGAGAAGTGCCGGCTCATGTCTATGCTAGACAGGAGAGGGTTCCGGCTTTTGATCGGCTGCAGGAGAGTGAGACATCGCGTCGGCCGATGAGGGAAGCGCCACGTCGACCGAACAGAGAGTTCAAGCCTTCTGTTCATGATCGGCTGCGGCCGAAGCAGGATACGAGGCTGAGTTCCAGGAGCTGATTGATGAAGAGCAGCAAGAGCATAGGCCTAAGCGTCAGCCACAGTGGTGTCCTACTGGAATTTTTTCTAAGAGCCAAAAGAGAAGGGTACAGAGACAGCGCTGCAGAGAGATGGAAGCTGAGTTCCATGGACGTGATGATGATCACGAGCGGCGTCCGCGTGTCAGGAAGGAGTGGAGGCCAAAGGTGGCATCTGAGGTGCAAAAGTTAGAGACGGCAGTCAATGTTTGTATCATGCCGTATGAATTCAGAGCTGTCAATGATGAAGAATCCGATGACGCTTCAGAGGCTATGGCACAGTTGGTTCTTGATCCTCAGCAGGCTGTGTTTGACAAGCCAGAAGAGACCAAGCGTCGGCACATGAAGGCCTTATATGTCAAAGGATATGTAAATGGCAAACGATGAGCAAGATGTTGGTTGATGGAGGTGCTGCTGTCAACATCATGCCAATGACTACCTTCAGGAAACAGGGCAGAACTGATGATGATTTGATCAAGACCAACATGATACTCAGGGATTATGGGGGCAAGACGTCAGAGGCAAAGAGGGTACTCAATGTGGAGTTGACCATAGGAAGCAAGACGTTGCCTACTACGTTCTTTGTTGTTGATGGTAAGGGATCTTATACCATGCTGCTTGGGAGAGATTGGATTCATGCCAACTGTTGCATCCCATCCACCTTACATCAGTTCCTTATTCAATGGGTGGATGATGTGATCGAGGTGGTTCCGGCCGATACCGCAGTGTACGTCGCTTCGGCCGATTTGGGCCCCATGCGTTTGGAATGCATGGTTGCTTTTCTGGCGAGGTTTGGGATGGAGAGTTCTTGGAGTTCACCGATGACAGCGTGGAATTGGTGGATGATTTGAATCCTAAAAGTTACTCTGACAGGCGCCACAGAGGACGCCAAGGAGGAGGGCAAGTTAGGACAAGGGTTTACTTCGGCCGATGAGCTAGAGGAGGTAGATATAGGTGATGTAGCAAGCCTAGGCCGACTTTCATCAGTAAAGGATTATGTAAGGAGTTTAAAGTTAAATTAATAGAGTTATTAAAGAAGTACCGAGATTGTTTTGCATGGGAATATTATGAGATGCCGGGCCTTAGCCGATCGATTGTTGAACATCGGCTACCTATCAAGCCTGGATTCCGGGCACACAAGCAGGCTCCAAGGAAGTTTGAGGCTAAGGTTGATGAAGCTATTAAACAGGAGATTGCTAGATTGTATGAGGCAAAATTCATACGACCGTGCCGGTATGCTGACTGGATATCAAACATTGTCCCGGTGGAGAAGAAAAATGGCAAGTTGCGGGTGTGTACTGATTTTAGGGATCTGAACAGAGCAACACCCAAAGACAGCTATCCAATGCCGGTGGCCGATACATTGATTGATGCTGCGGCAGGACACAAGATTGTCAGCTTCATGGACGATAATGCTGGTTATAATCAGATCTTTATGGCCGAAGAAGATATTCAAAGACCGCCTTCAGATTCCCAGGTGCGATTGGTTTATATGAATGGGTAGTGATGACCTTCGGCTTAAAAAATGCTGGTGCTACTTATCAAAGGGCTATGAATTATATATATCATGATTTGATTGGCTGGTTGGTAGAGATATACATTGATGATGTCATTGTCAAGTCAAAAACATTGATGATCACATAGCTGACTTAAAGGAAGTGTTGGAGAGGACCAGAAAGTATGGTGTCAAGATGAATCCCAATAAATGTGCCTTTGGAGTATCGGCTGGGCAGTTCTTGGGGTTCATTGTGCATGAACGAGGGATAGAGATTGGTCCAAGGAGTTTTGAAGCCATCAACAAATTGAAGCCTCCAACAAATAAGACAGAATTGCAATCTCTTGTTGGGAAGGTGAATTTTGTGAGGAGGTTTATTTCTAATCTGTCAGGGAGAATTGAGCCGTTTGCACCATTGCTACGGTTGAAGGCTGATCAAGAGTTCAAGTGGGGCCTGTTGGCGGTCGTTAAACCATGATTTGACCGCCACCCTACCGGTAAATAAATGCATAACACCAAGATTTTATGCATAGTAGATAGGAATAATGCTACTCCACAAGTTTTGGTGAGTATTTGGATGCAGGAGTGAATAATGGAGAAAAGTGGGCCCAGCCAGGGAATTTCCCTGGCCGGCCGGCCCCACCCTATGCCGGCCGGCCCCTGTTGACGGTCGTTAAGTACCAACTTCGACCGCCATATTCCTACACATAAAGGAGAATTAGCATTTCTTATACGCATATTTATTTCAACTAATAAATTTCCACGAGTTTTGGATGATTTATGAGTGCAGGAGTATTTCTGGAGAAAATGAGCCTCTGTGAGAGAAATCACAGGCCGGCCGGCCTACATCCCAAGCCGGCCGGCCGCACCCAGCGGCCACAGCCTGCAGGCCTCCACCAGTGGGCCACGAGAAGCCCACAAAACCAGAATATTGAAGCCCAACTCGAACTTAATGAAGACTTTCTAGAAGATGGGCTACAATGGGCCTAAACTTGGCTCTTACTCCAGTTCTGCCGACCCCAGGAGAAAACCGACCTCGGGACCGACCTCACGAAGCAATCTGGAGCGTCCACACGGAAGGCGGTGGCCAACCGCCACAATGTGTGGCCGGCCGGCCTGCCACCTAGGCCGGCCGGCCTACCTTGGCGGCCAATCCTCCTCAACCGCCTCTCACTTGCTCTATTTAATCCCCCCTCTCATTTGGGGCTATAAATAGAGGGGTGCTCGGCCGGTTAGAACACACACCAAGTAGAGGAATCACTCTTGCATTAGTTTTAGTCTCCAAGCTCTAGTGGAGTTAGGCTTAGAGTAGAGCTACTCTAGTTCCCAAGTTGTCTTGGAGATTCTGGTATGGCTCTTGTATCATTTTCTCTTTTTGCGACTTTATTCTATTTAATAATATTATTCTTTCATATAGTCTTGCCTTGGTTAAGCGTTCCTTGTTTGGTTGTGGACCCTTGGCTTGCTTATGTAATAGAGTAATCATAATCTTCTTATATAGTGCTAGTGTGATATTCATATGCTTGTTATGTGGGTATTGCCTAGAGGGCTGGCAGTATGGACATAATTGCCTTATTGTCACGTGTCCTAGCAGATAGTATACCAGGCCATGTATATACTTAGGTTTACATGCATTTGCATATCCAAGCATAGGTCCAATGATCTTTATGATTATGCTCTAGATCCATATCATCGCCTAGGGGATTTAGAGTAATGTTTTAGCAACGCAAGCATGGTGCTTGGATTGGTAGAATACATTGGATGCTCGTGCCCCACGGATTGTTTGAGGTAGACGGTAGGTGGTGACAGCCCTATTCGTCCTCGGTATCCCTCCACGTTCGGGTACGGCGTAGAGCTGTAGACCGGAGTCGCCTGGCAGACCAGGGGTAAGCCGGTGCCCAATTTGCTTGAGTGCATTTGCCTAAACCTTAGTTGATGTACATGTATGTGTATGTTGTATACTATGCCACTGTATAATGAAGTACAATAGGAACTTAGCTCTTTTCTTTGTCCTTCTCCACTTAGCTATGGATGTATATTAGAGTTGGTCCTTTTCTTGTGTGTCACACTACCCATATATTATTGTTTAGCATTGTATGGACCGTGATCCATTTAAATGTGGACTTTAACTATGAGTATAGTACTCTCTTGACCATCGTCTTCCCTGTGGAAAATATAAATTACGATACCTTGGAATACTCCCGGGTGAAATGCTACAGCGGTATTCTCCGTGCGCTTGCGGATTTATCTGTGATCGTTAAGAAATACCAACAAGCATTTCTGGCTTTGAGCCATGCTTGGGGGGAGAGTCCCGTCAATGGGTCACCTAACATGACATGGTCATTGTTCGCATTTTGCCTTATTTTCTAACGGCCACTTGTCATTGTTCCTCCCCAAATATGGCCATCGAACTTCAAGTTTTACAAAAAAAGGCCGAGTGGTGATGTTTTCATACCAAATCCATTTCATTCACCACCCAAATGCCCTCCTCATCTGCTTTACTCTCATTTCTCCAAATTTTCTCAAATTCAACAAAAAGATTTTCCTCTTCTTTGTTTTGCATCTACAAGTTATGCTCAAGCTGGCAAGATCAACCGACGGGCGTGCTCATTTTGATTACACTAATATAACCCGTTTCGAGTTTGTTCTTGTTGTTTTGCTTTTTGTTGCAGCCATGAAGAAAGGAACCAAGCAGTTATTGGCGCACTCAAGCAAGAACTAAGCTTGGGGGGATCACTCCCCACTGAGGTAACTTGTATCTTTCCTTTGTTTTCTGCATTCAAAAAAAAAAGATAAAAACAAATAATAAAATAAAAGTAGTTTTTGTTTTCTATGCGCGATAAGAATGTTTTAATTCTCCATGTTGAAATGATGAATAATTGCTCTGTTTTATCCCTCTCTTGTTCCTGTTTGCAACTTAGTACTCTCCCGAGTTTTGAGTTTGATGGATGCACTCTTATTCTTGAACCTTAAACTCGTGGGTAGCAAAATGCATGATCCAAGTCTAGGTTGTTGTGAGATATGATACGATATAATAGAGCTGCTATGATCTCTTTCTAAGTAAGACTTAAATTCCAGAGAATTTTTTTCAAAATTATAAAACCAAAAGTTCCTCAATGATGAAAATTCCTACCAAAGCCATATGTCGATTTTATTGCAAAACCTTCGTACATGTGTTGCTTGCATTACATTGAGCTTTTTCAAAATTGTTGTGACCCTTGTGAGATGCTTGTCATATGATCAAGATCACGTCCACTCCACCATATACATGTGCTTAACTTCTACACTGGAAGTTAGCATCACATTTTCCATCATTCCACAAAATAAATACTCCATATGTTTTGTACCTCTCTCTCTCCCCAAGTACCCTTGCAAAAGAGGAATGGCTATAAAAAAAAAAAATCTTGCTCACTCAAGTAGAGCATGATCAAAAAAAAAAAAAAAGAGAGAGAGATTGCCATTCCCTCAAAATTAACAAAAAGAGAGAGAAGGTATACAAAAAGGAGTAATCATTTTTTCTTCATCATTCACATTTCCACACACATGCACATCTTGATCAGATTGTATGACTTGTTTTTCTCCCTGGATCCGGTCTTTTGATTTAGCAATATATGTGATACAAGTTTGCCTCACTTTACCCCTACCAAGCCCCACATATATAAACCTATTAGAAGTAGGTGGAAAAGAGGCAACATAATGCCTTGGTAAGGAATCATACACATTGAGCGATTGAGAGAATCATTTGAGGAGCTTTGTTTTATTTGCAAAATCTTTTGAAAACCTCTGGAATGAAAGTTAACAAAGAATGAGTAAATAGTACTCTACAAACCGTTCTGTCTCTCAACTGCTCAAGACAAGGAGAAGCAATCAGCCCCATGAGGACTAAGGGGAAGAGTAAGTTGTCATGCCAGCTTATTCAATTCAAGGGAGAATATTTTGTTGTATGCATGGTACTTCTGCGGAGTAAGACATGGTAGCAACTCCTGATCAACAGAACCAAGTCTTTAGCTTTGCTCGGGACGAGCAAAGGTTTAAGCTTGGGGGTTTGTTGACGGTCGTTAAGTACCAACTTCGACCGCCAATATTCCTACACATAAAGGAGAATTAGCATTTCTTATACGCATATTTATTTCAACTAATAAATTTCCACGAGTTTTGGATGATTTATGAGTGCAGGAGTATTTCTGGAGAAAATGGGCCTCTGTGAGAGAAATCACAGGCCGGCCGGCCTACATCCCAGGCCGGCCGGCCACACCCAGCGGCCACAGCCTGCAGGCCTCCACCAGTGGGCCACGAGAAGCCCACAAAACCAGAATATTGAAGCCCAACTCGAACTTAATGAAGACTTTCTAGAAGATGGGCTACAATGGGCCTAAACTTGGCTCTTACTCCAGTTCTGCCGACCCCAGGAGAAAACCGACCTCGGGACCGACCTCACGAAGCAATCTGGAGCGTCCACACGGAAGGCGGTGGCCAACCGCCACAATGTGTGGCCGGCCGGCCTGCCACCTAGGCCGGCCGGCCTACCTTGGCGGCCAATCCTCCTCAACCGCCTCTCACTTGCTCTATTTAATCCCCTGTCTCATTTGGGGCTATAAATAGAGGGGTGCTCGGCCGGTTAGAACACACACCAAGTTGAGGAATCACTCTTGCATTAGTTTTAGTCTCCAAGCTCTAGTGGAGTTAGGCTTAGAGTAGAGCTACTCTAGTTCCCAAGTTGTCTTGGAGATTCTGGTATGGCTCTTGTATCATTTTCTCTTTTTGCGACTTTATTCTATTTAATAATATTATTCTTTTCATATAGTCTTGCCTTGGTTAAGCGTTCCTTGTTTGGTTGTGGACCCTTGGCTTGCTTATGTAATAGAGTAATTATAATCTTCTTATATAGTGCTAGTGTGATATTCATATGCTTGTTATGTGGGTATCGCCTAGAGGGCTGGCAGTATGGACATAATTGCCTTATTGTCACGTGTCCTAGCAGATAGTATACCAGGCCATGTATATACTTAGGTTTACATGCATTTGCATATCCAAGCATGAGTCCAGTGATCTTTATGATTATGCTCTAGATCCATATCATCGCCTAGGGGATTTAGAGTAATGTTTTAGCAATGCAAGCATGGTGCTTGGATTGGTAGAATACATTGGATGCCTCGTGCCCCACGGATTGTTTGAGGTAGACGGTAGGTGGTGACAGCCCTATTCGTCCTCGGTATCCCTCCACGTTCGGGTACGGCGTAGAGCTGTAGACCGGAGTCGCCTGGCAGACCAGGGGTAAGCCGGTGCCCAATTTGCTTGAGTGCATATGCCTAAACCTTAGTTGATGTACATGTATGTGTATGTTGTATACTATGCCACTGTATAATGAAGTACAATAGGAACTTAGCTCTTTTCTTTGTCCTTCTCCACTTAGCTATGGATGTATATTAGAGTTGGTCCTTTTCTTGTGTGTCACACTACCCATATATTATTGTTTAGCATTGTATGGACCATGATCCATTTAAATGTGGACTTTAACTATGAGTATAGTACTCTCTTGACCATCGTCTTCCCTGTGGAAAATATAAATTACGATACCTTGGAATACTCCCGGGTGAAATGCTGCAGCGGTATTCTCCGTGCGCTTGCGGATTTATCTGTGATCGTTAAGAAATACCAACAGCCCCACCTGGTGGCCGCAGGCCCCGGGCTTCCTCCAGTGGGCTGGAAACTAATCCACAATGTAGAATCAAAAGCCCGTTCAGAAGAATTCCACCGACGTTCTAGAAGGTGGGCTGTTTGGCCTCAACTTGGCCCTCACTCCTCTTCTGCCGCCCCCACGAAGCCACCGACTGGACAACCGTCATCAGGAGCAAATCCGGAGCGTCCAGGATCGAGGCGGTGGTGGCGAACCGCCACAATGGGCAGCCGGCCGGCCCCCTACTTGGCCGGCCGGCCTACCTTGGTGGGCCCGGCTCTCCAGCTTCGGCCATATATATTCCACTGCCATGGAGAAGCTATAAATAGAGGTGGCCGGCTCCATTTCAACCTGCACCTCACACATGAGAAGAGAAGATCCAAAAAGGTCACGCTCAGCTCATAGAAGATCATTCCACTTGTGTAGTTTAGAATAGGATTAGTATTTTACTCATGGGAGTTAGAGTAGAAGTGAGAGCTTCGCTCGGAGCTCCGGAGTTCTCTTCGGAGTTTGGGTAAAGTTCTCGTGTATCTTTTCTTTTATACTCTTTTTAATATAATTATTTTCTTATTTATTTATTTTCTTATTTATTTAATTTAGTTTTCTTTTTAGTTTACATTTATTTATTTAAGTAATAATTATAGAGAAATTCTTGTGTTGGTTCCACGTCTGTGTATGGTAGGTCTATCTGCATGGGTTGTTTGCACCGCAAATGCTTACACAATCCACATAGATTTGTTATGCATGGTTGGCTTGCTCTTACGCGCGAAGAGTAAGCTATCTAGGATATTTGCTTGTATGGCTCAAGGAACTATTCTAGACGTGAGTTTGCTCTACACCCCACGGCGTACCGGTCTCTATAATCCACCACGTCCGGGTGATGGTTTTAGTAGGGAGGTCAATAGCACGTAGTTCCCCAAGGTAGTTGAACCTAATTCTCGGGTTGCTACCTTGGCATGCGTGTGCCCCGATATGCAGGAATGAATCTATAATGAAAGCTTAAGTAGATATTTGTAACCCCTAGGCTGATACCCTTCTTCTCGTTGTCCTCCCAGTTGACTAGTTCTATCTCTTTATCTTCATATGGAATCCTTGTGTGTGTTTGGTTGCCACTCATCATATCATATATGTATCCCTGCTTTGGTCTAGTTTGCAAGTTATAAATAATAGATGTTTCCTTGTTAATTAATGATATTCTTAGCGATGCTTCCCTGTGGAAATATAAATACGATACCCTTGGAATACTCCTGGGTGAAATGCTACAACGGTGTTCCGTGCGCTTGCGGAGTTGATATTTATCTCTGTGCGTAAGAAACGCCAACAGGGCCCTGAGCACCAGAAAGTGTTAGATGAGATTAAAGAATATCTAAAATCTCCTCCAGTATTGGTTCCTCCTAAGGCTGGTATGCCGTTCAAGTTGTACTTGTCAGCCGACAAGAAGTCAATCGGCTCTACATTGGTGCAAGAACAAGAAGGAAAAGAAAGGGTGGTATTTTATTTGACCAGAAATTACTTGATACTGAAACCAGGTACTCTGATTTGGAAAGATTATGTCTTTGCCTTTATTTCTCTTGTACCAAATTGAGGCATGATCTTCTCTCGGGTGAATGTACTATGGTATGTGGAGCCGATGTAGTTAAACATGTCCTATCGGCTCCTGTTTTAAAAGGAAGGCTCGGAAGTGGATGCTTGCTCTAGCTGAATTTGATTTGAGGTATGAGCCCCCTAAAGCTGTTAAAGGCTAGATTTTGGCGGATTTAATAGTTGAGCATAATTTTGTTGAGCCCTTGCCATGAGTTTTATTCTTTGATGGATCCGTTTGCAAAACGGGATGTGCCATAGGCTTGGTTCTTATTTCGCCTCGGGGGGCAACATTCGAGTTTGCTTATTTTGTTGATATTGGCACTAACAATCAAATTGAGTATCAAGATGTGTTAAGAGGTCTTCAATTACTCAGTGATGCTGGAGCAGATCATATTGAAGTGATTGGGGATTCGTTGTTGGTGCTTGGACAACTATCCCGGAATTTGAATGCAGGGATGAAAATCTGCGGTTTCATTATGAAGAGTGCGTATTGCAACTGCAGAAATTCAGAGATGTGAAATTCAAGCATATTCCCAGAGAACAGAATATGGAGGCTAATGGACTAGCACAGAATGCGTCAGGGTATCGGCCTGATTATCGGTGCATTGTGCTAGATGTTCCTGATGTTTAAGTTGAAGATTGGAGGGCTGGAATTATTTCATATTTGAATAATCCGTCTCAATCTGTATCCGAAAAGGTTAGATATCAAGCTCTTAAATATGTGTTGCTGGAAGAAGAGTTGTATTATCGAACCTTGGAAGGTGTGTTGCTGAAATGCTTAGATTTGGAAGAGGCGACATTAGCAATGGCAGAAGTACATGAAGGTATTTGTGGGACCCATCAGTCAGCCTACAAGATGAAGTGGTTGTTGAGGAGGACTGGTTATTTCTGGCCGACCATGTTGGAAGATTGTTTTGAATATTATAAAAGTTGCCAGGTTGTCAGAAATTTGGTCCAGTCCAAAGGGCTCCTGCTTCGGCCATGAACCCTATCATTAAGCCATGGTCGTTTCGGGGGTGGGGTATGGATATGATTGGTCGAATTAATCCTCCATCAAGCAAAGGGCATAAATATATTTTAGTTGTGACTGATTATTTCACCAAGTGGGTAGAAGCGGTGCCATTCAAGAATGTGACTTCAAAAGATGTGATTAATTTTGTGAAGGAGCACATTATTTATCGGTTCGGAATCCCTCAAACGATTACTACTGACCAGGGGTCTATTTTTATATCTGAGAAATTTTTGGAGTTCGCTGCGAGCTTGGGGATTAAAATATTAGATTCTTCTCCTTATTATGCTCAAGCGAATGGTCAGGCAGAGGTGTCCAACAAGAGTTTAATCAAGTTGATTAAACGGAAGGTTGATGAGCAACCAAGGAAGTGGCATACGACATTAGTCGATTCGCTGTGGACCTATCGGATGTCGTGTCATGGAGCTACGCAAGTTACGCCTTACCAGTTGGTGTACGGACATGAAGCAGTTCTTCCTTGGGAGGTAAATGTTGGGTCTCGACGAATTTCATTGCAAGATGAGCTTACGGACGACGAGTACAGAAATTTGATGAATGATGAATCTGAAGATATAGTGCAACTTCGGTTGAGAGCTATGGAGAAGATTGCTCAGAATAAAGCTCGGGTTGCGAAGCATTACAACAAGAAAGTGGTGCCCAAACAATTTTCCGAGGGGGATTTAGTTTGGAAACTTATTTTGCCGATAGGTTCCAAGAGCAACCGCTTCGGTAAATGGTCCCCAAATTGGGAAGGTCCGTTCAAGATTAGCCAATGTTTAGTTGGTAATGCTTACAAGTTACAGAGTTTGGATGGAAAAGAAATAGAGCGAGCTCTTAATGGGAAGTATTTGAAGAAATATCATCCGAGCGTCTGGGTTAATTCTTGAAGAAATAACATACAAGAGCCGACAACACGTCGCCTACAGAAAGCCGATGACTGCTAAGCCGATGCAACGGCTAGGCACATCGCCTCTAGAAGAAAAAATACAAAGAAACCCAAAATCAAGGTACAAATTCTTGCGCCAAGAATACACACTGCGGGTCTTGTTGATTGCGGTAAGGGATGGAAGTTTCTCCACTTGCCGGATGTTGGAGTATCCGCCTGGTGTTGGCGCAGGATAGGATGGGTCAATGCTCACGGCATCAGGAGAGGAGCAAATTCATGGACCCCATCACGTCGAAGAAGATGTTATCCCTGAGAAGGAACCTTATCTGACGAAGAACATGAGTTCTTCCTCGAAGTCTGAAGAGGAGCCGCCGTCTTCAGGGATTAGCTCAAGAGGGATAGCGTCGGGATGGAAGAGATTGGGGAGAAGTAGAAGGAAGATGAGAGGCCAGAGTAGAGATATGCAAAGGGAGGAGAAGCTCATGGTTGCTATTTTGCCGCTTGGGATGGTTTGTGGAAGTCTTATGGAAAGGATTTTTCTTGCTAGCCATTGTGTTGTGATTAAGGGAGACAGTCCTTTTTGTAGGCCGGGATGTGGAAGGAGATAAGATCGTGGAATAGTAAAAGACCTGTTGCAATTAAAGTGATTGGTACGGCTTGTCTGTCGAAAGGGTGCACGCCATATGAAGACAAGGGTACAGTTCATTATGTCAGGTATACTGTTTGCACGTGAAATGTCATCTAGAAGCTTGCATTAAAATAAAGGAGTACGGGCAAGAATATGCGGCAGAAGATTCGCGCAAGAGACAAAAGGCCGATGTTTTTACGTCGCCCATGAGTTCAAAGTGTTTATACAAATACCTTAGAATTCAAAAGAAGTATTTATTACAAGACTAAGCCTACAGGTACTCTTGGATCTTGCTGATGGCATTCTCGCGGATCTGCTCGATGCTGTTGATGAACTTGAGGTCTTGCTCCATTGAGCCGATATCTGGATGAAGTACCAAGAGCTGCTGACGTGCTAGATCCTTGGCCGATGACAGAACGTTTTCTTGAGTTGTTATCTCGGCAGGTAGAAGAGTCAGCTTGTCTTCTTCAGCTTTGATTTCTTGTTCCTTGGCTCTTACCGCAGCTTGGAGATCTTCAAGCTCTTTCTTCAGCCGATCTAGTGCAGTTTGGATCTCTGCAGGCTTGTTTATCAGCTCATTGAGCTTGGCTTGCTCAGTTTGGACCTGGGAATCGGCGTTGACCAAAGCTATCAGACGATCTGATCTAGTAGCCCTTTCTGCCATACGTCGTTGGACTTTGATGATTTCCAGTTCATGGTAGTCGATGTGTGCAGCAGGGTGCAGGGCTTCTAAGAGATCATCTGGGATTAAGCCACGGATCTCGTTGTATCGACCTAAAACTGGGCCGATGTTGGATGTCAGCACTTCAAGAGTGGGTTCCGCTAGCCTGTCAGAGATTTCCCTCAAAGTTGTCTTTACTTCGTCGGGGAGATAGGGCTTTGAGGAAGCCGATGAGTCCAGGTTGATGGCCGATGTATGAGGGTCCGATAGCTGAAATGAGAAGAGAATGACGGTATATTCAAGATAAAGTGACGAGAAGAGAAGGGTTAGTTTGGTCTTTTACCGTTCTTTCTGTATCGGCGCGAGGAGATGTTGGGATCTGCATGCCCACCAGGCCAGTTGGGAGATTGAAATCTGATCTGATCTCTTTTTGAGGAATATATGTGTCCTCAGCCGATGCGTGGGGTTCTTCAGAACCGATGGCAGCATGATCTTGGGCCGGCGATTCCTGGGTAGTCGAGTTGGGCTCATTGGCATTGAGATCCTGCAGAAGAGAAGTAAGTGTTATTAATGCAATGAAAGTATGGATTATTTTAAAGTGCATCAGTAAGAAAGGGACCTGAGTAGTCTCATCGGCGGATGGAGATGCAAATGCCGATAGAGAGCTTTGGCGAACCTTGCGGGTGGCTTGTCGTTCTGGTTGGTGACGAGGAGCAGGTGCAGGTTGCCTTGATGTGGCGGACACAAAGAAGACAACCAAGATGTGGCGGAAGAAGGAAGGAACCTCTACCTCGCCAGATTCTCCAGCGAGCGAGGTCCAAACAAGTTGAAAAGACATGGAGAACGTCTAGCTCAAAGACGTAAAATGAGAGCCCTCCGATTGGGGAGGCCCGTTATCCTAGCTAGGCCTAGCACTTGTTTTTCTTTTCATAAATCATAAAAATAAAATAAAAATTTGAAAAATTTAAGAACAACAAAATAATAGGATTCCGGCGATGCTCATTAGGGGCTAGCCACTTGTATCATCCTCAGTCTTTTTGCAGGTCAAGAAGGAGGAGGAAGAGCCTGAATCAAGCTTAAGTCTTACAAAGACTCAAGCTTGGGGAGGGCCCCCCCAGGTAAGAAGGAGTTCAATACAAGCTCGAGTCTTGCAAAGACTCAAGCTTGGGGAGGACCCCCAGGTAAGTATTCCTAACTTTTCTTAATAAATAAAAAACTCCCTGTTTCGAATAAATGCTAGAATCTTGGTGTTATGCTACGCTTAAGGGAAATGATGATCGAGTTACAAATTAGCTTCCCATGTGTCGCATAGATGCAACCTCTACTCCTGACATATGTGTTATTTTTACTTGAGCATGATCACATCATGAGTCTTGCTTATTTCCGTGGGTTGCATTTGTTACACCAAGTCTGAGCATTGTGGATTGTGATATGGCATGATTAGGACTTGTTGCAATTTCTTAGTATGGTTACATCCAGAGATGTTTTTCTTGAATTGCTGCAAGTACCTAAAACCCTTCTGTTTTGGCACACTTCTCTTAGTGTGAGGATTTATTTACCTACCAGAGCCATATCATAATATTCGAAACAGCCCCACTCATAGCCATTTGTTTGTGCATTGAGTTTTGTTAAGGTTTGATGTACTCTTGAAACTAAGCACTCCTAATTTTGGCCATAATTCCTTCGCGTGTGTTTTCGAAAATTTCTCTCCACCAATAAAGAGGGGAATGTTTGGATAAATCAACCAAACATTTTTCAGAGTTTGCAAAACTTTTGGTCCATCCAAAATGCTCAAGAATATTTCAAAATGTTTCATTGAACCATTCAAAATTTATGGCCCCTTGCACCATGGAGTAGTCAAAAAAAAAAAAACTCCATGGTTGCATGACAAAAGTCAATGGCTATATGGTTCTTATCATAAACATCTTGAGCAAAATAAAGGACCAATGTTTTTCAAAACCCCCTTCCATAAGTGTGAGTTCATTTTCTCCCCCTCCATCACATCATTTCCTATGACCAAAATAAATGGAGTTGCTATGTTGATTGAGACTCATTCTTTAGCTTTACAATATATGCATGACATTTGTGCATTCCTTACCAAGCTCCACATACAAAGCCTCATTTGGTAGAAGGTAGGATGAGTGAAGCTTGTAGGAATAAGACTCACATTGGTAGGTAAGAGAAGTGCCTACCAAAACGAAGGAGAATTTTTGCACCTTGCAGCACATAAAAACTCTGGATGCATACCTGCTAGAATTGTGTACTTGTCCGAAAATGCCGTTCTAGTCTTCAATGCTGCATGACAAGGTGTGACATATAAGCCCCACGATTTTTGCAACACTCATGCATATTTTGTGCTCTCGTAAACTTACCACTGTTTAGGGAGTATGTTGTTGCATCTTTATTACCCATGGGGCGCTTCTTTGTAACTCCTGATCCGCCGGTACCCTGAGTTGAGTTTGCTCGGGACGAGCAAAGTTTAAGCTAGGGGAGGTTGTTGGCGGTCGTTAAACCATGTTTTGACCGCCACCCTACCGGTAAATAAATACATAACACCAAGATTTTGTGCATAGTAGTTAGGAATAATGCTACTCCACAAGTTTTGGTGAATATTTGGATGTAGGAGTGAATAATGGAGAAAAGTGGGCCCAGCCAGGGAAATTCCCTGGCCGGCCGGCCCCACCCTAGGCCGGCCGGCCCCACCTGGTGGCCACAGGCCCCAGGCTTCCTCCAGTGGGCTGGAAAATAATCCTCAACGTACAATTCAAGCCCAGCTC
Source organism: Eragrostis nindensis (assembly GCA_012490785.1). NCBI lineage: Eukaryota > Viridiplantae > Streptophyta > Magnoliopsida > Poales > Poaceae > Eragrostis > Eragrostis nindensis. The sequence goes on from JAAXCT010000585.1 coordinate 99,348, forward strand.
GGCAGAATTCCACCGACATTCTAGAAGGTGGGCTATTTGGGCCTTTACTTGGCCCTCAATCCAATTCTGCCGACCCAGCAAGGAACCGACCTTCAGACCGCCATCAGGGAGAGGATCTGGAGCGTTCAGACAAAAGACGGTGGCTAACCGACCGAAGGGACGGCCGGCCGGCCACCCCCCTAGGCCGGCCGGCCGACTTTGTCGGCGCCGCCTCTCCAAAGTCGGCCAGGGTGCCTCCACCGCCTTCACAAGCTATACAAGGGACCCCTCGGCCTCCGAATCAATGCGCACCATCACATTTCATCCAAGTGTTCATTAGTTTAGTTGAGTAGTAGCTTTGGGAGTTAGAGTAGAGTAGAGTAGAGTGAGAGCTCTCTCAGGCTTCCGGAGTATTCTCGGAGTTCGGTATAGTTCTTTGTATCTTACTCTTGAGATATTATTTTATTTATTATATAATTAGTTTTATCTTTATTTATTTATTTTAGTAGTTCTTTTCTATTTAGTTTATTTATTCGTTAAGTAAGTGCTCGTAGAAGTCTTGTTGTGGGATTCGTGATTGTTGGAATAGCGAGTACGAGAGAGTGCCGTCGTCGGAGATGACGTCGTGTGAAATCTGTGCTTGTTCATTCTTAGATAGGACTGCTCCGTTGATCAAGAGTAGCTCCTCTAGGCGGGTTGTAAGCGTGGCGCTTAGAACTTGGCCTATGCACGTTTGGCACCCAACCCCACGGAGGATGGTAGCCGCGAGTGTATGTGACAGCTGCACCGGTCTCTGTAATCCACCACGTCCGGGTTGGACTCAGCAGGGTCTTAATTATAGCATACGATTCCCTAGGTTTGAACTAGCTTCATCGGTTGACCTAGCACGTGTGTGCCCCGAAACGACATGACTTGTATGTGTATGAGCTTAACTAGAGTAAATAATCTTTGTAGACTTGACTGCTAGAAAAGTAAATAATAGATAAACATACAGGTAGCCTTAACTCTATCTCGTTGCTCTCCCAAATGTATACTACGATTTATTTTATTACCTTGGATTTGAGGATGTGTGTGCCACTCATATCTATCATGCCTATCTTACCCCCGTCTCAAGTATAGTTGATACATTATTTCTTTCTCCAAATTATCCAATGCATAGCTATTATTCAGCTCCCTTTTGCTCTACTTCCCTGCGGAAATATAAATACGATAACCCTGGAATACTCCAAGGTGAAATGCTACAATGGTGATCCGTGCGCTTGCGGAATTAATGAATTTAATTTTATCGCATAAGAACCGCCAACAAGCATTTCTGGCGCCGTTGCCGGGGAAGTAGCAGCTAGGAACTGAATAAATGCATTGAAGTTTGTGAGAAGAATAATTATCACTTACTTTTGCGGGCTTACCCTTGTCCTGTTTTCTTGTTGTGAAAATTTGAAACAGGACTGTGCATGACTGGTTTCGACCTACCAGAAAATTTCCACTCAGATCCAGAGCAGTTCTTGAGGAAAGTTCGAGCCAAACTCACCAAACAGATCCGCAAGAACGCTCTGGCTCTCGAATCGTCTCCTCCACCGGTTGTCAGGGCCTCCTCAACGAACAACACCATGGCCGACCCGTTGTTGAGAAGACGATCAATGACTTCTCCGCGCCAACTACGGAGAACATCCGCGTGGGACCCAACCCGCGCATCACCAACAAGGACTATGAGCTTAAGCCAGCCTTGATCAACATGATCTTGGCCAGTCCTTTCTGTGGGAAGCCGTCGGAGGATGCAAATGCTCACCTCCAAAGGTTCCTGATGACGTGCAACACTTTCGTCATAAAGGATGCACCTCAGGACGCCATCCGACTACAGCTTTTCCCATTCTCTCTGTTGGGGAAGGCTCTCCAGTGGTTCTACGCGAACCAAGAGTCCCTCGACACGTGGACGGCATGCTCCAATGCCTTCCTCGCCAAGTTCTTCCCGCCGGGCAAGACAACTGCCCTGCGGAACAAGATATCGGGCTTCCAACAGCTCGCAGATGAGTCGACCGCGGAAGCCTGGGACAGGATGCAGGAGTACGTTCTCTCATGCCCACACCATGGCATGGAAGAATGGCTCCTCATACAGAGTTTCTACCACGGTTTGAGGCCGTCCGCTCGAGAGCACCTCGACGCCGCAGCAGGCGGCTCCTTCTTCTCCCTTAGCGTGAAGAACGCTAAGAAGTTGATTGAGAAGGTGGCGGCCAACCAGACTCATGGTGAACGCCAAGCGGCGAGCACCAAGACCCGTGGAGTGCACCAAGTGGAGACGATGGACATGCTCGCCATCAAGCTCGATCAGCTACTCCGCAAGGTGGAGTCTCCGCAGGACCTGCAAGTTGCGGATTCCCGCATGACATGTGAGGAATGCGGCAACGTTGGGCATATGGGCATCAATTGCCCAAATGTGAGAGAGGAATGCAATTTTCTCAACAATGGCAATGGGTTCCGCTCCCAGAACAACTACGGCTGGAATTTCAGGCCCGAACTCTCCTTCAACAAGAATCAGGGAGGTAACAATGGTAATCTTTCCCGTTATGAGCCCTCTATCAAGGATCTAGTTCTCGGCCAGGTCAAGATCAATGACAGCATTAGTAAGAAATTTCTTACTACCGACAAGGCTTTAGAGAGCATAGATGCCAAGTTAGAGTCGTTCAGCACTGCTCTGCAGAACCAGCTAAGCCATAACAAGATGCTAGAAACGCAAATTGCGCAAATAGCTTCAGCTGTGCAGTCTCCTCGTGCGGGTAAACTTCCTGGGCAACCAGAAGTTAATCCCAAGGAGAGTGTGAATGCAATAACCATCAGGTGTGAAGAAAGCGACTTGGATTCGCACTCCCCAAGGATGTGATCAGAAAAGATCCCGGATGGCCAACCATTCCGTGTTTGGTCAACGACCGTTGTTTCGATCGGGCACTATGTGACTTAGGGGCGAGCGTGAGCATCATGCCGAAGGCGATGTACGATGGTTTAAACCATCCATTATCTCCAACGACCATAAGCTCCAGCTTGCAGACGGGTCACTACGCCTGCCCTTGGGATTGTCGAAGAAGTTCCCGTGCAGATCAGAAATCTCTTCGTCCCCGTTGACTTTGTTGTGCTGGATATAGAAGTAGATGACAAGGCTCCTCTCATCCTTGGGAGGCCGTTCTTGAGCACCACCAACGCCAACATCGACGTGGGGGCAGGAGAGATCCACTTGGACTTCAACGGCAGGGAAGAAACGTTCAACTTCAAGCCTAAGGTTGAGCAATGCAAGCAAGTACGGGTCATATATGAAAAGGACCCAAGGAGAGTGGAGAAGATTGAGATTACTCCACCCATGCCACAGCCAGACAAGCTCATTGCATATATGAGAGACTATCTGGAAAGAGAGAATGCAAGAAGGCTAGCAAAGTATTGGAGGACTCCAAGGAGGATGCCTCAGCCGCCAAACACACCTCAAGCCCCTCTTACTCCTCCACAAGAAGGAGTAGGTGAGTCACAATCGCCTAAGAAGAGGAGAGCAGGCGCTCAAGAAAGAAGAAGGCAGCTACGGTATCGACCGATGAGAGTACAACAAAGGCGCCTAACGAAGAAAAGGTCGCCGCCACCAACACAAAGAAGACAACCAAGATGTGGCGGAAGAAGGAAGGAACCTCTACCTCGCCAGATTCTCCAGCGAGCGAGGTCCAAACAAGTTGAAAAGACATGGAGAACGTCTAGCTCAAAGACGTAAAAATGAGAGCCCTCCGATTGGGGAGGCCATCCCAATCGTTATCCTAGCTAGGCCTAGCACTTGTTTTTCTTTTCATAAATCATAAAAATAAAATAAAAATTTGAAAAAAATTTAAGAACAACAAAAATAATAGGATTCCCGGCGATGCTCATTAGGGGCTAGCCACTTGTATCATCCTCACTCTTTTTTGCAGGTCAAGAAGGAGGAGGAAGAGCCTGAATCAAGCTTAAGTCTTACAAAGACTCAAGCTTGGGGAGGGCCCCCCAGGTAAGAAGGAGTTCAATACAAGCTCGAGTCTTGCAAAGACTCAAGCTTGGGGAGGACCCCCAGGTAAGTATTCCTAACTTTTCTTAATAAATAAATAAACTCCCTGTTTCGAATAAATGCTAGAATCTTGGTGTTATGCTACGCTTAAGGGAAATGATGATCGAGTTACAAATTAGCTTCCCATGTGTCGCATAGATGCAACCTCTACTCCTGACATATGTGTTATTTTTACTTGAGCATGATCACATCATGAGTCTTGCTTATTTCCGTGGGTTGCATTTGTTACACCAAGTCTGAGCATTGTGGATTGTGATATGGCATGATTAGGACTTGTTGCAATTTCTTAGTATGGTTTCATCCAGAGACGTTTTTCTTGAATTGCTGCAAGTACCTAAAACCCTTCTGTTTTGGCACACTTCTCTTAGTGTGAGGATTTATTTACCTACCAGAGCCATATCATAATATTCGAAACAGCCCCACTCATAGCCATTTGTTTGTGCATTGAGTTTTGTTAAGGTTTGATGTACTCTTGAAACTAAGCACTCCTAATTTGGCCATAATTCCTTCGCGTGTGTTTTCGAAAATTTCTCTCCACCAAATAAAGAGGGAATGTTTGGATAAATCAACCAAACATTTTTCAGAGTTTGCAAAACTTTTGGTCCATCCAAAATGCTCAAGAATATTTCAAAATGTTTCATTGAACCATTCAAAATTTATGGCCCCTTGCACCATGGAATAGTCAAAAAAAAAAAAACTCCATGATTGCATGACAAAAGTCAATGGCTATATGGCTCTTATCATAAACATCTTGAGCAAAATAAAGGACCAATGTTTTTCAAAACCCCCTTCCATAAGTGTGAGTTCATTTTCTCCCCCTCCATCACATCATTTCCTATGACCAAAATAAATTGAGTTGCTATGTTGATTGAGACTCATTCTTTAGCTTTACAATATATGCATGACATTTGTGCATTCCTTACCAAGCTCCACATACAAAGCCTCATTTGGTAGAAGGTAGGATGAGTGAAGCTTGTAGGAATAAGACTCACATTGGTAGGTAAGAGAAGTGCCTACCAAAACGAAGGAGAATTTTTGCACCTTGCAGCACATAAAAACTCTGGATGCATACCTGCTAGAATTGTGTACTTGTCCGAAAATGCCGTTCTAGTCTTCAATGCTGCATGACAAGGTGTGACATATAAGCCCCACGATTTTTGCAACACTCATGAATATTTTGTGCCCTCGTAAACTTACCACTGTTTAGGGAGTATGTTGTTGCATCTTTATTACCCATGGGGCGCTTCTTTGTAACTCCTGATCCGTCGGTACCCTGAGTTGAGTTTGCTCGGGACGAGCAAAGTTTAAGCTTGGGGAGGTTGTTGGCGGTCGTTAAACCATGTTTTGACCGCCACCCTACCGGTAAATAAATACATAACACCAAGATTTTGTGCATAGTAGTTAGGAATAATGCTACTCCACAAGTTTTGGTGGATATTTGGATGCAGGAGTGAATAATGGAGAAAAGTGGGCCCAGCCAGGGAAATTCCCTGGCCGGCCGGCCCCACCCTAGGCCGGCCGGCCCCACCTGGTGGCCACAGGCCCCAGGCTTCCTCCAGTGGGTTGGAAAATAATCCTCAACGCACAATTCAAGCCCAGCTCGGCAGAATTCCACCGACATTCTAGAAGGTGGGCTATTTGGGCCTTTACTTGGCCCTCAATCCAATTCTGCCGACCCCAGCAAGGAACCGACCTTCAGACCGCCATCAGGAGAGGATCTGGAGCGTTCAGACAAAAGACGGTGGCCAACCGACCGAAGGGACGGCCGGCCGGCCACCCCCCTAGGCCGGCCGGCCGACTTTGTCGGCGCCGCCTCTCCAAAGTCGGCCAGGGTGCTTCCACCGCCTTCACAAGCTATAAAAGGGACCCCTCGGCCTCCGAATCAATGCGCACCATCACACTTCATCCAAGTGTTCATTAGTTTAGTTGAGTAGTAGCTTTGGGAGTTAGAGTAGAGTAGAGTAGAGTGAGAGCTCTCTCGGGCTTCCGGAGTATTCTCGGAGTTCGGTATAGTTCTTTGTATCTTACTCTTGAGATATTATTTTATTTATTATATAATTAGTTTTATCTTATTTATTTATTTTAGTAGTTCTTTTCTATTTAGTTTATTTATTCGTTAAGTAAGTGCTCGTAGAAGTCTTGTTGTGGGATTCGTGATTGTTGGAATAGCGAGTACGAGAGAGTGCCGTCGTCGGAGATGACGTCGTGTGAAATCTGTGCTTGTTCATTCCTAGATAGGACTGCTCCGTTGATCAAGAGTAGCTCCTCTAGGCGGGTTGTAAGCGTGGCGCTTAGATCTTGGCCTATGCACGTTTGGCACCCAACCCCACGGAGGATGGTAGCCGCGAGTGTATGTGACAGCTGCACCGGTCTCTGTAATCCACCACGTCCGGGTTGGACTCAGCAGGGTATTAATTATAGCATACGATTCCCTAGGTTTGAACTAGCTTCATCGGTTGACCTAGCACGTGTGTGCCCCGAAACGACATGACTTGTATGTGTATAGCTTAACTAGAGTAAATAATCTTTGTAGACTTGACTGCTAGAAAAGTAAATAATAGATAAACATACAGGTAGCCTTAACTCTATCTCGTTGCTCTCCCAAATGTATACTACGATTATTTTATTACCTTGGATTTGAGGATGTGTGTGCCACTCATATCTATCATGCCTATCTTACCCCCGTCTCAAGTATAGTTGATACATTATTTCTTTCTCCAAATTATCCAATGCATAGCTATTATTCAGCTCCCTTTTGCTCTACTTCCTGCGGAAATATAAATACGATAACCCTGGAATACTCCAAGGTGAAATGCTACAATGGTGATCCGTGCGCTTGCGGAATTAATGAATTTAATTTTATCGCATAAGAACCGCCAACAAGGAGCTCGAAGTGAAGGGCTTCAGGATGATGTCAGCAAAGTTGCCGATGGGGATAGTATCTGTCAGGCGGGCTAATCTTAAGTAATCTGTCCTATCGGCAATGGGGGCTCTAATCTTTAGTTTGCCGATGAAAAATAGGCCAATGGGAACTTGACCTAAGCCAAGTTGTCTAGCACAGACAGAAGGATGGTACAACTCATAAGAAGGTCTTTTATTTCGACCTGAGTGGATCTGGGTTGGAAGGATGCAAGGCTTGATGCATGTGAGAAACTGAATTTGTGATTCTTCGTCTTGCAAAGGGTTGTCAGGGCGGAAAGAAGATGGAACATCAAACTCCATCATGTTCTGGTATGGGAACCAGATGGTCATTCTGGAGCGGAAGCCGTAGTAGAAAAGCCTAAACCAAAGGCGCAGTGACTCAGCCGATGATCTTTCCCCGGGGATGACGGATACTGCTTCACCGAAAGAGAGGCATCGGCGTCGAGTTTGTTCTTCTGATTCTAGCTGAACATTGGGGAATGTTCTGTTATCAAGAGGAGGAAGATTGGCAGCTTTTGAGGAATACAGGGTAAGCCAGAGCTGAATAAACCACCAGGGACCACCAAAATTGTCTACAGGTTGGTTAATGGATAGTTTTCTAGCTACCTGATGCAGAAGCTGATAGGTGGCGCCAAGTAAATACTGTCCTAAAGGGAGCTTTGTACCCCATGCAAGGAGTTCTGCTAGATTTTGCATATTCTGTGTGGGGCCACAGGATGATCCGCAGAAAAGGTATCTATCTAGCCACATCATCAGAAAGGCTGCATGTTCCTTATCAGTCACTGGTCCTCAGGTGTGGCTATATTTGGTGATGAAGCCTTTCCAACCTCCAATGTTCTTAGTCGAGAAGTTATGGGTCAGTTTGGCTTGCAAATTGTCGGGGGCAAAAGAGGTGGCAATGTCAAGATCTGTGAGCATGGTTACGTCCATGAGAGAGGGAGACATAGGACCATGACCAAATGTATATGCATTAAGAGCATCAGACCAGAAATAAGATGAAGAAATCAGCAAAGGGTCATTTCTGGTTGTCTCAGCGATGGACAGGTTGATGCAATGATCTATGCCTAAAGCGGTCCAGCGAGAAAGTTTGGCTTGGCGAACCCGATAGTACCAGTTCTTCCAGCCAGGGAGGGCGCTGGGCCAAGATCTGAAACTAGAGCTCCAATGAGAAGGGTTCAGCAAGGTGTTCTTAAAGGGGATCCTAAAAGTTTCAGATCTAATAAAGTGAGAGGGATCCTCATCGCCCATCGGCCCTAAGAAATAGAATCTCGGAACAGAGGAGGGAATCACGAGCTGCGACCTAAGGTTCTGGAAATAATGCGAGAAAGAAAAATAAATAAATATAGTGAGGAACTAATGGCGAAAGCAGTTAAACCTAGGGCTGAGAAAATAAAGAGGGGAATCAGATGTGAAGGTGATGGTTTACCTCAGGGATGGAAGCGGTGAGCACCGGCGGACGCCTCGTCCGAGCCTCGGCATCAGAATCGGGAGAAAACTGATGGAGAGTGGCTTCGTTGAGAAGGGAGTAGAGGAGGAAGAAGATGAGGGGTCGGTTCCGTATTTATGAGGGTCGTGAGTGGTCACTTGCTATAAATGTGCACAAGGCACTAGGAGACAAATTCGGCGCACAAAGATTTTGTACTCCGAACTTGGGGGGCATATGTTGACACCGGATTTTGGAAGTCCTTTGACACGCAGTGAGGAGATAAGGCAAGGTAAGATTGTATCTGGAGAAGACGCCGCGTTGACCGGAACAAAAGGAAGGTTTTGATTGTTACGATCAAAGGGTCAGTTAAGATAGGAATAAAAACATTTTCTTGTAACGAAAGTTAGGAGGGGTCGTGTTTGTTTCCAAGTCGGTTGCCTCGGGTGTATAAATATAAACCTTGTAATCAGAATAATACACAATTCAATACAACTCTCGGCGCATCGCCAACCTGTTTTTCTCGACGGGTTTCTTGTTCGAGCGGGCTGCATCGGCACGATCTCCGCTAGGGCAGGGAATTCGTCACCCTACGGTAATTATCTCAATTATCTAGTAACCTTCTCGTCTGGTGCTTTGATCCAATTATCTCACTGCATTGAGTTGATCGAATCTGCTAGTGTTGTTGGTTTAATTATCAGTTATCCGGTATATTAGATCTGTTTGGAACTGTTAGCAAGATCGGCGTCGTTATTGCTGTCTCGGTTAGGTTCGATCCTACGCGACGTTTATCTGATGAACATAGTACAAATAGGTTAAATATATTCGAGTCATCTTAGATCGATTTATCAGCTGGTCTTCCACCTAATTGTTTCTGATAGAACCTTATTGCTGTCTCGGTTAAGTCCGATCCTACGGGTTTTGTCGGAATAGTTTTGTGACGCGGCTTAGCCGATAGATCGATCTAGGGTTTGATCGGGACGTTTAGCCGATTAGTTACCATAATCACTTTGGATTGATTTATTAGTTGATCTTCCACCTAATTACTTTAGTAAAACCTTATTGCTGTCTCGGTTAAGTCCGATCCTACGGGTCTTGTTGAAGTAGTTCTGTGACGTGGTTAGCCGATAGATCGATCTGAGGTTTGATCGGAGTGTTTAGTCGATTAGTTATCACGCAGATCTTTGCTTATTGAAACCTTTATATTCATCATTACATTGTTTGGCTGGTTACAATGTATTCATTTAAATATCAAGATCTAGCCGATAGTTTGCCGTGATTTATCAGATCTGTTTCTTTTTACTGTTAAATAGCCGATGGTAAGAAGCCGATAAAGCATAGGCGATTGTTGCAGTCGATCGTCTTACTTCCTCTTTGTTTATTGTTATCGACTGTTTCAGCGACACCTGAGTGTCGGCTATACATCGGCCTGTTTCTCGGGCCGATGACCAAGTGAATTTGACATTTTTGTCCTTTTGTTAGTTTTCAGGAAAACTGACTGGCACGCTTCGGGATCCGCACGGCGTACAAGACTTAGTCCTGCACTGGAGTTAAGCAGATCTCCCAGACCGTTTGTGTGTGATTTTCGGGTCAACAGGATCTCAAAAAAAAAAACACTGCTTATGTGTGTTTTCTTAAAAAAAGTAACATAGTGAGTGCATCCTCGTTAAAGAAATTGATGAGGGACCTCCGACATTACACTTCGTCATCTTTAAATATATTCTTCAATTTTCTTCCAGATTCTCAAGTTTTAACTGAGGTAAAAGACAGGGGACGGTGAAAGTAAAATGTCTATATCGTTACCCAAAATAAAAGCAAAGATATGACTTATCACTTGCGTCCGATGTATTGATCTGTCCCATAACTAGACTTCGACGATTATTGTCTTTTATGTTATCGACCTTTGGTGGAACCATCTCGATCCATCTCGTGAGTCTTGACGGCCAGTAGGTTTATTCTTTGCGGCGGCTGCAGCCGTGCTTCCTGCCGCACAATCGGGCTAACCGGTATGCATCTTGAGCTCTCTGTGGATGGATAGCATGTCAAGAGTTTTTGAAACAGCACTACCATTTTATTCTTCGTTTTAGTATGCCTATATAAGAGTTCAACGGTAAACAGGAATGCAACCGGATGACCTGTGTTTCGCAGAATTGCGGGATAAGGTGGAAGTGAGAGTGCCGGAGAATCACCGCGATGGTCTGAACTCACTATTCAGGGCCTGTTTGGCAGGGCTTCGGATTCTGCAAAAAACAGATTCTGCACTGGATTCTGAGGAAAAACAGCTTCTCTGGATTCTTCTGGATTCTCTGTCCAAACAGCTTCTCCACTCAGGCTGTTTGGCAAAACAGATTCTCCTGATATTTTCTGAAATGGATTATGCATGTGAAATGACTGATCTATCCCTACAATTGGAGGGCTAATTTGTCCACACTTTGTATACCATATTGAAATGAAAATAATTGCAAAAAAATAAATTAAATATGAAGTGATCAACTACTAATAAAATCATTAGCTAGTACATGGTGAGGACACAAAAGCATACATGTCTAGATCATTAGCTTAGTTCATCGTGAGCATACAAAAGCAACCATACATGAGAACCAGACATCATCTCGATCTAGAGAGAAATATTCCCTTTGCAATTTCATCCCGCAATCTATCCATAGAGCGTTCATTAGCTTGCGGAGTTGATGTGTCAGATGCATTTCGGGATGGAAGATACTTTTTGTATCTTGAAGGTATGGTTGGCACATAATCCGGATTCCGGTTCCGGATTCCGGTCGGGTGTATGATAACCCGGTCCTGTCTTTGAAATGTTTAATAACATTTTTGAAACCAGCCTTGTTCAAATGGGTGCTGGATCGATTGCCAATCTGACATTCATCGGCAAACAATTCACACACTATCCTGTTGTTGTTCTCATCTAGCCAATCTGCCATGCTGTTGGCAACAAAATCACATATATGTAACATACCACATGCATCATACGTACTACTATTGCTCAATAATCAAACTTATGCACCAGTTGAGTTCAATTGTATAAAGAGACCAATGACAAGGAAGCAATGTTACCCTGGACGCGTGCGGTTGACGTTTACGGCAGTTGCAGCAGCTGCTGCAGGGGCGGTAGGAATGGGTGGCCTCCCTGCTCGTCCGGCTCCCCGTCTACCTCTCTTCGCGCCTCTTTGCCCCCCTCGTCCACGACGAGCTGAGGAACCTCGAACAGGAGGCACAGGGACCTCATCCTCACCACATTGCGAGTCGTCTTCGGTCGCCCAACCCCCACTGCCATAGACACCATACTGTGGGTTTGAAAATGAGAAATCCGGGTTCAGAGTTGTCGCCGCAGCCCCCGCCAACCAATCTGAAAATGCTCCGGCGCTACTGCTCGAACCCCCGGCCATCGGTGCACTGAAGAACGCCCGTTGGATTTGGGGGAACACCGCCTGGCCATGGACTCGGGCCAACGCCGAAGCCCGGCCACGCACCAGGGACCGTGCCACTGCCGAACGCCATGGTGGCCGGCGCGCGCACCACGCCGTGGGTTGCCATGCCCGCCAAGGCTGCGGTGTAGCTCCCAATTGGCGGCAAGTCCTGCGCCGCGAACCCTCCTCCACCCTCGACGCCGGCGAGGCCCGCCGCGCCCGCGCCATTGGCGCCAAGGCCCGCCGCTGCTGCTCCGTGGGCGGCGAGGCCGGCCGTGGCTGCTCCGTGGGCGGCGAGACCCGCCGTGCTCGCGCCGGGGCCAGGGAAGCCCGCCGCGCCCGCGCCATGGGCGCCGAGGCCCGCCGCGCTGCTGTCGGGGGCGGGGAGGCCCGCCGCGCCCCCGCCGGGGACGGGGAAGGTGCCGCGGTCGATCTCCCTCGATGCTGTCCGTTCCTCAGCGCGGAAACGAGCTTCGGTTCCAGAATCATCCGATCCATCCATTTGCGCCGTCCTCCGGCTGTTTCCCCCTGCCGGCGACCGCCGCCGCAAGGGATTCATCGGCGCGCGCACAGACGAGAGAGGCAGAGAGCAGCAGAGTCGGGACAGAGAGAGAGAGAGAGAGAGAGAGAGAGCACTGCGAGAGAGATGCAGTTCGGGGAGGGCAGCGAAACGTTTTTCCTCCGCTTGTGGGACCTGGCGCGGTGGGAGAATCCGGAAGAAGCCACGATTTGCTGCTTCTGATTCCCTATACAAACCAAAACGGATTCTCATCAAATTTTTCTCCAGAATCCGTTTTCAATTTGGGTGTTTGGCAAATTTTTGGCAGAAGCAGAATCTATAATCTATGTAGAATCCCTACCAAAGAGCTCCTCATTCTCAAACCCTGGTACCTTTGGAAACATCGCAATAAATGCGTCTTTGACTGGGTTTCTCCGGCGTTTGACGTGTGGTGCGGCTCATCTGGGAGGAGGCTACTGCTTGGGGGCATGGCTGGTGCTATCAAGCTCTCAACACTTTTGCTTTGAGGGTACTTTGGTCTGGGCCTCTCTTTAGTTTGTTCAGCTCGTGCTTTAGCTCTGGAGCTTCTGCTTTGTACGTCCCTTTTTGCCTTTATTTTTCTTTGTATTTCTGTATATTCCTTATTCCCACTTGATATATGACTGGCAGCTCTCTTGCCGGTTACAGATGAGAAGTAGTAAACAGGAATCAAAAGTGACACACTAATTTGTTCTTTTCTGGGCACTTGTTGGAGTTTGCAGCTTGGATACCATGTGCGCTCATGTTCCACAAGCATATTAAACAACACGATTAGTGGACGTCATCTGAGATTGAGGCCAGCACTTTTGCGATCATTCACAGTAATAAACAATGAAAAGATGCTGGGTGGGATGGGCATCGCAATTTTCTTCCAGTGGTACCGATTCAATTTCCTAGTGTACTCTGAAGTTTCCTTCGCCCAGCGCTTTGTTGACCCAGGCCTGAACCAACCCACCCACTGAAAAGAACCAAGTGGTTCATGCAACCCCTTTGCTTGTACCATTGCAGGCTTCCGCACCCTGCATTATTCCATAGCTGGCACAGGCGCTCTTGCATCCTTGAGAGTCTAACACTGCACCACTGCAACTAGCTGCGGCTCCTGCTTCAGCAAAAGATTTCCACAAACGCTTCAGCTTTCGCACCGCTACATGGCTCCTGCTGGTCCACTGGTGTTTGCGGGCAAATCGGTGGCAGCTGCTGTCGTCAAGGAGATCATCACCAAGGCCTTCAAGTACCTCGATGGCTACTTCAGTGCTGAAACCATGGAGGAGATGAAGACCAAGCTGGAGGATGGTATGATGCAGATCCAAGCAGTGCTTGACGTGGTCAGCCCAGATCACATCGAAGGTGAAATTGAATCGTTGGATCAGTGGTTCTGGAAGTTCAGGGATGCAGTCGAGGAGGCTGAGGACGCCATCGATGAGCTTGAGTACTATGAGTTAGAAGAGAAGGCCAAGGATCGCCAGGTTAGTTGCTGGGGCTCCCCTTTCACTAAGGCAAAGCATAAAGTTGTAAGATCTGTCAAGCATGTAGGTGTTCTGGATAAGACTGTGAAACGATTTACTCATCGTGGCACAATCAAGAGGCTGAAAAAGGCTGTGGATGGTTTAGGCAAGGCAGTTGCAGGTGCTATGAAATTTTTGGAAGTTGTAAAATACCTCAAGGGAGCTGCTTCCAGCAGATCAGGGCAGGAGGATTTCATGAGCAACGATCGCCAGACAGGTTCGACATCAACTGTAACAAAATTTGTCGGGAGAGAAAAGGAGAAGAAGCAGATACTTGAATGGCTTTCAAAGAAGACAACTGCTGAAGTAGCTGAAGTTGTGAGTAGCACTGTGTCCATTCCTATATTTTCTCTTGTTGGACATGGTGGTATGGGAAAGACTACTTTGGCTCAAACCATATGCGAACAAGGTGAGGTTGTTAAACATTTCAAGATCATCTGGGTGACTGTGTCCACTAGCTTTAATGCCACACTGGTGACAAGGAAAATACTGGAGTCTGTAGACAAGGAAATCCCCAAGGCCGATAGTTTGGAACCAATGCAGCAAATTCTCAAAGATAAACTGAAGTCCTTCGATAAGTTTTTGCTTATATTTGATGATGTTTGGGAAGAAAATAAAACAGATGAGTGGGAAAAGCTGTTTGCTCCCCTAAGGATGGGGAACAGCGGGAGCAAAATTCTGTTGACCACCCGAAAGGCATCAGTTGCAGCCATGGCTGCGAACGTGATGAAAGTTGGGAGAGAGGGCTTGACACTAAAAGAACTTCATGAAGATGACAATCTGAAGCTCTTCAGTCATCATGTGTTCTTCGGAATGAATTCTCAAGATTACAGTTATCTGAAAGTTATTGGCAAGCAAATTGCAAGGAAATTGGGAGGATGTCCTTTAGTAACAAAGGTTGTAGGTGGGCATCTGCAGGGAAATATGACTCGAGAATTCTGGGACAAATTCTTACATGAAGGATTGGAAGACTTTAAAGGAAACTCAGATGATATTATGAAAGTTCTCAGGTTAAGTTACTATCATCTACCAACAGAGCTTCAGATCTGCTTCCGATATTGCAGCATATTTCCACAAGACTACAAGTTTACAAAGAAAGAGTTAGTGCTGAGCTGGATAGGTTCAGGATTGATCTCCACTAGAGAAAATGAAGAAAAAATACCTGAGGAAATTGGTGAGACTTACCTGTTCCAATTGACTACAAAATCTTTCTTTGATAAGGAAATCAAGAAATTTAACGATTATTCTGATGGGGAAGAAATATATGTCATGCATGATTTAATGCATGAATTGGCAGAGTATGTGTCTTTTGGTGAATGCAAAAGAATAACTTCACCTGGCAAGTTTACAGATGTGAAGGATACAATACGACACCTGCGCATCGATGATCTTAATTGTCCAAATGTTGACAATTTCAAAAAACTTGCGCAGTTTAAGAATCTGCGCACCCTTATCATTTCAGTACATATCAGCAAACATATGCAAGACACAGTTGACAAAATTTTAGAAAATTCAAGGTCCTTGCGCCTAATACGGATAGATTATAACAGTCCATTCAATTTCCCTAAGAAGGCTGGTAACTTAAAGCACCTGCGCAGTGTCCTGGTCATTGATTTAGCACCTGAGAGTATACATGTGATTCACAAACTCTATCACTTGATGGTACTAGAGGTGAAATCTTATTTGCAGATCCACACAGAAAAGTTAAGAAATATGGGGAGCCTTGATCGTCTGCAATATTTATCCTATGTTCAAATTGGTCCGTTTCCTGTAAGTGGACTCACTTCTCTTCGAGTGTTGAATAAATACGTGGTGCAGGGAAGCGAAGGAAACAAAATAAGTGACATTGGAAACTTGAAGTATCTCCATGAATTAAATGTGTATGATATTCAGAATATAGATAACAGCGACGATGCAAGGAATGCTAAGTTGAAAGAAAAGAAATATCTCATGTCATTATCTATATGGGGGCCGGCATCATCTTCTAGCACACAAAATAGGATAGATGACTTGATACTTGATCAGCTCGAGCCTCATACTAATATCAGAAAGCTATCTATAAATCATTATCCTGGTCTGAGACTTCCATTTTGGATGGATAACGATAACCTCACTATCAAAAACCTGGTGTCACTCCAATTGAATGGATGCATAAATTGGGAACAGCTCCCCTGTCTTGGACAGTTAGTGCTGCTCAGGCATCTGATGTTACTAAGACTCCCCAAGTTACAGCAGATTGGCTGGCCTTCTCTTGTGTCCAGCAGTAGCAGCATGGAGTCGTACCTACCTCCGAGTCTTCATTCCTTGATAGTACAGAATTGTCCGGAGCTAACGGAAATACCTCTTCTCCCTACAAGCCTGGTGTTTTTGAGACTAATACAGGTTGGGTTGACCAACCTTCCAAGGATAGGAAAGCTGCATAGTGAGGATGTCGATGATTGCCAACAATCTTGTCTGACAACCATAGCCATTGAATTTTGCTCTGATTTAGTTTCGCTCGATGGGAGCTTTTTTGATCAAAAACAGTACTTGGGAGGTGTTCGAGAACTAACCCTCATCGAGAACTCGAATTCGGAGTTAGTGTGTGTGGAATGGGGAGATATTTCTGGAACTTCATTCCTTTCTCTTCCTCTTCCACATGTACATATACATACAATACATATGGGCTGGGCTCTAGGCCCATGGCCTCTCTAACTACATAACTCAACACTCCCCCTCAAGATGGGCGATAGATATCTATCATTCCCATCTTGTTACATGCTAACTCACACTCTCTTAATGCTAAACCTTTAGTTAGACAGTCTGCCACTTGTTCTCTAGAGATTACATGTCTCAACACTATAATTCCGTCATCTATCTTCTCCTTGATAAAAAAAACGATCGATCTCAACATGTTTAGTCCTGTCATGCTGGACTGGATTATTAGCGATGTTGATAGCCGATTTGTTGTCACAATGCAGCTTTGAAGGCCCTTTCCTTAGCACATTCAACTCAGCCAGAAGGTTTCTTACCCACAAGATCTCGCACAATCCTTGTGACATAGCTCTATATTCAGCTTCAGCAGTGGATCGAGACACAACCGGTTGTTTCTTTACTTCGCCAAGACACCAAATTTCCTCCAACAAATACACAATAGCCTGATCTTAAACATTAGTCCCTTTCCGCATCACAATGACCCTCAACATTTAGGTGTCCATGGCTCTTAAACATTAGTCCCTTTCCAGGATTCCGCTTCAAATATCGTAATATACGATAAACAGCATCAAGATGTCCAGTTCTAGGATCATGCATGTATCTGCTCACAACAGTAACAGCATATGAGATATCAGGCCTTGTATGACATAAATAGATAAGCCTCCCAACCAATCTCTGATATCTCTCCTTGTTCACTGGATCCCCAGATTCAGCACATAGCTTGTGGTTTGGATCAATAGGTGTTGATGCAGATCGGCATCCAAGCATGCCTGTTTCTGAGAGCAAGTCCAGAACATATTTTCTCTGTGAGAGGACTATGCCTTTTGGAGATCGAGCAATCTCAATACCAAGGAAATACCTGAGTGCACCAAGGTCCTTCACCTCAAATTCTTTGCTCAGATTTTCCTTTAGACGTTTGATCTCCACTTCATCATCACCAGTAATCACGATATCATCCACATATACAGCCAATATTGTGATTTTACGCCCGAAATGTCTATAGAACACAGTATGGTCTCCATTGCACTGCTTGTATTCCATAGCGCATAGCGCACGTTTAAACCTGTCAAACCATGCACGTGGAGATTGCTTGAGACCATATAAAGACTTCCGCAGTCTGCACACCTTACCAACTGCATCCGGCTTAGTAAATCCAGGTGGAATTTCCATGTAGACCTCTTCTTGAAGATCCCCATGTAAGAAGGCATTTTTCACATCCAGCTGATATAAAGGCCATCCAAAATTCGCTGCGCAAGACATTAGAATTCTCACTGTGCTCATTTTTGCCACTGGTGCAAATGTCTCATCATAGTCAATGCCATATGTCTGGCTATATCCCCTTGCAACCAGTCGAGCTTTGTATCTTTCCACCTTACCTTCAGGAGTTTGCTTCACAGTGAAGACCCACTTGCAACTGACAGCTTTCTTGCCTGTAGGTAATTGCACAAGATCCCAAGTTTTATTTTTTTCAAGTGCCTTCAACTCTTCCAACATGGCTTCACGCCATTTAGGATCTTGTTTCGCTTCTTTCCAGTCTCTAGGAATAGCCACAGATTGTAGTGATGCAATAAATGCTCTATATGCAGGAGACAAGGATGCATATGAGACATAGTTACTAATATCGTTCTCATATCCATACCTTGGAGGAGGTACTCCTGCATTGGCTCGAGTACTTTTTCGTACAATGGGTTGATCATCTGGTGAAGGGATTTCAATTCCAGTATCTGAGGATGATGAGATATCTATTTCTTGCTCATTGTTAGACACTATGACTGATGGACTTTGTTCAGGGGCCGATGATGGAGCCATCTCTGTAGTTTCCTTTTGAGATTTGAACTTTTTTCTAGTATACACTATATTTTTCCACCTCTCACCCGTTGAGCTATCTTTCTGAGAAGATGTCGAACCCGACACCGGCTCCACTCTCTTTGGTTGAGGAATCGAACCACCAATCACTGCTTCCATCTTACTCGGTTGTTGTTCACATGACCCATCCTGCATGTCACCATTCTCCCCCTCTCGACTAACATCCTCCATGCTAGGAGAGTCAAGATCTGTGAACAAAGAACTTAAATCTGTCTTTTCTCCATAAAAAGGATCAGACTCCCTAAATGTAACATCCATACTCACAAATAAACGTCTTTCAGAAGGGCACCAGCACTTATACCCTTTTTGACTTGATGAGTAACCCACAAATATGCATTTAACTGCTCGAGGATCCAACTTATCCACCGAAGGCCTATGGTCCCTGACAAAACAAGTGCACCCAAATACCTTGGGTGGAACAACAAACTCATTCACTCCCTTCAACACCTCATAAGGAGTTTGCCACCCAAGCAATCTTGAAGGCGTGCGATTGATCAAATAAACAGCAGTCATCACCGCTTCACTCCATAAAAACTTTGGCACATTCATAGTATACATGAGTGAACGTGCAACTTCCAGGATATGACGATTTTTCCTTTCAGCTACTCCATTCTGTGGAGGTGTATCAGGACATGTTGTTTGATGCAATATTCCTTGGGCAGACAAATAACTTTCAAATTCATTATTCACATACTCCGTTCCATTGTCTGTTCTTAAAACTTTAACTCGGGCATCATATTGATTTTCAATAAGTGAGCAGAAGTCTTTAAAACATTTAAAAGCCTCATTCTTGTGCTTCATAAGATATATCCAAGTCACCCGAGAATAGCAATCAATAAATGTTATAAAATACTTCATTCCACTTATCGAGATAACTGGGCATGTCCAGACGTCAGAGTGAATAAGCATAAAAGGAGATATGCTCCTAAGCCCCCTGCTTACGTACACTGATCTTGTGTGCTTTCCATACTCACATGCATCACAAACAAGCTTTCTTTTGTCCACCTTACTCATAATCTCAGGAAACACCTTGGCCATAGTATCAAATGACAAATGTCCTAGTCGACAATGTTCAATTATCACCTTGGCCTCCTTTTCACCCATAGCAACTGACAAAGCGGTGCATGAGGAATTATCTTTTCTGTCTAGGAACCATAGACCATTACGCCTGATGCCACAACCGAGCATTCTTCCTGTCCTTCTGTCCTCAATTAGACAATTCTCTCGATCGAGAGTAATACGACAATCCATATGATCCACCAAAGCACTCAAGGATACTAGATTAACAGGAAAGGAGGGAACATATAAAACCGATGATAATGTAATTGATGGAGTGCATTGAACTGTGCCCACACCTTTAAAAGGTTGAGCAGTTCCGTCGGCAGTTTGGATAGTCTCCTTTTTATAGGAGCAAATAGATTATATGATGCAAATTCACTTAATGTACCCGTAACATGCTTAGATGCACCAGAATCTAGTATCCAATTAGCGAGAGATGTACCTTTATTCGGATGAGCAAGGTTGACAAGGTTTCCAAGGATTGTCTTGGTCTCCTTCACTTCCTTTGTATTTGACATTTGCTCTGAAATCTTTGTCAAAAACAATTGAGCTATCTTCTCAAGTTGATTTGCTGTGAGAATGTCAGCTAGCTTCTCAAACACTTGCTCAATTTCTTTGCTCTCCGCCATTATTTTTCTTCTCAAGCAGCCACAAATCTCCCCCTGAAAGTCTCCTCTTCCCCCAACACTTCTCTGGTTACCAACTTACACAAGTAGTAGCAGTCTTCGTGCAGCTCCAACAAGCCACCACACAGCAACAATGGTCTCTTCTATCCTCCTCACAATCACTCGATACTCGCTTCTCTGAAGTTGTTGACCAGCTGCACCTACACACGCTGATCCTCTACCAAATCTCGCCTCCACTGTAGCAGCACCACCAGCCGCTGGCCTCCTTCACCAGTGAGCCTGCACACAACACCTCAACTCTTCCTCCTTGCCCCACTTGATGCTGCAGCCCCAGAGCACACGCTACTCAGCAGCTGCCCTGTTTCTGCAGCTCCTGATATGAAGTGCTAAGCCGCCTCTGCTCTGCTCAAGCCCAAACCAAATCAAGCACCTACTCAGAACCAATCTCTTCAAACTACCACTCAAATCGCCACCAATCCGTACAGGCAACTCGATTTTGAGCTCCTGTGAGCGTAGCAGACTGTAGGCTGTAGCGCTAACAAACTAGCTCGCCTGTGCTCGCCAAGCACCGAGCCTCTGCCCTCTCCACGCCAGTCGCCGTGGCTCAAAGTCGCAGCCCTGTGGTCGCCTCCGCCGCTGCTCCAATCTCAGCACTGTGGTCCTTCTTCCTGCTGCTGCACCACGCGTACACCACCACCTCACAGCCAGGCTCTAATCTGAGCACTCCCGATGGCACTCCCCACTGATGCGAGCTCCCCACAGAGCAGTTCCCTTCGTCACTCACCTCCAAAACATGAACCGCCCAGGCCTCCTCCTCCAATTCGAGCTGCAAGTGCTCCGCAGCCACTCCTCTCTTGCAGCGCCTCCGCAGGTCACGGCAGCGCCGCCGCCGAGGATCGTCCGGCTCTGTATACCATGTGGAATGGGGAGATATTTCTGGAACTTCATTCCTTTCTCTTCCTCTTCCACATGTACATATACATACAATACATATGGGCTGGGCTCTAGGCCCATGGCCTCTCTAACTACATAACTCAACAGTGTGCTTGCCTTTCAAAGGACTGACTACGCTTGATAACCTCCGTATAGAACGCTGTCCGAGGATGCGGATGCTGGGAGGTGGTGGGGACGTGATCCTGGCATCAACAGTTACAATACTGTCTATTGGATCATGTGGTGACCTGGAACTTCCGCTGCTTGTATCGCTGCAATATACCACAAATCTCTCTTCTCTGATACTTGACGGCTTAGAATTGGTCTCCCTCCCCTCCGCAGACGTGTGTAGTAATCTCAAGTCGCTGAGGAACCTCGACATCGGTGGCTGTGATAATTTGGTATCTCTTGGTGGGCTCGGATCCCTTCCGTCCCTATCCGACTTATCTATCGCTGGGTGCTGTGAACTCGTGAGGGCTGCTCGGTCCTCCCTGACAAGTGATGCATCTGGTGGCAAAGAAGAGCATCTGGTGGTGGTTCCCCAGCTCAATTGCCTAAGCATCGATTTCCCCTCCCTGCTGCTTGTTCAACCGAAGAGTCTCTGCCGCACCCGAGAATTGAGGATTAAAGATGCATCAGGGACGGAGGGCTTGTCTGAGCGATGGCTGCTACAAAACTGCGCGCCCCTCCAATGTCTAAACATACACAAAGCCGAATTGCTCCCGCTGAGCATCAGGGACCTGTCCTCTCTCCAGAAATTGTACCTGCGTGATGCGGGAAAACTCCAATCGCTTCCATATCTACCCTTATCCCTGCGTGAACTGTATCTTCCGGAGTGCCATCCAGATCTCAAGAAGAAGATCGGAGGATACGGAAGCCCTGAGCAGGACAAGATTTCCCATGTCCCACGAGCGCAAATAGGTACCTCCACCCTTTCGATCTCATCCTCGCCTGTTTTTGATTTCCCGTGTGTTCCATGCAGTTTCTGGTTTGCTGTTATATACATTCACAGCTTATTAGCTCATCGACTGCTCTTCCATATTCTCTGCATTTTACTTGTTGAATCAGTAGATTCAAACTCTTGCTTTGTTAATTTTTCTTGTTTGTCTCTGCAATTCCACGGTGTTCCTGTTTTGTCCCTCTTTACACTCACGGATTACTAAATGCAACTTCCTTGTGAAAGGAAAATGGTGCTTCATTTTGGGAAAGGAATGCAGCGAGGAGACTTATCAAGAACTCAGGTATTCAACAGTCTTTGAATAAGCAATGTTTCTTTTTCACAGGATAGAGCGATTTGAAATTCATTCACTCCTGCACACAATCGCTACTTTCTTTCCCCGAAACTACAAAAGTGTCATGGCAACTTCTCTGCACCATCGTGTTTGATCGGCATCCATGGCCATCACTTTCGTGGCCTTCAACTACCCTGATGACTTCTGCAGCGTTCATGGTATCGTGACTCCTCTGCAGTATCGCGGATAAGATTTCAGTGGTAAACTGCGGGTTTCTCAAAAGGGTGGCAATAAGCCAATAACGTCAAGTCCATCGGCAGCTTGCACAGCCTGTGCTCAGGTCCAACAAACACAGTGAACACCACCACGATAGAAAGCCTAGTATCCTATCTGATATGCTCTGAAGTAGTGAAGTTTCCTCCTCCCTGCACTCACTTGAAAATGCAGACTTAACTTGTTCATCGGAGCAGTGCCCTTCCTTTCACAGTTCCTTATCCACTCCAGCCTGCCAGCCAGACGCTCTCAGGGAATGCTAAGTTCAAAGCTAGTTTATGCTTCCCAAATCTCCCTTCCACCATTACACGGCTTCTAGCGGTGACGCTTTGAGTTGATCTGAAGTTTCCTCCGCCAAACACACCCCCCCCCCCCCCCCCCCCCCCCCCCCCCCCCCCCCCCCCCCCCCCCCGCGCACCTTGTGGAGTTTGCGCACTCTTTCCTCAGCTCCTCCACAGTGGAGTCTGCGACATGGCTCCTGCTGGTCCGCTGGTGTTTGCGGGCAAATCGGTGGCAGCTGCTGTCGTCAAGGAGATCATCACCAGGGCCTTCAAGTACCTAGATGACTACTTCAGCGCTGAAACCATGGAGGAGATGAAAACCAAGCTGGAGGATGGTATGATGCAGATCCAAACAGTGCTTGACGTTGTCAGCCCAGATCACATCGAAGGTCGAATTGAATCGTTGGATCAGTGGTTCTGGAAGTTCAGGGATGCAGTCGAAGAGGCTGAAGACGCCATCGATGAGCTTGAGTACTACGAGCTAGAAGAGAAAGCCAAGGATCACCAAGTTAGTGACTGGGGCTCCCCTTTCGCTAAGGCAAAGCATAAAGTTATCACATCTGTCAAGCATGTTAGTGTTCTGGATAAGACTCTGAGACGATTTACTCATCGTGGCACACTCAAGAGGCTGAAGAAGGCTGTGGATGGTTTAGATAAGGCAGTTGCAGGTGCTATGAAATTTTTGGAAGTTATCAAATTCCTCAAGGGAGCCGCTTCCAGCAGATCAGGGCAGGAGGATTTCATGAACGATCGCCAAACAGGTTCGACATCAACCGTAACAAAATTTGTTGGGCGCGAAAAGGAGAAGAGGCAGATACTTGAATGGTTGACCAGAAGGACAACAGTTGAGGAAGAAGGTGAAGTTCTGATTAGCATTAAGCCCATTCCTATATTTTCTCTTGTTGGACATGGTGGAATGGGAAAGACTACTTTGGCTCAAACCATATGCGAACAGGGTGAGGTTGTTAAACATTTCAAGATCATCTGGGTGACTGTGTCTACTAGCTTTGATGCAACACTGGTGACAAGGAAAATACTGGAGTCTGTAGACAAGAAAATCCCCAAGGCTGATAGTTTGGAACCAATGCAGCAAATTCTCAAAGATAAGCTGAAGTCCTTCGATAAGTTTTTGCTTATATGTGATGATGTTTGGGAAGAAAATAAAAGGGATGAGTGGGAAAAGCTGTTTGCTCCTCTAAGGATGGGGAACAGCAGGAGCAAAATTCTTTTGACCACCCGAAATGCATCAGTTGCAGCTATGGCTGCGAACGTGATGAAAGTTGCAAGAGAGGGCTTGACACTAGAAGAACTTCATGAAGATGACAATCTGGAGCTCTTCAGTCATCATGCGTTCTCTGGAATGAATTCTCAAGATTACAGTGATCTGAAAGTTATTGGTGAGAAAATTGGAAGGAAATTGGGAGGATGTCCTTTAGTAACAAAGGTCATAGGTGGGCATTTGCGGGGAAATATGACTCAAGAATTCTGGGACAAATTCTTACATGAAGGATTGGAAGACTTTAAATGAAAGTCAGATGATATTATGAAAGTTCTAGGTTAAGTTACTACCATCTACCAACAGAGCTTCAGGTCTGCTTCCGATATTGCAGCATATTTCCACAGGACTATAGGTTTACAAAGAAAGAGTTAGTGCTGAGCTGGATAGGTTCGGGATTGATCTCCACTAGAGAAAATGAAGAAAAACTACCTGAGGAAATTGGTGAGGCTTACCTGTTCCAATTGACTACAAAATCTTTCTTTGATAAGGAAATCAAGAAATTTGACGATTATTCTGATGGAGAAGAAATATATGTCATGCATGATTTGATGCATGAATTGGCAGAGTATGTGTCTTTTGGTGAATGCAAAAGAATAACTTCACATGGCAAGTTTACAGATGTCAAGGATACAATACGGCACCTGCGCATTGATGATCTTAATTGTTCAAATGTTGACAATTTCAAAAAAATTGCGCATTTTAAGAATCTGCGCACCCTTGTCATTTCAATACATATCAGCAAACATATGGAAGGCACAATTGCCAATGTTTTACAAAATTCAAGATCCTTACGCCTATTACGGATAGATTATGGCGGGCCATTCAATTTCCCTAAAAAGACTGGTAACTTAAAGCACCTGTGCAGTGTCGTGGTCATTAATTTAGCACCTGAGAGTGTACATGTGATTCACAAACTCTATCACTTGATGGTACTTGAGGTGACACTTCCTTTGCAGATCGACACAGAAAAGTTAAGAAACATGGCGAGCCTTGATCGTGTGCAATATTTGTCCTACGATAGATTTGGTCAGTTTTCTGTAAGTCGACTCGCATCTCTTCGAGTGTTGAATTACTATAAGGTGCAAGGAAGCAAAGGCAACAAAATAAGTGACATTGGAAGCTTGAGGTATCTCCATGAATTAGAAGTGCTGCATCTTCATAATATAGATAACAGTGACGATGCAAGGAATGCTAAGTTGAAAGAAAAGAAATATCTCATGTCATTATGTTTACAGTGGTCATCATCTTCTCCTCACACACAAAACAGGATAGATGACTTGGTACTTAATCAGCTGGAGCCTCCTGCTAATATCAGAAAACTATCTATACATGATTATAAAGGCTTGAGACTTCCATTTTGGATGGATAACGATAACCTCACTATCAAAAAACTGGTGTCACTCAAATTGGATGGATGCATAAATTGGGAACAGCTCCCCTGTCTTGGAGATTTAGTGTTGCTCAGGCATCTGACCTTTAAGAGACTCCCTAAGCTACAGCAGATTGGCCGGTCTTCTCTTGTGTCCAGCAGTAGCAGCATGGAGTCGTACCTACCTCCGAGTCTTCATTCTCTAAGAGTAATGGAATGTCCGAAGCTAAAGGAAATTCCTCTTCTCCCTGCAAGCGTGGTGTATTTGGAACTAAGAGAGGTAGGGTTGATCAATCTTCCAAGGATAGGAAAGCTGCATAGTGAGGATGTTGATGGCCAACAATCTTATCTGACAACCATACAAGTTACACAATGCTCTGATTTAGTTTCGTTTGATGGGAGCTTTTTTGATCAAAAACAGTACTTGGGAGGTGTTCGAGACCTAACCATCAGCATGAACAGGAATTTGGAGTTAGTGCGCTTACCTTTCAAAGAAATGATTGCGCTTGTTACCCTCCGTATCATAGACTGTCCAAACATGCGGATGCTGGGAGGTGGGGGGGACGTGATAGTTCCATCATCAATTTCATACCTAACAATTGGCCAGTGTGGTAACCTGGAACTTCTACTGTTTCGGTCACTGCAATGTCCCACAAATCTCTCTACGCTGACATTTGAAGGCTCAGATTTGGTCTCCCTCCCCTCCGCAGACGTGTGGAGTAATTTCAAGTCCCTGAGACGACTGCAGATTATTGGATGTGATAGTTGGTATCCCTTGGTGGGCTCGGATCCCTTCCATCCTTAACCTTTTTAGAAATCACTAGGTGCTGTAAACTAGTGGAGGCTGCACGGTCTTCCCTGACAAGTGATGTATCTGGTGGGGAAGAGCATCTAGTGGTGGTTCTCCAGCTCGATTACCTAAGAATTGAATTCCCCTCCCTGCTGCTTGTTGAGCCGCTCAAGAGTCTCTGCCACACCCAAGAATTACGAATTGAATATGGATCAGAGGGAGAGGGCTTGCCTGAGCGATGGCTACTACAGAACCGCGCGTCCCTCCGATATCTGCAGATATACAAAGCCGAGTCACTCCCGCTGAGCATCAGGGACTTGTACTCTCTCCGGTCATTGGTGCTTTTTTTTCCGACAAAATTCCAATCAATTCCAGATCTACCATTATCCCTGCGTTACCTGTTTATTCGACCATGCCATCCAGATCTGGAGAAGAAGATCAGAGGACACGGAAGCCCTGAACATGACAAGATTACCCATATCCCACTAGCGCATATAGGTACCACCACCCTTCCAATCTCACCCCCGCCTGTTTTTAATTGCCAGTGTATTCCATACAATTTCTGGTTTGCTTTTATATATCCAGAGATTATTAGCTTATCGAGTGCTCTTCTGTATTATCTGCATATTACTTGTTAAATCAGTAGATTGAAGTTCTTGCTTTGTTAATTTTTCTTGATTGTCTCTGCAATTTTCCAATGTTCCTCTTTTGTCCCGGTTTACACTCACTGATTACTGACTGCAAATTTCATTGTGAAAGGAAAATGGCACTTCATTTTTGGGAAGAAATGCAGCAAGGATTTATGATGAACTCAGGTATTCAACAATCTACGAATGACCAATGTTTATTTGTTTTTGCACTGAATAATGGTTGTTGCACATATAATGTGGATATTGATTCATTATTTTCACTATGT
Source organism: Eragrostis nindensis (assembly GCA_012490785.1). NCBI lineage: Eukaryota > Viridiplantae > Streptophyta > Magnoliopsida > Poales > Poaceae > Eragrostis > Eragrostis nindensis. The sequence goes on from JAAXCT010000585.1 coordinate 126,524, forward strand.
TTCGCTTCCACAATAGGAAAGATATGCCAGCTCATTTTTCTTTTTCCCCCTTTTTTAGATTCAAGCTATGTTCTTTGTTCAAATTGTTTATAAATTGTTTATAGTTCAATGCTGGAGTAGTTCATAGCTCTTTGCTAGGCCTGGTGCGTTGCTTAAGAACAGTACAGTTTTAGGTATGTATTTGTTCGGTTGTTGAACAGTACAACTTCATGTTATGCTGAAAATTTGGTAATTATTTTTTGTATATTCGACGTCAACGTGTCTAAGGTATACATTTATTTTTCTATTGCCAGGGTTGCTGATAATAACACACTTGCTTGCTGGGCAAACCAACAAGACATGGCAAGGGCGTTCAATCAGCATTGGCGAGGTGGGGGAATCTATGCCGTCTGGGTGGTGCTACTTAGCCTTCTGTTGCTGGAGGAATTTTTGAGGAGGCAATTTATCAAGACTTCTAATGTAGTTCAGACAATAGTTCATTTTGTCTCCTGTCCACCTTCGCCGTGTTGCTAAATGATATATATAAGTCCAGTTGCTTCATTGTGAATGCATGCTACAAGAAAGATGCAGTGTCACTGGTAACATAGGCACTCATTGTTTAACATCTTAGTTTGAAAATATGTTGTGCTATGTATGAAGATAATTTCTGAACTAGAAAACACATATGGAATTGTTCAACTCAGTGCAGTGGTTTTTGTTTGTGAAACGCAAACATGCTATGAGCTTTATATGTTCCTGGCCAATGATGGGCTTTTGCTCAGAGTGGCCTTGTCCATATTATAGAATTTTGGTTAGCTCTGTTGAAGTTCTGGCTATGTTGGTTTGTTCAGGTTTTGCATTCCAACTTTTTTCAAGATTTGGCGATCAAGTTCTGAAAATTATAATCTCTCCTAACTGTTGGAAGAAATTGTTTATTAAACCTCATCAAAATTTCGAATAGGAATTTCTAGCCAAATATTGGTCACAGCCAACATGACTCAATTCTGCATCTGATTATGAACATGAGGTATCAACCTTCATATATATGATCAGATCTCTGGTAATACACATCTAAAAAAAAAAAAAACCCTGGTAGCCATCAACTGACCTCTGCACTTCCTAGAAATACATGAATTATCGTCGCGAACCCCACGACCTCGCGCGGCCGGGTCCATCCGTGGTGGTGGTGGTACAAGATAAGGCAAAACATCCTCTGGTCAATTGGCATATTTTTTTCCCCGGCGCCTAGGTTTTCTAGGCGGCTCGGGGCGTGTGGCGGCGGCGGTGTAGTTCCTCTGGATTTCTGATCTTTCCTCCTCGCTAGACCTGATCTCTCCTTGGGATCGTGGTTAGAGTACAAGTCCCAACCTGCATTCGTGTCCACGTCATATCATGCGTTTCGCAGCCGAACCCAAAATCTTCTAGCCCTAGGTTTCCACCATCTTGGTGAGCCGTCGTCGCCGATTGTTGCATTTGGTGGTAAGTTTGGAGGCGGTATAAGATGGAGAGGGTGGAGGGGATGCTGAAGAATCTTCAATTGTCGGCGGCGGAGAAGAAGGGTGTCCGGATCACGGCGGCGATGGACGAGGCGGCAGAGGATGATGTGGCGCCGCCACAGGCGGTGGGAAAGTTGATGTCAGAAAAGCGTGCGAAGCCTGAATCTCTCATCCAGGCGGTTGGTCACATCTGGTGCCCACTCAAGTCCCTGGACTGCGAGGAACTTGGAGACAATAGGTTCCTGTTCACTTTCCATCAAGCATCAGGGAAGAAGAAGGCGCTAGAGGAAGGCCCGTGGATGTTATCTGATGAGATCCTGCTAATGGCTGATATTGACGAGTCAAAATCCCTGGATGAGTTGGAATTCAACTACACCCCAGCATGGGTTCATATTCTGAACCTGCCATTAGGTATGATGAACAAGACAACGGGAGAAGCAATTGGGAATGAGATAGGGGAATTTATTGAAGCTGATGTGGGGGCAGGAGGCAAGGCGGTAGGCTCTTTTCTAAGAATCAAAGTCAGGCTTGATGTCCGTGTGCCCTTGATGCGAGGTGTCACAATTCTGGTGGGTAAGGAAGGCCAGGAGGAGGAACGCTTGTGTCCTTTGGAGTATGAGTATTTGCCGGACTTCTGCTTCATTTGCGGCATATTGGGTCACACTGACCGTGTCTGTTCTATCAAGCTCGCAAAGGGAGAGAAGAGACAGTATGATAGGTCCCTTCGCTGCATGCCGCAGAGGAGGAAGTTTGATGAGGGTAGGCAGAGGGGCTTTGGAACGTCGGGAGCTGGCTGGAAAGCAAACAGTGCCTCTAGGGGCAACTCTTTCAACTCCAGTGGAAAATGGGGATACGGGAGTTCTCGAAGCGATGGACCTAGTTGGAGGAGTGGCTCTGGTGGAAGTGATAAGGCTCAAAAGAAAGCTATCTCCAGTGATGCCGCTAGCCCGCTGAAAATTCCTGGTGTGGCTAATGTTCCTGAGGGAAAGAAGGATGAAACGCCCAAGCGCGTTTTGTTTACTGATAAAGAGAAGGAATCGGGTGATAAATCTGGCACCCAAGTGTTGCTGGCTAACGTGAACAGTATCATGCAGAACACGCAGGTCCCCTCGGCTAATGCACTGACAAAGAACACGACCGGGAAAGCAGGCGAGAAGGAGGTGAAGAGGGGTAGGGGCTTTAAGCGGCAGCCACGTGATCCTAACCACACTGGATCTGCCGCTGACGAGCTCCCAGCCATGGAGACCAAGAAAAGAGCACTTCCAAGTGAAGAGGACGTGGAGATGAATGAGGCAAAGAAGAACAAGGTGGGAGATGAGGGAGGGATGTCCGAACAGATGAAAGCGGGGCTGCCGTGTCAGCTCCGCAGAGAGCAATGAAGATAATTGCATGGAACTGCCGGGGGTTGGGGAATGGCCCGGCAGTTCGAGGCCTTCTGAATCTTCAGAAGGCGGAGGACCCCGACATTCTGTTCTTGTCTGAAACTAAAATGGACAGGAATAGGATCCAAGGTTTTCGGTGGAAGCTCGGGATGTCAAACATGGCGGTCAGAAATTGCAATGGGAAGAGTGGTGGACTCGCAGTGTTCTGGAAGAAGGAAGTTAAGTTCCATCTACGTACAGTGGCTCGACTGTACATTGATGGAGATGTGGAGGAGAAGGACGGATTTGTCTGGCGCTTTACTGGTGTATATGGTGAACCGAGGACTGACCAGAAGGACTTGACATGGAGGGCTTTGCGCACACTCAATGCTGCGGCTCGGCAGCCCTGGTTGTGCGCAGGAGATTTCAACGAAGTGCTTCAGAGTTGTGAGAAAGAGGGGGGGCAGCCTAAAGCGCAAGCCTGTATGGACCGCTTCCGCAATGTGTTGCAGGAGTGTTCTTTGGCGGATTTGGGATTCATAGGTGACCCGTTTACTTGGAGAAATAATAACCACAAATGTGAGAACTATATTCGGGAACGTCTTGACCGAGCGGTTGCAAATTCTGAATGGTGTGCACGCTTCCCTGCCTTCCGTGTGGTTAATGGCGATCATAGGCATTCGGACCATCGACCCGTCATAGTATGTACAGATGAGGAGGTGGATCATAGGCCACGGGGAGGGCCACCATCGTTCCGCTTTGAGGCTGGGTGGATGAAAGAGGAGAACTGTGAAGTCATAGTCGAGAATGCGTGGAAGTTATCGACGGGGCCGAGGGGCGGGACAATGGTAGATGCTGTCAAGAATGTGGCGGCGGACTTATGGGATTGGTGCAGGAATATTTTGGGTGATCTGGAAAAGAGAATCAAGAGAGCTAGGAAGGCTCTCGAGGACTGCGCAGGTCCAATCTAACTCAGCATAATGTTGCCAGAGAGCAAATTCTAAGGTATAAACTGGAAAAACTCGAGGAACAAAAGGACATTTACTGGCGCCAGTGTGCACATGTTCGTTGGCTAGAAAAAGGGGACCGTAACACCAAATTCTTTCATGAGTATGCTTCTGAGAGGAAGAGGAGGAACCGGATTCGCAAACTGAAGCGAGATGATGGCAGCGAAGTTACGGATGTGGCGGAGATACACTCACTGATCACTGAATATTATCGTGCCCTGTTCGAATCACATGCAGGTCACAGGGTGGACGAGCTGTTGCAACATGTACCAGCAAGAGTCACTGAAGAAATGAACCAGCACCTCATGGGTGAGTACACAGTTGTCGAGATAAAGGCTGCACTTGATAACATTGGTGATTTGAAGGCCCCAGGCCCTGATGGCATGCCGGCAGTTTTTTATAAGCACTACTGGCACATCGTTGGGGAGGAGATTACAAAGGAAGTGAAGAATTTTCTAAATGGAGGTGAAATGCCCCATGACTGAAATGCTACTACGGTTGTGTTGATCCCAAAAGTGGACAACCCGGAGAGAATTAAAGATCTCCGCCCAATCAGCCTATGCAATGTGGTGTACAAAATTGCATCAAAGGTTTTATCTAATCGGCTGAAAGTGGTCCTACCTGATGTTATCTCCCCTAATCAAAGTGCCTTTGTTCCAGGACGCCTCATTACTGATAATGTCCTGCTAGCTTATGAACTAACCCATTTCTTGCAAAATAAAAGGACAGGCAGGGATGGATATGCTGCTGTCAAATTGGATATGAGCAAGGCCTATGACAGGGTTGAGTGGGATTTCTTGAGGAAAATGATGCTGAAAATGGGTTTTCATAGTGTGTGGGTGGAAACCATCATGAAGTGTATATGCTCGGTATCTTATCAAGTCAAGGTTAATGGAGAACTCACAGAGTGTATATTGCCCACAAGAGGATTACGGCAGGGGGACCCAATATCCCCCTATTTATTTCTTATATGTGCTGAGGGATTCTCATGCTTGCTGAATAATGCAGAAGCCAGAGGGGATTTTGAAGGTGTCAAGGTTTGCCAAACAGCCCCAAGTATCAATCATCTTTTGTTTGCAGACGATTCATTGCTTCTCCTGAAAACTGATGATAGGAGTGCACAGTGTCTGCAAAACATGCTGTCTTTATATGAAGATTGTTCGGGGCAGATGGTGAACAAGGAGAAATCAGCAGTGATGTTCAGTAAAAACTCGAAGGAACCTGACAAAATTAATCTCATGTCGGTTCTGGAGATTAACACTGAAGCCCAAAACGATAAGTACCTAGGCTTACCGGTGTACATGGGAAAGTCCAAATCCAAAACTTTCAGCTATCTGAAAGACAGAGTGTGGAAGAGAATTCAGGGCTGGAAAGAAAAGCTTCTGTCCAAGGCTGGGAAGGAAATATTGATCAAGGCAATAGCACAGGCCATCCCTAGTTATGCTATGAGCTGCTTTGACCTTACTAAAACTTTATGTGATGAGATTAGCACTATGGTATGTCGGTACTGGTGGGCACAACAGGACAAGGAGAATAAGATGCACTGGATTGCTTGGGAGACGTTATGCAAAAGGAAGGAAGCTGGAGGCCTTGGCTTTCGCGACCCACATCTGTTCAATCTGGCTATGTTGGCAAGGCAGGGGTGGCGACTATTAGAGTATCCGGAATCGTTATGCGCACAGGTACTGCGTGCGAAATACTTCCCAGATGGCAACTTGTTAAAGGTTTCAGAAGGCCGGGGCATCTCTTATTCATGGCGCAGCATTGTGCGAGGAATTACTGCTCTTAATGAGGGGCTGATATGGAGGACTGGCAATGGTGAGAGGGTTAACATCTGGTTAGACCCATGGGTTCCCAATAAAGTATCAAGGAAGCCGATAACCCCAAGAGGGCAGACAGTGATAACCAAAGTATCTGAGCTGATTGATCCATACACAGGCAAATGGGACACAGATCTGATAGGGAGTATCTTTTGGGAAGAAGACATCCCATATATTCTGTCAATTCCCATTAATCAAGATATAGAAGATTTCCCAGCATGGCACTTCGATAAAAAGGGTATCTTCTCTGTTAAATCAGCCTATCATGTTCTCCATGACAAAAGTGAAAGGGAGTCAAAGAAGCAACCTGGCGAGTCCTCTTCAAATCAAAGTGAACAATTAGTTAACTGGAACCGCCTATGGACACTCAAGTTTCCCCAAAGATCAAACACTTCCTATTCAGGTTGGCTCGAAATAGCCTGCCTTTGAGGCTGAATATTGCTAGAAGGGGTGTGAATGTGGATACGCGCTGCCCAGTCTGCTTGAGACTAGATGAAGACGGGGCACATTGCTTTCTGAAATGCAAACTGTCAAAACGGTGCTGGGTGGCAGCAGGATTAGAGGCCACAAGATTAGCACTGAATGAACTGCCCTCTAGTCAAAGGGTTGTGCAAGCAGTTCTGCATATGAATGAGGAGGAGAGGTTGCGAACCATCACTTTATTATGGGCCTGGTGGGATGCTAGAAACAAAGCAAATGCAGGGGAGAAGATGCCCTCATGTGAAGAGGTGCTTCACAAAGCTACTGTCATGCTTGTTGATATCAAAGGCCAGCGTACTGTTCAACGCCCGACAATTTTCAGACAACACCGGACCTGGATACCTCCTTCACCTGATGTACTCAAAGTTAATATTGATGGGGCGTTCTGCAGCCATGATAACTCAGGTGCGTGGGGATTTGTTGTGCGAGATAGCTCAGGTTCTGCTGTTCTGGCAGGCGCCGGTCAGGTTCTGCTGTTCTGGCAGGCGCCGGGAAGATGTTGACAGTGCACGATGCTCTCTGCTAAGAAACAATGGCATGTATACAGGCACTGAAATCATGTTCGGAGTATGGCATGGTGTCTATTCAGATTGAGACTGATTGTAGCAACCTGGTGACGGCAATGACATCGGTGGAATATGATCAGTCCCCTGGAGGAGTTTTGTTTAGAGAAGCTAAAAGCATAGTGTCTCTGAATTTCAATAGTGTCGTGTTTACTCATGTTCCTAGAACTTGCAATGAGTGTGCTCATGAGCTGGCTCGTTTTGGTTTGAGTAGGGACCCGGAACAGCCTACCATCTGGCTGGATCCCCTCCCTGAATTTGTATTACATTTGGTGGCCCGCGACTCCGCTGGGTCAGCTGTTGATGAATAAATTGAGGCGAGCTTGAGTATCAAAAAAAAAAAAGAAATACATGAATTAGGCTTCAGATCAACGGTGGGTTTACGAATGGTACTTTAATGTGACTGAAGGGATCGGAGCAGTTGCATGTAACATCTTCAATGTTGAAACTTGTTTCTTGCTAGGATAACTTTCTAACAAAGTGGACCAGCACATAATTTGATATCAGCTAGTAGCTAATACTCATAAACGTGATGGTAAGTGGAATATGCAATCCCTATACTGTTTGCAGTCCGGCCCTTGGAGAATTAGATACGGTACAGCGCACACCGTGTATAGCTGTTCAGTAGTCGAATGAGCTTCAGAAAATGTTACCATTTATATAATTACAAAATCCTAATCTAAACCAATAAAGCACCGCCTAGCGCGGCTCGCCCGAGTGGTCAGCGGAACGCTCCGGGAGCGTTGCTCCCGTTGAGCTCGCGACCCGGGTTCGAGCGCGCGGTGGCACCGCGGGTACTGTAGCTCGCTACAGTGCCCGCAACGCACTGTAGCACCGGTAGCTGAGAGATGCTACGCTGCAGTGCGGAGTAAAAAAATCCCCTCGTCCTCCCCAGGCCAAAGCATAGGTAAAGACTCGCGCCGCAGCTCACAACGGCCAGCTGAGTCCCTGTGTATGGATGGGGAGCGGGTTCGGGGGTTTTCTCGGCCTGTGTGAGAAGGCTCTTCTCCTTAGAAAAATGCCGTCGGGGGCGGTTCTTCCCCTGGCAGGTCGAGTTTTTTTTTAAACCAATAAAGCACCAGTTTGGAGGAAAATATTTTCTACCCTGCCATCCTATCTACCCTGCCATCTGAACCGTCCTGCCATATAGCCTATCCTGCCATCTAACCGCACAATTGTAGAGGGCGCACCGAATGAAGGAAATTCCTTCACATGTTTACACGTTTTATGTTTGTGTCGTACCCCTCCGCAGCGTTTTTTCTCACACACCGAAACTTACCTACCCACCCCCACGCTTCCACGACCACGTCCCCTAACCACGGGATTGCCTTCCAAAAATCACGTCTTTCTAAAAATCAGGTTTCCTGCCTCTGACCGGGATCGCTTCTGAAATGTGATCGCCATGGGTGCGCTGAATGCCTACGCGAGATCATGGACGCCGCAATGGCAGGTGAGCGGTGAGCCCTATCCTCAACCCGATCTCAATTCGTCCATCGCTATTGGCTACACCATCGCCCTGACCAATCTGTTCGATTCGATTCATCTTTGATTTCTGCAGATCACGGCGTCGATGGTGACTCGAGGGAGGTGGCAGGGGCAGATCACGGCGTTGGGAGGAAAAGCCTTTGATGCTGCGCAAGGAAGCCAAGCAATTGTAACTCCAATCCAGCACGTCGGGCTGCCATCTCTTCCCAAGCGCCGCCGGCCCCCATCTCCTCCCCAGCGCAACCAGCCGCCATCTCCTACCAACTACCAAGCGCAAGCCGGCTGCGTGCCGCCCTTATGGTTCCTGGGAGCGTGGATCCTGTTGGTCCGCAATCACGCGCGCGGCGCGCCATTCCTTCCTGTGGCACTGGATCGACAATTGAGGCAGCCCGGCGAAAGGACCTCGCCGTAATCGATCGCTACCGCGGCGGAGGTCTAGCACTTGGCCGGCAATGCGACGAAGGTTCTTGGCTGTCCTCGATCCCCTGCACCCGTTCCAATATGGTGGATACCTACATCCGGTAGCTCTCCTGCTCCCGTCCATGCTCTCGTGCATCACTGCATCCCGCCACGATCTTGGCCCAGGAGAACGGACGCACGGCATTCTTTCTGTTTTTGAAATCCCGCCACGATCTTGGCCCAGGAGACCGGACGCACAGGTACCCATTCTTTTTGCTTTTGTAGATGAGGGTTATGAAATGAGGAACATTTTAAGGCGTAAATATTCCTTGGTTGTATTAAATTGATGTTGAGACTGATTTGTACATATTATTTTGAGTCCTAAAAGAATCTAGAGAACTAATGAGTCCATCGTATTATTTAGCCTAGACGAACATGCTCAGCAGATGTGCATGCGTGCCAGTACTGATGCGTGCACCTACTGTCCAGCAATATTTGTTGCTGTAGTAAAACAAACAATTGTAGCAAATAAAAGATAGGTGGATTCGCGGTCTAGGAAGTCTGGCATTTTTTGTAGTGCTAATCCTACTCATGTATCAGCGAGAAGGACTTGAAGCGGATCACTGGTTTTCAGTTGAGTGTGAGTGTGCAGCAAGGAAACGGAGTCATGTGCACATGGCGTATCAACTAGATGTGAGTGTGCAAGGAATACTCCAACTTGGAAGAGCTAGGCCAACAGTCCTATGACGGAAGCTGTCAAAGTTTCCGATGTCCTGTTGACACTCGCTTTATGTTGGCCAGCTGATTCCTACTGAATTAAGGTAGGTTCATTGAAGTATGGATGGATTCATGCATAGTGCTTCCAGAAAGTGTTGATACATCATTGTGTTCGTGTTTTTCTTAGGGAGATAATGTATGAATGGTTTTTGTGCTCTGTCATACTACTGATATGGCGATAATCATGTTGTCCATAAGTTGATTAGGATAAAGTTGATGTCGGACCCCATTTCTGGAATCCACGTGCTTACCGTACCAATCCCTGGATCAGTAGTTGGTACACACAAACAAAGTGTTCCATTGCACATACACGCATAATTATTACATCCCATAGGGTTCAGATCATGGTCTTAAGTTACAAACCAGACAGAGGCTAGCATACTAGCCTGGATACAACAAACTTAAAGAAAACACTACGGAACACCACAGGCAAACTTGAGCAGACGTCGACCCTACTCGTCATAATCGTCTCCTGCGACTTCTTCTTCTTCTTCCTCTGAAGGGGGTAACAGCAAGAATGAGTACATAAGATACTCAACAAGCCCTATACTACTCAAGGGTATAAATACATGCATATTCGGTCTTAGCAAGGAAGTAGGCCATAAGGTTTGTTTGCAGAAAGCGAGTTTTATGCAGGGTTTAGCAATTCAAGGAAACATAGATAAAAACAGGAGTTTTGATTGTCATATTTTAGTTGATTGGCCCTGGGGGAGAATAATCCATCCCGCCAGTTCCCAAGTTTTAGTTGGGCCTTCGGACCACAATGGCCTTACCGACCCGGCACACTTGCCATCATTTCCAAAACACGGGCGTCTAATACACCCACTCACTCGTCAAGGATTAAAGGGGTGGCTAATCAATGTGATCTCATAACATAAATGTGTCATATGCCGTGACAACGTCCAATCGATTGAATTTTACACTCTGCAGAGGTTGTACACTTTTCCCACAGGCTATGCACTCTTGCGCGAGAGAGCAACACAACGCTTTGGCCATCTTCTCCGAGTAGTCCCGCAAGCTCACCACGGAGGGTTAGGGGCTTAAGATGAGGATTAAGCACGACACTGTGGTCATAAATGTGCGGGGATTTCACTCCCAAATAGCCGGCAACGGGCATTCAGTACCCGATGTGTTCCCCTAACCAGTCCGCTGCCACTACCGGCCACCAGGTGATAATTACTTGCAGAAGTACCAAGAAGGTAAGACAAAGTCCTGCGCAAGACAGGTTCTATGGTTGTACGAGAAATCATTATGTTTACAGTCATAAGAATCGGTCCTTATGCGGCCAGGGCGAGCACCAACATTCCACATAAGGTGGACTATCACACAAGCATTAACTTCACTACTTGGCCTCGCCCTCGATCCATACCCATCCCATGCTCATCACCATCACCTAACACCAGTTGTACTACTCCCAACCCCATATAGTACACACACCACCAAACTCATTTTAACGCATTTATAAAAGTAAGTATGTGTGTAAAGGTGTAGCAATGTAGAAACATTGCGAGGGGTCCTAAGCATGTATACTAGTATCAAGGTAATTACACTATCATTTAATTAAGCCTAAACGATAGTGTACCCTAAGGTTATCAAGGCGACGGTAAACAAGGGGTAATCAAGGACTAGATATTTATGCCTAAATAATTTGCATCAATATCACTAAGCAAGTAGGATAATAGTTACTCAAGCAGTAAAATAACAATTAATGCATAATAATTAAGATGGCCACATAGGTGCATTGCAAAAATAATAGGATCAATCATGATCAAGGAGAAATAGAGCTTGCCTTCAAAGTTCGGGTCTGAATCCTCCTCGTATCCCTCGTCCTCGGGGTTGTCCTCGTGCTCCTCGTAGTCTACACGTATCAACGCCAAAAATAAATACTAATGCGTAAGCAAAATAAACTAAATAAAACCAAATAAGAATCAAATGAAATAAGAGAGAGATATCTGAGGACAATATTGAATGCAGGGAGCTAAGAGGAGATGAACGGAACAAGAATCGTCGAAAGCGGAGTTAGAATGATGAAGATATGGCCTAACGAAGGTTAGGGGGGTAATTATGGCGGAATAGGGTGTAAACGATGTTTAGATATTTTTCTGGAGTAACCAAGGGTAGGATTGGGTTCTATGAATTATTTCCTATTTTCTGGTATTTTTGGGGATTTTTCCTATATTGGAAAAGGTTCGAAATAAGCTTCTGTGTACACTGAGCTGGGTGGATCTAGCAATTTGCTTTGTGTGGCTGACGGCTGGGGCCCATGGTCCACGGTGGACCGGGCCCACGTGGCGGCGTGTGTGACAGCGGTCCACTGGACCGGGTGCAGGCGCGAATGGGAGTGGGTGCTGGCGTGGCGGGGCGACGTGGCGCGCGCTGGTTGGCTGCGGCGAGGCAAGCGGCGGCGTGCGGCTGTGAGCGGCGGGGGCTCGCCGGAGGGCTCGCCGCCGGCGGCTGTAGGGCTCGGGGGACGGCGAGAAGTCGCCGTGGAGGTGGCTTGCGGCGCGGCGCAGCTGGACGGCAGGTCGCGCAGGTGCGAGGAGGGGCGGAGCGACGGCGACGAGGTCGCCGGAGTTGGAGCGGCGGCGGCGCGTCGGCGAACTCGCGATTTAAGGTAGCTCGTGATGTTTTTGCTAGTGCGAAGGGTGCGCGCGAGGGTGGCGAGTGTGTGCGGCAGCACGTCGTCGACGAACTCGTGACGACGGCGATTGGCGATGAGCGGAGGCGGCGGCGATGGGCGGCGCTCGGCATTCGCGTTGCCGCGGGCCGGGGCACGGTGGAGCGAGGCTTGGGGAAGGTAGAGGAAGCTACGGGCTACGAGCGGGGCTAGCTAGGTGTGGGAGAGAGGGCTCGCTGGCGACGAATTTCGCGGCGGCCGGAGTTGGGGGAGAAAGGGGAAAACGGAAATTGGGCGGCGTTGGAGGCTATGACTCACCGTGAAGTGGTCGTGGGAGCGCGGGGGTTTGCGGCGGAGCTCAAGGGGGGTTTATATAGGGGCGAGGCTGCTCAACGGGGCAGGAACGGTCGGCCATGCCGCTCGGCGCATGCGCGCATGCGCGCTCGAGTGCCTGGCGCGGCGGCGGTCTCGGAACGTGAAGCGCGGCGCGGTGCGGCTTGTCGAGGTGATGATGAGGGGGACAAGCAGCGTCTGCGGCAGTGGCAAGGCGACGGCTCGGTGGGATGCCGCGACGGCCAGTCGGCGACAAGGGCGGCTCGGCGGGAGCAGGCGGCAAAGCGGCACGCGGCGCGAGCTTTAGAGGCCTGGCGCGTCCGCGAGCGGCTGGCGGAGATGCGCGACGCGACGGGCTGTCGGCGTAGTGCTGCGGGCAGGCGGCGCTCGCCACGCGGCGCGAGAAGGCTGCGGCGCGGCGTGAGGTGGACGACGGCGTCGTCCGCGCGGGCCGGGGCCGGGCTGGGCTGGACGCGGCCGGGCCGGAGGGAAAGAAAAGAAAGCGCGGCCCTGCGGGGAAAAGAGAAAGGGAAACAGGCCGGCGGGAAAGGAAGGAAGGAAATGTACCGGAAGAATGCGGCCCGAAAGCGAGGAGGGAAAAGAAATAGTTTGAACATTTACCAGAACTTGAAATAATCATACAAAATTCAAATGAACTCCAAATCGAGTCAAACAAATTCGAATAAATTTGTAAAATCAAGGTTTTTAACTAGCAATCATGTTAGCAAGTTCCATTTTTAATTCCTATTTCATAAATTCCCTTTTTCTAAATTCTTAAGCTTAACAAGGTTTGAACTTTTGTTTTCAAAAATTCTAAATTGAATCCTAAAATCTACAAAATTTTCCGGAAATGATTTTTTTATTATTCGGTTGTTAAAATTTGGGATGTGACAGTTGAATTACACGGACAGTGGTAAAAGCCCAAATAAGGGGAACTAACATACTATCTCTTATCTTTTTTCAAATTTCCCATTACTTGATGTTTGCATTACCCCTGAAGTACTTTTATTGCCATAACATAAGAGCAGAACGGCAATATGGCATGCCCTCAATGGGATACATGAAAACATGGTTATTTTACAACAGAATAATTTATATTCTACTATTATTGTTCTGAATTTTCTGAGCCATTGCATTGTTACTTGATAGATCACATTTTTTTTGCTTGAATTAACTTGATTTCTTGATTTATATGGCAGGATCTTGCAAACTTTAGTGTGGTCGGAAGTGCAGAGACGCTGACACAAAAAGCTGATGTAAGAAGTTGAGATGCAGGTAGCATGCTTTTACAACTATGCACTAGCTAAGTTAATTGGATATCTGCCCCTTCCCTCTTGCACGTTGCTTTTTGATGTTCCCGTGGCTTGTTGATGCTGAATGCTATCAGGCAGTTCCTGTGGCACATCAGTGCAATCTTTTGATAGCATTTCAATGGCATGCATATTCAAGGTCAATCACTTATAAATGACATACTGCACAAATGCTGGTCTTCATGGGAGCTATCGGTCAACTTGCATTCTTGGCTGGAATTCGCATATCATTATCATACATTACGGTCTGTGATGAGCTTTGGATGAAAAGGATGTTGCAGCAACCAGCAACCAAAAAGGTCTGTTTCTGAATAATTAAACACTTTGGCCGTAGGTGTGCTATGCACTATGTTTTTTTTTTTTTTTTGAACCTCTCATTCCTGAATATAAATGTAGTATCTGTTCGTGTACAAAAGAAAACACTTCAACGCACCCACACGAACACCGCCTACACCTATACCCAGAAAAACAAAACGCGTCCCTCAAGAGATTATTGCACGACTGTCCCCACGCGATGAGAGGTACCAGAGAAACAGCTATGCACTATGTTTTGATACAATATTTATTCACTCACTGGAATCTGCAGTGTGTTTTGATGTTCAGGTTACAACATTATTAGAACAATTATTGACGAACATACATTCAATTTTGGTTTTGATTTTTTTCCAAAAAGTTTAAATACAAACACTATTAGAATATTTTCAATTTATATTCATTTTTAAGCTCTGGAGCAACGGTAGCAGCTTGAGTTGCTGCATGTTACTGGACCAAAGTAAATAGTTTCGTAGTACTGATTTTTGTAAGAAATTATCAGCCTCTTTGAATGAAAAGCTGAGGCTTATCTACTGTTTCACCAGCATGAAATTTAAAGTTAGTACTATCAAAGTTTTGGATGACACCTAGAGAAAAACCTTTTAGTTTCTCTGGGTTATCTCAGTTGCAAATGCCACAGTAAGTATAACATTTTTTTTGTTCAAAACAAAGGCATTATCATTTGGTACCATGCTTTTGTTTTACGCAGACCTGATGCACTAATAAATACACGCCTAGATGTTGTGCAGGCCTTTGGAGATATGGACCGTTCTATCATAAATAAGGACTTGCCTCCACTCGAAAATACAAAGCTTACGTAGTTAACATTTGTGTGCTATTTGGAACCGGTTCTTGACTTCAGAATTAAAACTTAAAAACTGGTATTACCATCTGCTTTTGAATAAGGTATCTTTCACATTTTTTTACCTGAAATTTACCTTTTGATTATTAATTTCATATGCTTCAACTGCTAGGAATTCCATGGTCATTTGTTGGGAATATTATTGGTTTGATTCTGAAATGTAACACCTTAAGTGCATGCCTTTGATTTTGATGGTCCCTAATTAAATTTTCAAAAAGAAAGTGCTTCTGTACTTCCATTTCGTGCTACTATTTGGTTGCACCGTCCTTAGAAATATATTGGTTGTTTCACTACCCGATATGATAGTGTCCAAAGATGGTTGCTCACAGCTGTTGTTTCCTTTTTCAGGTTAACATGCATACACTAAGCAAGCATAATTGTAATAAATTCTCTCAGTTCATTGAGAGATATTGGGCTTTGCAGGTATGGTATCAGTTCCTAAGTATAATTGAAAGGACAATTGAGACTCGAGAGCTGTCGTTTCAGTCAACGGAAATCAACACATCCAAGCGTGATTCTTTCAGTCAATTAGAAGGACAAGTAATCAAATTGTAAAAAATTCTCATGCATATGATTCTTTCAAGTGAATTTGACCATAATTCTCACTATCCTACCAAGTGATGCAATTTTTAGACACGTGCGTGGCGCACGTGCATTGGTACTAGTTACAAATCTAAAGTCGAGTTGGTAGAGAGAGTGAGTTGTTTTTCTCGATGGAGACAGATTCAGATTCGGCCCATTTGATGTGCTTGGGCCTTTTTCTGTTGGAACCTTATTTTTCCAGTTAGAGCACTATTTTTGTTGAAACATCTTTTGTGCTGTAATTTCGTTTCTTGGATGGAAAATTCCTTTGGGCCTGATAAATTCTTTTTCGTTTCTCAGAAGTTCAGTGATTGTTTCAGTCTTTTTTTTTTTTGAGCGCTTCAGTCTTTTTTTATGTTGCCTCGCATTTTCATTTGGGCTAAGGCTGGCTTTTAAATATAGAGTTGCCACAAACGCAAGCTTCCTTTGTGTTGGGCCGTCGGTGATGTACGAGAAAGCTGAAACAATAACTGAACTTCTGAGAAAAAAAAATCACTGAACTTCTTTGAGAAGGAAACAAAGACCACCACCAACCGGGAGAAATGAATGTCCAAAAGTAAAAGTACTCCACTGAAAAACACTACTTGAGGCACGTATTCAGATGACAAGTGGAAAAGGGAAAGAAAAACGCATGGGAATTCGAACTGGATTATTTGAAAACGCATGAAAGTTCCGGGTAACTGAGCACCTGATTCACTCATCTGCCTGTACGTTGCTTGCTTTGCTAAAAATCCAATCCCCTACGTACATAGAGAGCTGCATGCTTTCTCAAGGAAAAAGAAATTGGAAAAACATGGATAGATCGCACTCGCGCCACCTTCGATCATGTGGGCTAAGAGCAACTCCAGCAGAGCCCCTACATGAGGCCCTAGATGGGATGTAGGGGCTTTGGTCCAAAATCTAACTCCAGCAGGGTCCCCAGCCAGGCCCCTATCCTTATTGGGTCGCCACAATTTGCTCCAAAGTCGCCACATCTGGCGACTCGCTCGGGGGTCGCTACATGGCGGGCCCACGTCAACCGTCACGCGCGCGCACGACTCTTCCTCCTCCCGGCACGCCCTCCCGCCGGCCGCCGACGCTCCTTCCCCTGCCTGGCGCCAGATCCGCTTCCCCTCCGCCGCAAATCGTCGCCGACCGCCCGGATCCAGCCACTGGCGCCGTCGTTGGCGCCGAGCCGCCGCCTCCGCGAGCTCGCACGCCGTGTCTACCCGCTTCCCCTCCGCCGCCGCCACCTCAAATCCCCTCGAATCCGGCGACCTCGAGCTCCACTACGTCGCCCCAGCCCTCTTCAAGCCACTCCCCAGCATCCTGCTCGGCCATGGCGGCTATGGGAGCCCGCTCCGCCTTGCCCCCACCTCCTCCTACCTTGCCGCGTGCTCACCTCCGACCGCGCGGCGCCCGGCCGCCTGCACGACGCCGCGGCGCCCTGGCCAGGCCGCGCCGTGCCCGCCAGCCCTTGGGGAGCTGCGGTCGCGCCGCGCAGTCGTGCCCAGCCCGCCGCCTTGCCGTCGCGTCACCGCTCCCCGCCCGTCGCGCAGCCGCGGCCCGTCCGCCTCCCCGCCTCGCATCTCCTTGGCCGTCGCATCCGCCCGCGCGAGGAGGCGCCCTGGCCATCACGCGCCCGCGCGAGGCCGCGGCGGGGACGAATCCGACGACGCGTCGCTGCTGCTTGGGGGCGGAGAGAAGAAGAGGATGGGAAGAGAATGACGACTGGGACCCACCAGAGGTAGGGGCTTTGAGGTAAGGGGTGCTGCTGGAGTTGAAGCCACTTTGTGGGGGCTCAATTGTAGGGGCCGGCCCCTACATGGTCATGTAGGGGCTCAATTCTAGGGGCTCTGCTGGAGTTGCTCTAAGATTTGCTTTTGGATCCAAAAGCGCAGTTAACCAACCGCACCCGGACAGCATTGGAGCGCCGAGAGATTCTCGCGCCACGTAGCCCCCGCGTCCGTACATACTACGCGAGATCGAGCACAGTGCCGACCAAATTGGCCGGCGGCCAATCATGAACGGAGCACCGATCTGTTCTCCGCCGGAGTTGGTGGTGACGTGAGGTGAGGATGCAATGTCGTGGTGGCGTGCCAAAGTAGGTGACGCAGATAGTACGTACTATATTATAGCTCGACGGATGGACATGGATTGGCCAATGGCCAGCCCACCGGCCATTACTTAATTAATCACCGGCTAATGATAAAGTATGTAGTGTGCATGCATGTGTTCCCGGCCACCTTGATCAACCGAGGAGCGTGTCACCGTCTGGCAATGCATGCGTGAAAAAGTTGGCGCGTTAGTTGACCTACCGCCATGTGGCCTTCGATCAGCTGGCCTCCATCACCGGCGATGATCGGTGCAGAATTAGTAGCTTTAACCGGCGATGAGTCCTTTTTAAAATTATCGCCAGTTTCTAGTGTGCCCTGACAAACAAATATATATACCCCCCTTCAAGTTTTTCTTGGCTTTTAAACATCTCGTTGAAACTTCGTCTTATTCAAAAAAATTATTTATTTACTTATGATTTGTTTTATTATAAAATATACTTCAAACATGATATTTATTTTTATATTTTCACAAAAAATTGAATAAAACAAATAGTTAAACATAATACCAAAAAATAAAAAATATACTTATAGTTTAGAACAGAGAGAGTATTGTATAATAATAGATATAACGGTAAATAAAACCTTGACAGAATGAACAAGGGTTGTTGCGCGTACCTGTCAGTAGTCTGTCTTTTATTTTTGCAAAAAGAGAATTTTCTTGATATTAAAACATATTAAATTCCCTGATTACAAAAT
Source organism: Eragrostis nindensis (assembly GCA_012490785.1). Taxonomy (NCBI): domain Eukaryota; kingdom Viridiplantae; phylum Streptophyta; class Magnoliopsida; order Poales; family Poaceae; genus Eragrostis; species Eragrostis nindensis. Next base: position 144,699 of record JAAXCT010000585.1, read on the forward strand.
CAACCCATCAATAGAGTTGGAGTTGTATGCGTCAGTAGTCTGTCTAGGTAGCAGCTGAGATGATCAGAAGAATCAACTCATTTATTTTCAGCCTCCACAGCGTCCTCCTAGTCTATTGATTAGTACAATGCCATACAGTAGCCATAGTACTGTGTACACTACCTGTGCGTAGCTGGCTGACTACAGCGGCAAACCCGAGATTAGGACGTGTATGGAACCCGTTAAAACAGAGCACTGTGTACGCTACACTCGCGTAGCTAACAGACTGCAGTGCCACGTTAGAAGTCAGTGATGAGCCGCCCAGTTCAGTTAATTTTGTTTCGTACTGCTAGGCTTCGTTTTGGGGAAGAACGTAACGGGCACAGGGGAAGAAAAAAAGACTCACTTTAGTAACATGCGTTGCCACCCAGGTCCATTGATCGATCTGCTTTGGTTCTCAACCACTCTAACCAAATCATTGTCCTTTTTGTTTCATTTCACTTCTTTACTCCAAAGAAAACATCATGTACTACCCAACCGGCAGTAACCTCACATCTAATCGCTTGTCTAATCAAAAGTGATTGAGTTGTTAACATACACCTCATCAACCCCCAACTACTCGTCGAGAAAAAAGTGGTCACGACGACACTCTATATTCCAGTGTGATGATCGACCTCAGATCACCCTGCCGGAGCCTTTTTATTCATTGCTACTCGCAGACAATGCTTATTTGTCACTCCCCTTTTTCATTGATATTTGTTAGCTCTTGTATTCTCGTACACAATTGAGGAGTGGAATGGACCTGCTCATGAACTGGATTATGACATGGTGTGGGATTGGAGATATACAGGTTTGCTCATGATCAGATTCCCTTTCTTTTTTGGTCCATTGTGATCCTGTAAGTCAGTTTGATTGCCGGTTTGTCATGCAAATATAGGAGACGAAGAACAGTTTGGAGACGGAGATGATCTTGGTCACGGAGAAGAGGCAGGGTAGCTCGTGGGTGGGATACAGCAGGGGCGGCGGCGGCGGCTGCAAAAGAAACTCACGTTGAGGAGCACATGCAGCTTGGACGAGCGATGCGGCAAGAATGGAGTAGATGCATGCTTGGACGAGCGATGCGGCTGTGGTGCAATGGAGAGAATGCAGTGCGGTGGGCAAGTTTATTTGTAGTACAGCTTGGACGAGCGATGCGACGAGGCGTCGGCTTGAGAAACGTAGCCGCTTAATTAAGACTCCAGCCAAACGCCGCTACGCACATGCGACGAGGCGTCCGCGCAACCGTCAACGAAAATACGCGACTGTTTTGGAGATAAATCGACCAGGCAAATGCGCGAGTGAAAAGTAATGGGAGAGAGTATTGAAAAAAGAGCAAATATCAAGGAACCACAGGTTTTAGTACCACTGTAACACTGAACCACAGGTTCTATAGTTCTTTGCGCAAAACACCATCTTCTTGGACTTTTTAACACAAAACACCAGTTTTTGGGAGAAAACTCCACACCTGTCGCCTCAGGTCCATGGGTAAGTGTTCTTACGTGTACTACCGAGCAGAATGACGTGGGTAGCCATGCCACGCGTGCTAGCTGAGGTGGTTGCGGGCTCCTCGCGTGGGGATTTTAGGCTCGGATGCGTCCTATTTCCTTCTTCCTCTGGTCATAGGAAATCCCTTGCATCTCGATGGAGAAGATTCCACTGCATTGATGACAAGGGCTCTGCCCTCAGGCGTTGGGTATAGTGCCTATAGGAGCTCCTACGTATTATCCATTCTCGCGGAATCGAGGTATTTAGGATGTAGGATTTGGGGAAAAGTTCCGATTCCTTTATATGAGCAGAATTTGTGAGAGCGCTCGTGGAAATTTTTGTCTTTTCTCACTTCACGAAGCTCGACCCCCGCACTGATTTTCCAATTTCAGCTCATGATTCAATCTGGAATACATCCTCTGTACACTGTAGGAGGTGGAAGGCGCCGCTATGTTTGGAGGATTCAGAGTATTGTGGGTTGTAAACAAGCTAGCACGAAATTGATATGCTACCATGGAGGACGCATTGTGATGGTTTAAATCTCAGGTCGTCAATTTTTTCGAGGTTCACTGGGATAAGCTAGAAGCAGGGGGAGAAAAAAACAAGTTGAAGGTTGAACTGCAGAAGCGTTGTCAAGGAATCTGGAACTGCATGAAGAGGCAAAGCAAACTTAAGTGCATTATCATTCAGTTTCCTTCCGCACACGCAGCGCAACCAGACCGTCCCTTCCGCGGACATTCTATTCCCCCACTACCACCACCACCACCCATCAACCGCACGTCGCGTCGCCTACATAAGGCGAACCGCTTCGTCCCTCCCCGCGCTTGGCAAGTCGGCATACGTTTCGCTTCGTTCTGCTCGTTCGTCGGCGCTTGAGATCGGCACGGTTCCTACTTCCTAGGCACCAGAACCAGATGGGGCTCCCGGTCGCGCCGCCGTGCGCTTCCGCCGACGCGACGCCGCCGCTGGACGGTGATCATCATCAGCAGCAGGGCGTCGAAGACGACAAGGAAGAAGCTGCGGCCGGGTACCGCACGCCGTGCCGCGTCAAGCAGGCGGCGCCAGGAGACGCGTCGTGCCCGCCCGCGCCGAGGAAACAGAGGCCGCTGGCGGCGCCGGCCGTCGCGCAGCGCAGAAGGTTCTACGCCGGCGCCGACCTGGAGGCCTTCTTCGCCGCGCACAACATCTAGCTGAGATGATCAGAAGAATCAACTCATTTATTTTCAGCCTCCACAGCGTCCTCCTAGTCTATTGATTAGTACAATGCCATACAGTAGTCTTGCATAGTACTGTGTACACTACCTGTGCGTATAGCTAGCTGACTACAGCGGCAAATGCATCTTTGTACCAGGTCTCATTCTCTCGCTCTCTCCCGAAACTTCTCCCCATCTACAGTTGAGAGAGGCGACTGGGAGCGAGCGCGTCCCGCCGGCGGATCCGGTGGTCTCCTCCGCCTCCGATGCCCTTCGGGGCGTCGCGAGGTGGCGGAAACCGCTGGCTTCCCGCCGGCCGGTGGTTCTTTAATTAGGTCCTAGTTTAGGTCTTCCTAGGTCTAGGGTTAGGTCTTCGGCGGTCGTCGACGAGGTCGCGGGAGCTCGGCCGTGCCCCGCTGGTGCTTCACTCCGGCGTCGGCGGCGAGCTTGTGGGGGCGGAGTCCCCGTCGAGGGGCTCCTCTTTAGGAGTTTGCTGACGGATCTGCGTCCTTGTCGACGGGGCGTGGAGGAAGCCGGCCTTTTGCTTCAAGGAGGCGGAGGAAGCTGTGGGCTCGAGGAAGATGGGTGGATGGTTCGCGCTCGGGTGTCCCGCGGCGGCGGTCGTCGTCGTTGGCGAGCGACGGGCCAGGCGGGAAGGTGTTCGGGGCGCGGGCCCCGGCCGGACGGGCGTTCAGCTCTTGCTCATCTCGCGCCGCGAGTGTCTTTCCCGGTTCGTTTCAAAGCCGTTGTGCGATGGAGCCCTTCCCGGCGTTGGGTCCGAGGAGGCGGCGGGAGCTGCAGGTGCCGGCGGCGGCTGGCGAAGGTGGATCTCGTCGTCGATGGTGTGCTTGAGGTCCAGGGGCTTCTTTGAAATTTTTGGTTTTCTTAAGGGCCTTTTGCACTTTGGGTGGTACAGTTGTACTTCGTATCCTTGTATAACGTACCTGTGTACGTTTGTATGTTTGTACTATTTCCTTAACAGGTATGTTTGATAAAAAAAAAAAAGCATCTTTGTACCCGAGATTAGCTAGGGCGTGTACGAAACCCGTTAAAACAGAGCACTGTGTACGCTACACTCGCGTAGCCAAACAGACTGCAGCTAGTGCCACGTTACAAGTCAGTGATGAGCCGCCCAGCTCAGTTAATTTTGTTTCGTACTGCTAGTGCTAGGCTTCGTTTGTGGAAGAACGTATAACGGGCACTGGAGAAAAAAAAAAGACCCACTTTAGGAACATGAGTTGCCACCCCCGGTCGATTGATCGATCCGCTTTGGTTCTCAACCACTCTAACCAAATCATTGTCCTTTTTGTTTCATTTCACTTCTTTACTCCAAAGAAAACATCATGTACTACCCAACACAACCAGCAGTAACCTCACATCTAATCGCTTGTTAACATACACCTCATCAACCCCCAACTACTCGTCGAGAAAAAGTGATCGATCACTGCACTCTTGGTTCAAGTGTGATGACCCCTGCTGCTGATCAAACCTCCTCGCAAAAAAAAAAGATCAAACCTTTTTCTCGTTGCTTCATAATTGCCTCCGGTTCGTTCCTCTCTTGCACATATTGCTAGCTCTGTGTACATGATTTTAACTGCCTCCTGATAAAAAAAGAAAACATAGTAAAATATGTCAAGAATCTTTTGTTCAAATGGTTGATCGATACTCCAGTCACCAGTCAGGAAACAGAAACGAGCCATAGTACAGTCTGAAAGCTCCTGCTGTACTACACGTCAAACGTCATGCAGCTGCAGCATTAACGCAACTCCGAAATTCGCTTGCATGCATCTAGAAGCTGCACCGGTTGGTTGATCGCATTCAGAGGAGAGGCCAAGGACGGGATGACTTTGTTGATCGGTAGCATTATTATTCCTACCAGTTTCCAAGAACATTGCAGTGCAGTCCCCACCCCCCTCGCTTCATCAAATACTCATCCACGCTTTGGTGTGCCCAAGCCCAAACTGATGGTGCAATCCCTCGCAAAAAAATGATGGTGCAATCATATCGTCATCCGTTAGTTTGCCCCTGCAACTGCGATGCTTGCCGTATGATTGCAACTCGTTGATCGGATCGAGTGCGTCTCGATCTGCAGATGGCAACAACCGATCGAGTACTGCAAGAGCAGTTAGCAATCGCGCGCATGCAGGAGTTTCCCCTCTCGCGTTAATTATTAAGCGAGCGTGCACGTACGAATGCTCTGTCAGTTCAACCGCCGCTGGATCGATCCTTTTTGGAGCGAAGCTTTCTTGCTGGATTTCGCACGAGACAGAGGGCGTGTGTGGTGAATGGGCGTACGTACATTGCTTTTTTTTTTGCGGCAGGTTGTTGGTGTCCGTCTCCGCAGAACCACCGTCGCATTTCGCTTTTTTACGTTTTTCTCTGGACCTTTTGATTGGGTCAGCGTAAGCTGCCTGGAAGTTTTTATTCGTTCTCCGCCTTTTACTCCTTATATAATAATGATGAAAAGGCAGGACGTCTGCTGTTTACCGGTGGAAAAAATAAAAAAATTGCAGCAGGTTTGGGAGGTCCGAAGCAGAGAAGCTGTTTTGAAAACAGAGGGTGTTGGATTTGGGGAACCTCTGGTCTCTGGAAGAGAATAATTAGTTTTGAGAAAAATAAAGGATAATCCCATCCTTTGGATAGCCTCCTCCGTGTATGCACACTGAATTTAATACCCTTTCATTTCCAGGACTATATCTTCCTCCTGATCTTGCAGATAAGAGCAGGGAGAATCCAAACAAATCCGCACCGAATTAGAGATTTAGAGGTAGGCATCCATCGCGCCGAAAGAAATCCGTTGGATATTTCCGTCCATCATCAGAAACGAAAAGGAAATTGAAATCCAACGCGACGCGACGGGGACTCATGATCTGTCCATCATCCAAGCGCATCCCACTCCATCCACGTCCATGAATGCCCCTGCCCCCCACCCGAAAGCGATCCGGCCCAGCCAGACAACACCAAACTTACTGCAGGTGCCTCGTCGTCCTCCATCTTTGCTCCTGGCGTTGCTTTGCCTCTCCTTCACTTCACTTCAACACCAGACCTCAGCAATCAGCAACACCATATAGACCTACCTAGTAGTGGGAAGTGACACACACTCGCGCAGCCTCAGTCAGTGCCAGTGGGTCATCCATCCATCACATAGGGCTGAAGAAGAGCAAGGCGAGAAGGAGAAGAAGAAGCAGAGCAGGAAGAAGAAGAAGGAAGCAGCTGCTTGTCCATCCATGTCGAGCCCGACGCACGTGCGCAAGGCGCTGCACCTGGCGTCGCTGCGCGCCAAGCTGATGCAGCAGGGCAAGGGCGGGCTGGCTCTGCGCCTCCTCCTCGCCGCGGGCCTCGCCGCGTTCCTGCTCGTCTTCGCCGCCCGCTCCCTCTCCTCCCCGACGCCGTCGTCCTCATCGGCAGTGTCGTCGCATCAGGCGGCGCAGGCGACCGAGTGCGACGGGGGCAGCAACAACGACAGCAACAAGAAGGCGGCGGGGATCCCGGCGGCGGTGGCGGAGGCGCTGGTGCACTACGCGACGTCGAACGCGACGCCGCAGCAGACGGCCGCCGAGATCGGCGTCTCGCTCCGCGTCCTGCAGCGCCGGGCGCCCTGCAACTTCCTGGTGTTCGGGCTGGGCCTCGACTCGCCGATGTGGGCGGCGCTCAACGCCGGCGGCCGGACGGTGTTCCTCGAGGAGGACGCGTCGTGGATCGCCTCCGTCAAACGGAAGCACCCGGCGCTCGAGTCGTACCACGTCGCCTACGACACGGTGCTGACCGACGCGGACGCGCTGCTCGAGCTCCGGCGCCACCCCGCCTGCACGGCGCAGCCGGACCTCGCCGCCGCCGCGGGCGCGGACTGCCGCCTCGCGCTGCGCGGCCTCCCGCCGGCGTTCGGGGAGGCGGAGTGGGACGTGATCATGGTGGACGCGCCCACGGGCTGGACGCCGCAGTCCCCCGGCCGGATGAGCGCCATCTACACCGCCGGCATGGCGGCGCGGGCGCGGCGGCCCGGGGACGGGGACACCGACGTGTTCGTGCACGACGTGGACAGGCCGGTGGAGGACGCCTTCTCCAAGGCGTTCTTGTGCGAGGGGTACCTCAAGGAGCAGGTCGGCAGGATCCGGCACTTCGTCATCCCGTCCCACCGGGAGAAGGACGGCATGCCATTCTGCCCGTGAAGAAAGGAGTTCCGTGCTTCATCGTCCATTTGTTGCACAGGCAGCTGATCGATCTGCTTTTCGCTTTTGCTCTTGCATTTGCTGATTTGCTTCAACAAAGAGGATACACAACACCGGCCAGGAGCCGTGTCTTGATCAACTGGTCTCGATGAATTGATTCGTTCTTGTGTGATCTTAATTAGCAGTACCATTACTATTCTATCTATCCTATAGTAGTTGATCAGTCGAGGATGCTATCAGTAGTACTACAATCATGAGCGAATATCTGAGGATCGTATCCTATTGGAACTCCGAGGAGGCATTGGCGTGGTTGCGCGCTGCGTGCCGTGTCCGACGGATCATGAATGGACACCTTGGATCGAGTGAAACTCTCGATCAAGCATTTCTCTTTTTAATCATCGAACGGTGTCGGTGGTCGACGTGCTTTTTTGGTTTGGCAGCAGATCAGGCGATGTACCAGTTTTTATCGGAGCTGGATGAAGGCAAAGGACTGTTATCACTATAACTAGTATGGCTGCCCGCGCAATTGCGCAGCTAGACATATTATACTATTTAAAATATTTTTATATTATTGTAGAAGTTTAACATAGTTTATTGTTATTATCTATTTTATAATCAATATTTATAAAATGGTAGAAAATAGATTGTAGAATTTCTCAAAGTCCCTCAATTTGAATGTGGGATGGGTCATTATTTATCTAACAATATATTTAATTTTATTTTAGAAGTGAGTTTGGTACAAACGTGGCATGCTAAACAATTAACATATCTCATGGTAAGAAAAAAAGAATGTGTCGTGCTACAAATAATAAATCTTTCAAAGAAAATGTGCCATGCTAAAAATAAGATAATGTGCCATTCTAGCTAGATTATATCACGGTGTATTTTTATAACGATGTATTTAGAAATCAGGATTAAGTGTTTATTGGACATTTTTATTATTCCAAAATTTAGCTATTTGCTCATAATGGTATGTTTGGTAAATTAAAATAAGAATTAGAGATATTTTTAGCTATTTTTATAATCTAAATTTAGTTTTTTTTACTTTAAGGGCAGGAGGGTAATTAAGAAATATGTGCGAAGGATTTTTTATTTTTTATTATTTTGAATTTAGCTATATTTTTTTACTCATAATGGCATGGTGGGTAATTTAGAAATAAGTGTGAGGGGTATTTTTGGCTATTTTTATTATTTCGAATTTAGCTATTATATATATATTGTTTAGGGGGTTTTCTGACTAATTGTTTCATAATGACAGTGGTGGGTAATTTTCTCTTCTTATTTTCTTGGATTAACGTGAGAATGTCTAGCATTTTAGAATTAACATGGTAATTTCTAGACTTTAGAGGAGCGAATATGGATGCTTCTTTTCTACGTATAATAGATATGCTTGATCCAAAGTGCACTTCTCCGGCTCAAATTAAGGGTCACACATGTCAGTTTAGATATTTCCAGGATGAATTGTGTTAACTCGCGTATTACTACTGCTACTTGGATGGGAAATTCATCATTCCAGGCACGCACCACCTCGACTCCCAAGTGAGCGAGATATGGCTTGGAGTGAAAGCCATCATTCTAGGTACACGCACCATCCAAAGAGTACAACTACTGCTGGTACACCACTTTGGCTGGCCCTGGCTGCAGCTGCTGAGCGTGACCTGAGTTTGATGTCTTTGGAATATTTCTGCAGTGCCACCATCAAACGGGTGGCTGGCATGACCGGTGGTGGGGTAATTGGTAGACACAGCTTTGATTTCAGTGGCACAGTGTCCAAAAAGGATAACTGCCTTGGAATCGTACCTAGGACTTTGACAGTCGTCCTACGAAGTACTGCTACCTGTCACTCAAGTTCTGCAGTTTGCATGCTGGCACGCAGGTTATGCTTTACTATCCTGCCCACCACACCTTTACTGAATTTAGGAGTTTTATGTTTTTTTTGTTAGGTTAGTTTGCCCCGCTGCAATACTTTTGTTAGGTAGGGATGGCAATGGGACGGGTTCGGGGCGGGTAGAGCAATTCCATGCCCGCCCCGACATATACATCGAGTGAAATTCCACACCTGGCCCCGGCTCCACTGGTGGAATTCTAGACCCGGCCCTGGCCCCGTCGGGTTTCGGGCCGGGTATCGGGTGCCTGTCAGGCGGAGGTTGCCTCATCGTCAGCCCGTCACTCCGTGCTCCTCTCGTTGCAGTGGGTGGTGGCGGACGACGAGACGACACAGGGTGGGAGGCAGCGAGCCTCCGTGGCACGGGCGACGGCATGGGAGGCGACGAGCTGCGACGGCGTGCCGCGGCGCCGGGGGGCGATGGGGAGCCGCGGCGACGCGGGGCAAGGGCGGAGGCGCGCCGCAGCCTGGGCAACGGCGTTCTGCGGCGGCGCGGGGCGAGTGCATGCCACGGAGGCGAGCCGCGGCGTAGGCGACGGTGTGATTTGCGAGCGGCGGACGATGACGATGTGCGCGTGGTGACTGGTGAGGAATGGAGCGATGTGCTCGTGGCTGGCGGAGAAAGGGCACCGTGGGTGGATAAGTTTGCTTGTTAGGACCTTAGGGATAATGGGCCAGGCTATGTTTGTTGCTGGGCTGTCCTCAGAAAATAAAAATGTTTGTTGCTGAGCCATGCTAAGTTGATACGGCTGGGTTGAAAGTTACAACGTATGAGAATAAACTAATTTCGGGTACCCGCCGGGTCACCCACGGGTGGAGATAAATCCCCGCCCTGTACCCTACTCTTGTCGGGTCGGGCACGGGCGCCACCCACAGGTGAAAAACAAGCCCCATGCCCGGCTCCATCGGGTCGGGTCCCCGCCGGGTACCCGATACCCGGCCCCGAATTGCCATCCCTATTGTTAGGGGCTGTTTGGTGGCCAGCTGATTAGCTGGCCACGCCACACAGGTCCCCGCCACAGGTTGTGGCGAGCTTTTTTGACGCCATAGCCACGGGTTGCCTTCGCCGTTTACTGTAGTGTGGCGGTACTGTAGCGTGGCGAGCTGTGGCGGGGAACCAAACATCCCCATATGCCACCAAGGAGGAGGCAAGGATTAAGGATTCGTTCATTTCTTGAAGCTGTTTTTCTTCTCCAGTTCAATGACCGAAGTCCAATCCTTCGCAGCCGATTCCTCAAATTTTGCATGCATATAATACAGTTTTAGGGTCACACCTATTGAAATTTTGAGGCGGTGGTCTAGTTGCACGCGCTGGTCAATGGAATAATAGACGCTTTGGAACGGGATTTAATTCTTTTTTCTCCAAAAAAAATACAGGTTTCAATGGTCACTTCCTTTTCTGTTCTGGATGCACACATTTGTGTTTAATAGTAATATTTCTTGCAGCAGATTAGCAGGCGGAATTTACAAGAAAGGATATAGGTGAGTTATTAGTCGCGATATAAATATTTGCAGATTTAAAATTTATTTCAGAGTTTATGTGATTGCTGAGAGGGAGATGTACGTCATCTGGAGTGGGTGGTTAAGAATTTACAAGGAGGACTAGGACACTCCTCGTGAAAGTGTTACTTTGCCCATTCCAAGATACAACACAAGTTGACTTAGTAATGTTACTAACCTGCATACATGAATAGAAACTTCAAAGATAGTACTTCTTGTTGAGGATCGAGCAGAAAATTCAAAGATACTTTCTTGTGCTCCGTTCTCGAAAAGAGAAACAAAAGATGCTTCTTGTTGGAGAGCAGAAAATAGATATTGAAAGACACATGGGCTGGGCGTCTGAAACAACTCTACCCATGCCGTGCTTGAATTGAACATGCCCCCGGTAGGGTATTTGTAGACAAGGAAATACATCTCGGAAGTCGCACCTAGCTAGATTTCTTTCAATTCGGATCCACTGCCATCATCGTCCCATGCGTCCTTGACGAAGATCCAGGATGGCACGAGGCCGGCCGCTTGGCGCATGGCAGGTAGGGAGCTTGCAATGGTACTAGTAAAAATCAATGTTATAGAGGCTAAATTGTGTTGGACTAGTAGGTACTGCAAGATAATTAGAAGCGTTCAATTGCTGCTGGTACTACACTCGTGCTGCCGAAGAAGTGGCATGCACCACGTACGGGGCACTTTTTGTATGTAGACGGTGGAGCGCCAGAAGTCAGTGAGTCTTACATACCTGGATTATTGAAAAACGTTGTCCGATGTACGTTCGTAGGAAATTATACGTACATTTAGCACATACTAGGAAATGCACTTATTACTATTTCTATCGCCCTTGCATCTAATGTATGTTTAGGAAATTGTTTTCTGCTAGGAGTAATAATACTAGGATGATTGGATGAACAATGTTAACTTGCATATTTGGATGAAAAAAAAACCATGTTAGAGCTAAAAGTTGGATGGATTGGGGGCCGTTATTAGAGGGTTCTTTGAAGACATGGCTCTGGTCTCTTGTGGTGTCCATGGTGCATTGGCCAAGGAGGCATCACCGGGGACTCGTGCCTATATATTTTTTGATGGGATGGAACCACGTCGAGCCTGAGCACGAAGACAAAAAGCACCTAGCTGCTTCTTTTAACCTAATACACGACAGACAACACTGCTACTCCTAGTACCTTTATTTACGGTCAACCGGTCAGTTTAACACGTCAGAGGCATGTGGTGAATTCATGAAACTTTACAACCTTATTTTATTTAAACTCCGATCTTGAAGATGTCCTACAGAGAATCTCGAGGCATAAGACTGACTCCAACCCATTTCACCCAAATCCAACATCAAAACACATGAAAGGGTCTTGAGGAAGCTGGAAGGGTGCCACCTAAAAATGTCCATCTCCAACGGAAGAGCCATTCCCAATCCCAAATCAGCCACCGCCGCCGCCACGTCCCCAGGCCCGTCTCCGCCTCCGGCGCCGCGCCACCGGACCTCCTCGCCAGCGTCGAGTCCGTGGCCTTCGTCGCCTCCGTCCTCCGCCCGTACGGAAGCCGCACCGCGCGCACTTGGTCGAGGCCGAGCTCCCGGCGAATCCAGCCATGGCGCTCGCGTGCCCCGCCGTCTGGATCTGCGCGCACGGCGCAGCTCGGGCCTCCCCGTCGCGTCGGCGGCGAGGCAGCGCAGGTCCGGCGCCTCCACTGCCTTCCGCGTCTCGATGGCCCGCCCACGACCGTCGCTCGCCCTTCGCGCTACCACCGACCGGGAGCGGGAGAAGAAGAAGGAGAGGAGGAGGAGGAGGGGGAGCCGTCGGCGGCGGCCTCCGCGCCGCCAACCTCTGCTCCAACCTGCTGGGCGCCGGGGGAGGGCAGCAAGGAGGACCCGGCGGCAGTAGAGGCGGCGGCCTCACATCTCCGGCAGACCAGCACGGGCGGCGGCCTTCCCATCGACGACCTGGAGAGGAGACGCCCGCGCGACGCTCGAACGCAGGGGTGCTGCCCTATTGCTCGGTCGCGACCTCCGGCAACCCCACAATGGGTATGGCATTTAGGTCACCGGTTGGAGATGTTTTTTCCATTTTTTGACCTATTTTGAGTATAGGGTGCCCAATAGGGCACCCGTTGGAGTCAGTCGGTCAAAGCATTACAGCACCAAAGACCAAAATAGCTTGCTTGATAGTAGCACTCCAACGGGAAGAAAGCTATCTATTATCTTAGCATTTGAAGGTTCAAAGGAGTAGCCACGTTCACTCTCAAGGTCACGAAAATTACCACGTTAATCTGAAAAAAGAAAAAATATGAACCGTTGGATTTTATGAAGATTAAAAGAGTTCATGCGTGTTGCAATACATGATAAGTATTTTAATTCGGACTGAAAAATCCCTTGCGTGAAAAGGGAAAGGAAACGTTCAAATCTGACAACAAAAATGTTATTTTCCCTTGCCTATAAGGAGTATTTTTTTTTCCTTTGCTATCACAGCTAGAGCTCTGATCCAACTAAAGCTTTGTTGTTTTCCCCTTATAGGCCTGTATGGATCCTTCATCATTCAGAATTTTCAAGCATCGCTGCATTGCACCAAAAAAGCTAGGGCGTCGTAGGGGAAGTAGTGACGGTCCTTGGATTCGTTTTATCAGGTCAACAAGCTAGCCATGGCAGTGCGCAAGCCAAGCTAATTTGGGTTTCATCGATGGTGGTGAATCTAAGAGAAACCGATGCAGCCAGGACACAACGTACACAAGATCTATGCATACAGGACGGGTGTGGGACACTAAAGCAGCAGGCACAACGTCATCCAATTTTTCACTGAGCTGATTAACAAGTTTATGAATTGAACAATCGATCAGATTGGTCAATTTTTGTAGTGGATGACAAATTGAGCATGGAAAAGACGAAGCCACCATATGGAGTATGGATTGGGAACTATCAGATTACGGGGCACGCATGGAGCTGACGATTTGATGAGATACATGCGAACCGCATATCCAATGACGAGAGCCTTGGTTTAAGCATTTGTTGGACGGTGAAGGGTTAATTGTTGGTATGCAGTATGTTGTATGCACGCAGGAGGATGTCCGGTGCTAGCGACGGACATGTAAAACGAAGCCGTTTTGAACATAAACACAGTCTTCAAAACATAATTTCAACACCAAAAAATATTTTTTTGCGAGGACATAAGAAAATATTAAAAGTCAAAGTTTTAAGAAAATGATTTAAAATAATCTCAAAACGACTTCTTTAGAGACGTGGAGGGAGTACAAAATTGCATGCCGCTCCGCCCTCCAAAGCGTTCTAAATCCAAATTATTGGGAAAAAAGAAAGAGAATTTCTCCAGAGCAGTGGCAAAGAGGAAAACTTGGTGTTGACAGCAGCGACGGAAAGTGAGGGAGCGTCGTGTGTTTCAGGGCTGCGAGGTCATGGGTTGCAGGTGGCACAGGCAGGCCAGCAACGGGTTCATGGATATCGATGACGGGGCAAGGCAATGTGACTCGGGTCAACAATGGAGCACAGGCGACGGAGCACGGGTGATAGTCGTGCATGTATCTGATTGGATCGGATAAAGCACGAAGCAGATCAATCAAACAGTAAGAACGAGGGAGAAGAGAAGCATGCAAACGATACATGCAGCTATTAAAAAGATAAGCCAACTGCCCTAAAAAAATCAGCCAGTTCATATCTCAAGCTTGATGATCTGTTTTCAGCTGCCCGGATAACTGGACAACAAGCTTCATGATTTATATCATATTGTTTTTAGCTCTGCATCGCATAGATTCACAGTTGACCTTACTCGAACTTATCTTAACCAGCAATCATTATGTTATAGCAGCTCTAGCCGCGCAATATGCGCAGGCCATCTTACTAGTTTTGATAAAATGACAAGTAGTTTAGAATGGAGAGAGTATCTACTGAACTATAATTCTAAACCTAGACCCATTCCCTTTGAATTGAACCTCGTGGGCTTATGGCCACACCTCTGGTGCCACGCTTCATAAAAAAGCTGTGACATACTTGACACTTAACTTGCCTTGCTAAAACCTTCTATTTCTTGAACACAATTTTCAGTTTACAAATTCTATTCTCTTGGGTTTTTATATAAAATATACAGAAGTAAAAAAAGTCCCAAGTCCAATAATTTTTGAGAGCTAAATTTCATATGGTACTCTATCTCTTTTTGTTTTTTTGAGAGCAATATTTTCATACTGTCTCTGTACGTTTTTTTTTGAGGGAGACTGTCTCTGGGGACCTCCTATGCGTCGATCATCCGACAAAATTCATTCGATCGAACAGGCCCACGGCCCGCACAAATCGGCCCATGGCGCGCGGCATCGTCTTCTTCTCGCGCCCGTCGACCGCCGCCCCCCGCCGACCAAACCACAGCCCCAGCTGCTCCGCCGCCTCCCGCGTCGTCGCCGCCCGCCGCGCCCTCCTGCCCCCGCCCGCAATCTCCTCCGGCGGCCGGCGGCGCTTCGCCGCCTCGCCGCGCCGCCCGCACTCGCCGCCGCCGTCCCGCTCGCCCCGCCCGCCGCTAACCACTCGGCGTAGCTCCCCACCCTATCCTGCCCACCGCCCTCCTCCACCGCCGCGGCCGGCGGCGCCGCGCCGCCTCGCCGCCCCGCCCGCCGCCCGCCGCCCGCCGCCGGGCCGGCCTGCCGCCGTTAGCTATGGCCGGAGGGGAGAGGAGGAGAAGTGGGGGTACAACCCTGTGCGTTAATGGATTCTCGGGTTCCCACCACCGCCCGCCTCCACCACCGGCGGCGGCGGCGCCGCGCCGCCCGCACGCCCCCTGCCTCCGGCCTCCTCGCGTCTCGACGGAAGGAAGGAGATAAGTCTCGGCCGTTCAATCCCACGCGCACGAATCTCAAACACCGTTCGATAGGATGGATCCCGTCGCCCGCCCTCCATACAGGATTGGCGCTGTCTCTGTACGTGAAAGAGAGAGAGAGCGCGCGCGCCCGAGCAAAGCAGAGGCAAGAATGGAAACTGAATCAGCCCATTCAACCTTGTACTACTGTTCCTTTACTACGGAGGCCCAACAAACGCACACGCTAGCTAGGACAGCCCACGCAGGCCTGCTTGAGAACCAGAGCTTGTTCGCGACGCCGCCGACCGCCGTGCAGTCCTGTCCCCCTCCCCCATCGCCGGTGCTCGCGATGGCTGCTTCCTCGGCCGCCGCTGCCGCCCGCCGCCTCCTCCTGAGGCACCGATACCTCCTACCCAAGCGCGACCTCTCGGCCTCCTTCTCGTCCTCCGCAGCCGACAGCATCGATGACGGCGGTGGCGGAGGTCGCGTCAAGATCTTCGACCGCGACTGAAGCGCCGGCACCGGGAAACCGACGCGCTCACGGGCACGGTCGCCGAGAACCTCCTCGACCGCCTCGAGGACTGCAGGAAGGCGTTCCCCTCCGCGCTCTGCCTCGGCGGCTCCGCCGGAGCCGTCCGGCGCTCGCTCCGTGGCCGCGGTGAGCCGCCCCATGCATCCCTGTCCTCTTGGTTCCTTGTGCGTGCACTAGGCCCCTACAGTGTGCCGTGGCTCCGTCAAGATTGCTCCCATTTTACCTGGAAATGAACTGAATGCTTGTGTGTGTCAGGTGGAATTGAGAAGCTGATCATGATGGACATGTCGGCCGATAAAGATGCAAGGTCACTTACAAAAAAATTGCAGGACACATGCAGTGAGCTGTTAGTCTACTAAGGTGTTAATTAGGAATACAGCTTCAAATATACATGAAGAGAGGTACTAATCTAGGAATTTCCTCAATTCACCCAAAGCTTGCACTAGATCTTAAGGATTTGGATCCGAAAACACCTTTCCAAATAGGCCTTCAATAGACATCAAATTGTGTGTGTGTGCGTGCACGCTCGCTCATGATATCAAATAGGCCTTCTCATAAAAAAAACATCAGAAGGAATGACATCATAAAACAGAGATGGTGAAATATTTCAAACCCAGCAAGTAGAAAAAGGATGACATTTTACGAATAACATGTCAGGTATCATGCGTCCTGATCTACAGTACGGCTGCCAAAGATGGGGTAAAAGAAAGGAAAATTCAATAACCTGCTGAATGTATCCACTTGTACTATGAATGGGGCAGGGTGTTCAATATGAAGACACCTCCAGAACAAGCTTCAAATTAGAATTATCATATTAATGTTCATGTCACCAGTTATGTGTAGTCATTTGTCATTTTGAAAGCCCAAATTCAGATAAATACTTACAGAATATTGTATTTGCTCAGATCAATATAAATCAACAAATGAGATAGCAGGGAAATATTGTACATGTGAATGAGATGCTATTTCGAAGCAGTAAAAGAAGAAAGTTATTTCAAAAAAGAAATGTACATGTGAATGAAACGCACACCTATCACGAAGATAACTGACGATCTAAAGTGCAATCATAGTTAGGGAGAGGAAATCTACCCCGGCAGAGTGCAAAATAAGCACCACGCTATGAAACAAGGATGATGATTATGTGATCTGACAATAGTTGAATCGAAATTAGAAGTCGAATGCCATACCTACTTGGGATAAATAAGGATCTGCGTTCTTACTTCTTTGAAGATTCTGCTCTCTTATTCATACTCCTTTGTCAAGGGTTGTTATTTAAATTCAGTATAAGATTTAGTAATGTCGATCCAAGATTGAAACAGTTATGGTGCGACTCATCAAACAAAAGTTAAGCGACTTTGGAAAATTCTCTTGACCCGACCCTCCTACCTTCACGTGTGATTAATTAAGCGTACGAATGATTGCTGCGGCGCGGCGCGCTGGACTCTACTGCCTGCAACGAACTGGTGCCCCGATTGGGAGCGCAGTCGAGCGCGGATATCTGGCAACTGAGGGTGCTGGAATCGGGTGTGGCGAAAAAAATCGGGAGCGGGATCGGGAGTTGTTGGAGCATCTGTTTTTTGGCTTCGTTTCCAAAACCAGATTTTAGCAACCTGAATTGGGAATTGTTGGAGATGCTGTAACATACACATGGTAAATGATAACAGGCCACGAAAATTTCTTTAAATATATTTCCATAAATAACATTCATAAAATTGTGCTATTATACCGAGTAAGTTACCCAATAATATGTAAGTTACCTAACAAAATTCCTATATCCCGGTGGTTGCTACCTACTTCATCTTCCACCTTTCGATCATGGCCCCATAGCCATGGCTCTCCTCACCATCTAAGGTTACAACAGCACACTGTATGCAATATGACTCATCGGATAATAATCAACACATCAGGATCGCGGCCGGCACCGCCACGCCATGTCCTCTAGGGACCATAGATGTGGTTTTGGCTCCATTGAAGGAAACAGGAAACCAAGTAATTGACAATAACATTATGATGCAAATAAAGATGGCGCACAAATTTTTCTCTGTCGTTCCATATTTAGTCATCATGCAAATTTACCTTTCTATCTTTCATACTAAGTATTTTCATCAATACTTGTGCACCTTTGGGTTGATACCTTTAATTGTGGAGCGTTAGGTTTAAGACAATGGACGGTCCACATCATTTGCAAACACCGTAAAAGATCTAAAAAAAAAAAAAAAACAGTAAGTCTCTTTAATTTAGCCTTTGTTCCAAATGGTTCCATGTCCCTGATATGCGCATAGTTGAGAACAGACAATTGTTCAAGGTGCTTCAGTTTGTGGTCATCCTAAAATTTGAAATGGTGATTAGTGTTCACCTTACATTCCAAATAGTGTTTATTTATTCGTAACAGTCCCAGCATTCATACAATATATAAGCACTGCCAAGAAGAGCAACGTAACAACTCTATCACGTCGTCCTCTGTGCGCACAAGGACACACACCCAAGTATCCTATTCTGCTCAACATTATGTTGCGGTAGCGCCGGCGGCCTCGACGTCATCGACGTTTCTGCCGCCGCCAGTCTCCTGAAGCTCCATGATGGGCTCGACCTTGCGGTCGGTGATGGCGATGCAGATGTCGTTGGGGAAGAGGTTGCGGAGCACAAACGCGTGCACCATGGTGGTGGCGAAGAGCGCTAGCACGGTGAAGGTGGCGACGGCGGACAGCGCGACGCACATGGCCTTGGTGAAGCCGTTGTCCACCTCGGTGGAGTACCTGATGCATGGTGGACACGGCCGCACTGGCCATGGGCGACGTGTACGCCCACCACGCGAGCGAGAACCTGAACCCGCGGAAGAAGTTGACCCGCACGGCGAGCGACGCGTACAGGAACACGCCGACGAAGTAGGCGAGCCGCGACGCGTCGCCGAAGTCGCCGGCGATCTTCGCCCACGCCACGGACGACACGGTGGGCGCCGCTATGAAGAGGAAGAACACCGGGTGCAGGTCCCGGGGCATCGTCTCGTTGGTGGGCAGCTGCTGGTACAGCGTCACGAAGAGGACGAGGTAGTGCGCCAGCCCGACGGCGAAGAAGAAGACGGGGCCCTCCCGGAGCCCCAGCCCCCATGGTGGCGCCGAGCTGTGCGCCGACGAAGGCGCCGATCACGGTGAGGTGGTTGGACGGGTTGGCCACCTTGGACAGCCGACGCTGGCCGCCGGACATCCACTGGCCGTAGATCTTGAGCCCCAGGCACAGGAAGGGGGCCATGAGCAGGTACCAGAGCCAGTGCGGCAGCGCCGCCGTCGACGCGACGGAGTGCGGCACACCGGTGGCGAGGTAGAGGAGCGTGATCCAGGGACCGAAGAAGAAGTTGACGCGGATGGGGTGGTAGTACTCGCGGCGGACGGCCTCGAAGAAGAAGGCCACCTTGCAGGCGTAGGTGAGGGAGACGGCGAACGTGACCGCCACCGCGACGTACCAGAGGACGAGGTTCACCTTGGTGGTCACGTGCAGGAACGTGGTCGGCGCCGACGTGGCGATCTTCTTCCACAGGATCGCCTGGCTGCTCACGCCCATGCAGATACCGAATGCTGTGATCGGGAAGCGCAGCAGGAACGGCCACAGTGTGTCCGACGGCAGCACCAGGTCCTCCGACGGCTGAACACACAAGAAGAATATTTGAGCTTCAATTCAAACAAAAAAGGGTGACGCAAACATCACAAGTTACCTTGAGTTGGTCCAGCTCGGGGCCTTCCAACGCGGCGTAGAAGCGATCAACCCGATCGGGCACTGACGTCGCAGTGGTGCGGCGGCTGGCGGCAAAGTCGTCACCATCGTCGAGGTGGGTGATCTGCCGCTCCAGCATCCCGGGACCACGTCTTGAAAGAGTCGTAGCGCCTGTCCATGGCGGAGGCGGCCCTGCGCGTTATCGGCTGGGACCGGAACATCATCTCGTCCCTGTCCGGCGGCGCGAACTGGAAGCTGTTGCTGACCTTGTCCTGCGCCGCCAGGCGGTGCGGCGTGCGCGCGGCGGCGTTGGCCAGGTCCTGCCGCCGGAGATCGGCGGAGTCGGTCGGCACACCGAAGCTGCCGGGCGACGCAGGCGTGCTCATGGACACTGGCTGCACGAAGCGGAAACCCGGATGCTGGAACGCCGTGTGAAGCGGCGGGAGGACGACGTCGCCGCGCCGTGGCGGTGGCGGTGTCGGCACCTGCATTGGAAATATAATGAAATGATGCGTCATTTCGTTGTCCACCGTCGTTGCCGATCGAACCAGGAGGGATAGGAAGACTTGCCCCGGTGTGAGACGCCGGCGTGGTGTTGGGGCTTGGCTCGGTGTCCGAGTCGCCTGCGAGCTCCGAGACCTCGCTCTCGGGCACGGCGTCCAGCTTCGTGCTGTGGGCTTCCATTGTCCTCAGCTGGCAGCAGAGACCTGCACGGAGCATACAGAAGTGGCATCTAAAGAGTGAGCTTTGTATTGTATACTCCACTTTGTGATGTTGCAATCCTTTTTGTTAACGACGAACTTCTTTCCCCCAAATAAAATTATCAGTATTCTGACGCATATGCAGTCTGAAAACATTAATTATGGTACGCCATAGATAAATTGATACAGTAGTGCCACTAGCAGGCCGTACAGGTTGAACAGGGATGGAATTATGAAATAATCATGAAACAAATAGAACAAACCTTGTGCTTCAGCATCCAGGTTCACAGAACCCTGACCTATAGATGGACCATCAGCGTAAGGCATAAACTGGTCCCATCCAGTTTCCCCATTAGGGAAGAATAAGGGATATGCCAACGGGGTCATAACAACCATGGTAAGCTTGTATATAACGCGGACGATCACCTCTGGCATATACAATCACACTCCTATCAAAACATTTTTGTGGATCATTCCCGTCAAACCAGATTGCAGCAACCTGTGATGCCGTAGGCGCATTATATCTTCTCTGGTCAGGTGTAACATTAGTATTGAGCTCAATTCTGTAGTCATCTAAGTTTGGAATAGCACCAACCCTCTTGAACGTTTGAGCATAAGGGTCATCTTGTAAAATTCGTAGGATATTCCTGATGAGGTTGATATCAAGGTCAGGGGACCTCTTTACTCTGTGATCCAATGTGCCAATTTCATCTGTATCATAAAAGTACAGTTGCATATGGCGAGGGCCTTCAGATCCTGGGACCAACTGATCAAGTCGATGATATAATGCACCATGCACAAGGAACGTATATATCCCAGTACCGGCTGCAGTGCTCACTCGACGATCAAGGGTAACTCCGAGACTTGTGAAAGAGAAATGTGAGTTGAAATATCTTATGTGTTTTCTGAAGTATTTTGCATCATGATCTACCTGGTTAGTAAACAACCGTTTTAACTCGGCAGGCACATCAGGAATGTGGATTTTGATTTTTCCCTTTCTGCAGTAGAAACCAGGTGGCTCATATTGAAATCTTATTGCACCACAATACTGGCAATCAGGCACTTTTCTCAACACAGGATGTGTAGCTGGAAGATTGTGGTATACATAATCATATGGATCATCAACACCGGTAACATCAGCTGCAGCGACCGGCACACGGTAGGACTCAAAATCGTCATCTGTGAGGAGAACAATGTATCCTATTATCATTTTATAAACACAGAAAATACAAGCACAACAACGAAACATGGAACATGGCCTGATACCTTGACCAAGTAAAATGTTCATTTCGTGGTCACCTATAATTACATTTAATTATAATTACATTTAATTATATTTATATTTAAATTATAATTTATATTTATATATGTGATATGTGAGCCTTTAAGTGTTACCTTCTGCAACATAATCAGGTCGTGTGGGTTCGTATATTGCTGAGTCAAATTCTATTTCATTTTGCTCACTAATAACCCGCGAGCTACCACGCTGCAGCGCCCGGGCCACACTCGCACGGATCTCTGATAACAAAAAGTTGGACTCAAACTACACATACACAAGCCAAGTTAATATATTCCTAACAACAATAAATTTAGGATAAGCATGAATTATGTCACCTGTGCCCGCCGCGGTGTCCGGTGACTCTTCTTCGTGTAACACCTTGCTAGCTGCTACTAGTTTCTTATAATCACGGTTCTTCCATAACAATTTTTCTTTACTTAAATCATCCATATTGTGGTATCTCTCTCTCTCTTTTGGAGCAGCCTGTCCTTACCCGAGCTACCACCTGGCTATCCATCAAATGATAGATACATTGCAAACATTGTATTACGAGGGCTAGATTTTATAAAAACATGAATTTATAAGAATTTGTGTTAAAGAATGAAACTTTTTGGTATTTGTATATCGGAGCACAGAAGTCATCATAGCTAAAATTTCGTTGTATCTTGTGCGACTATGATGAGAAGTGGAGCATGAGTAACATTTATATAGTTGATTTCACCAAAAGAAATTTTTTTGATCAGCAACATTTAAGAAAATTGATGGATTGTACTATTTGTTTCTTTCTTTCACTTTTATATATCTTGTTTTCCAATTAACCTGTTTGTTCCCCTCGTGCTACTTTGCGTTGCCTATATGTTAGTTCCCAACATCATTTTGGTCCCTTCCAAGCCAACATGTAACAATATAGGAGTATTCTTGTTTTACTGACCTGCCAACATGGGCATCGTCTCCCATCCTTTTGACATTGCCACTCCACCTTGACGTACTTCTCTTTGCGATAACCTGCTTCCATGGCTCCTTGTTCCGCATCCTTGGCACATTGGACCCAACTTACTCCAATCGCACATGCACCCCACAAATTAAAACTTGTTGATTGAATTCTTCGGTTAATTTTGATAAGACTTTTTGATTTATCTTAATTTTGTGAGCATTCTATTTAGTTTATTATAATGTTTTGAGTTTTTCATTGTTCCTACATTATTTTGTTCCAAAATATATATGTCCATAATCTCACAACATTAATGTTATATTGCATGGACGGAAAATGCTAGAAAAATTAAAAAGTATAGCAACATGCCAAATCATATTATAGTACAAAGTGTTTTTTTTACTCCCATATTCATAATACCCCCTTAGATAGGTATTTGAATATAGTCATTTATCATTTTTTATGTTTATATACCCATCTTAATATACTCAAAATTGAATCATATGACAAAATTACGAAGCGATATCCATACTTTTTTTTAGTAAATTGTGATATAATTTTGTAATTTGTCCTTGTTTTATCCAAATTTTGGATTATGAGTCAGTCATACTCTTTTGCTCATTTTATCCATGTTTTTCTTAAATCCAAAATTTATTTTATCTTTATGTTGTTGATATCAACGAAATTCCAATATTTTTTTGTTCAATATTTATGTATTTATTTTAGTTCAAATCCTCCAAAGATACCTACTAAATGTGAAATAGCAAACTCCATGCATCTGATATCTATGCTCTTCTTACCGAGAAGATTCCAATATTTTGCAACGATCGAAAACTGAAAGGCAATATAGTGAGAGTTCGATCATTTGGCCTTGCAAAAAAAAAAAAAAAAAAAAAAAAAAAAGAGTTCGATCATTTGGTGAAAATAGATCAAGCCATGCTGGCCGCCGTTAGCGCTTTCATTTGCTTGCGTCAGGTTGGTAGTTTCTTATTATTTTATTTGAAGCCGGACATGCGTATCTTCTTGTCTTTTTTCAACTGGACTCTATCTGTGTGTGTACGCAGTTTTGCTTGTTTTTAATTTACCTTTCTAATGTGTGAAATCCTTGTGGTACACGGATAACTCCAGAGTTATTAATCTTGGGGGCATGATGGGTAATTTACAAATAGGTGCTAGGTTATTTTGACTAAATATTTTTATATTTTGCTTTTTCGTGAGAATTTCTAGCATTTTCTTTCGATTAGTGTTGAGGCCCTTAGAAGGAGCCTCCAATTAATAAATATAAGATTGCAAGACGCCATGTGATTATACTTTCTGTCGTAGCCCGTCTGAACGGGGCGTTCGGCAGATATTTGGATCGTGGGAGCAACGTGGGAAGTAGAGATCAATCTAAGAACACGCAGAGGTTTATACTGGTTCGGGCCTCCTGAAGGATAATAACCCTACGTCCAGTGCAGATCTTGATTATGTTGACAGCCTTCACGCTAGAGTTGCGGAAAGTGTCGATCCCTGCCGATGCCAACATCATCTCCATCGACGACTCCGACGACGACAACGACGAGCCCCCAAGCGAGGAGGCCCTACCAGACGATCCCCTTGCAGACCAATCTACCGCAGGGAGACCGGAAACAACAAATCTACCGGGTGGTAGTTTAGTCCCGCATCCAAGCCTGGGAAGAAACCAGGTCCTTGAGTCTAACGCAGAGAGTGCTCTCGCCTCCACTTGCCGTTCCCTCATCACCAGCGCAATGGTGGGGAACGCGAGAAGCTCTCCCGAAGCTGCTGAAGAAGCATCCCCTGAAGATGCAGAAGAGCAGCGGAAGTAGAGTTCGAGCAGCCCCCGGGTTGCTCTCAGGAGGAGCTCTCCGTGTAGATTAGGGCCTTTTTTCTTTGTTTTTTATTCTTCTGTCAAGTAGTAGCACTTTCCCCATACTTCAGCTGTATCTAGATCTTGTAATAGGATATTCGAATGAACGAATGAATGAACGGAAAGCTGCCTTCAATCCAACATCAGTAGCCTTCATGTGTGTCTTTTATTGTTTTGGAAGAGACTTTGGAGAACAAGTGTACTCACGCAACCCTTCAAAACAATTACCAAAAACCAACTCTTCGGGAAACCATCAAACTAACCTCTTCGGTAAACTCGCACAAAAACACTTCGGAGAATTTTCCAAACAGCTCTTCGGAGAACGCCTCATCATAGAAATGACACTTCGGAAATACCTTACTCAACAGCAACAAATTCTCTATAATTCGTCACTTCCTTTGCCAACAATATCTTCCATTTTTATCATAACAACCATCACCGCAATCCCAGGTATTATTCCCAACAAAATCGGAATGTTAGCGGCATAATAGGAAACATACCGTCGCCAAACGCATTTAGGGGAGAGAATATCCCACTTTTTCGGGAACTGAACCGTCGCGATAACCTTAAAGACCCAATCGCTACAGTTTTCTTCCTTATCTCATTTTAATCCATCATCTGCCATTTCTCGCGACCTTTCAAAACTCCACAATCTCAATGGCCACTGCATCCTCCGAGCGAACCAACACAGCTCCGCTCAACACAGATCAGCCTGAATCCAGTAGCGACGCCGACTCTCCAACCCTAGCTCAGATCATGACCAAGAAAGGGAAAATCCCCGATTCCTCCAAGTATTGGAAAGCAGGGCTCCTGAAGCAGAAAGACCTGGACACAATGCTGAAGGACGTGTTGATCTCTGCGTTCTTCCCAGCCAGGCCCAACGACAAGCTAGATCTGGATGGGTCCAACACGACAGAGATCCCGGTATTTGAGGCTCACTTGAGGTGCGGGTTCAACCTTCCACCTTCCAAATTCCTTGAGCGCATTTGCAGATTTTACCACATAGAGCTAGCTCACTTGAAGCCCCAGGCGATCACTCTTCTTAGCATCTTCGCCATACTCTGCGAATGCTGGCTAGGAACTGCTCCTTCCTTAGATCTGTGGCGGGTTTACCATGAGCCCCGCTATTATGCCAATCAACAAATGGTCTTTTCTGTTGGATTTGTGGTTAGGCAGAAATGCAAATATCTTCCCTTCTCCTACAAATCTTCTTGGAGTGGTTTCAAATGGAAGTACTGCATCATGGAAATGCATAACAAGTACTCCATCAAGGGCACTGGGCTGATGCCCAACCATGCCGACTGGATCAGGAAGGTTCCCACTTTAGTGCCTCGGCTCCAGAACATGATAGCCAAGGTTACCGAACTGGTGGAACAAGGTCTTCGGGGTGAACACGTCGTTGAAGAATTTATTCGCCGTCGCATCTTTCCTCTGCAACATCGGGAGCCACTGGCCATGATGTACACCGAACCCACAGAACCCAAGTGGCTGCCTGAGGGCGGTATGACTAATCTTCTCACTTCTTCTCATATCACTTCTCAAGTTTCTTATAATCACTTCATCTTGAACCTTTTACTTGCAGAGGTGCTGACAGAGGATATGGTAATCAAGCGTGTTCGGGACATCCTGGATGCAGAGCTGCCTCTAACAATCAAACAAGCAGTGTGTCAAGCAAATGCCTCAAAAATCAAACAAGCAACAAAGTTTCCTTTTTTTTTTTGGATCATAGCAGCTAAGTTTCCTGGTCATTTGCCACACGTACTGGAATCGTTTCAACTATAGCAATGATCAATTAATGGAGCAAGAAAGATTTAGAATTACCTGCCGCCCGCCCGCCGCCGAGCATCCCCTGCCGAGACACAGCGTCCGCCGCCGCGCGTCCCTGCCGCGTCGCCGGGGCGCTTCCATCGCCGCGCCCTTCCCTCCACCGCAGCAACGCGTCCCCCGGCCACGCGTCCCTGCCGCGCCGCCGGGGCGCTTCTGTCGTCGCGCCCTTCCCTCCACAGCAGGCACTCATGAAGAGGAATCGAGGCGTCGGAGTTTGATCGCCAATTAACTCGGGGAGGAATCGAGGCGCAGGATTCAAAAGGGAGAGGAGAGGATAAACACGGGCGCGGGCGTGCTGCTACGCACGCGTCGGGGTGGAGGTGGGAGATCCGGAGTCTCTCAGCCGTTGGATCTGATGTAGTCATGTGAGAGCAATTAGTGACCATTAGATGTGTAATACAGATGCTTTTGTGTGTACTTAATGGTGTGCACATAGTTTAGAATAGACTGTTGGGGAGAGTAAGCTGGGTAGACTTAGAATAATTTAGAATAATTTGAACTCGCTCTTTTAAGGGGCAGAGACTACGACACTCGTGTTACTTTGTCCATTCCAAGATACAACACAAGTTGACTTAGTAATGTTACTGACCTGCATAGTACATGAATAGAAACTTCAAAGCTACTTCTTGTTGAGGATCGAGCAGAAAATTCAAAGATACTTCTTGTGCTCCGTTCTCGAAAAGAGAAACAAAATATGCTTCTTGTTGGGGATCCGGAGCAGAAAATATATTGAAAGACACATGGGCTGGGCGTCTGGAACAACTGTACCCTACCATGCTTGAAATGAACATGTCCCCGTAGGGTATTTGTAGACAAGGAAATACATCTCGGAAGTCGCACCTAGATTTCTTTCAGTTCCGATCCACTGCCATCATCGTTCCATGCGGCATGCGTCCTTGATGAAGATCCAGGATGGCACGAGGCCGCTTGGCGCTTGGCAGGCAGGCAGCTGGTAGGGAGGCTTGAATGGTACTCCAAGCTAATTAGAAGCGTTCTGTCGTAACCCATATTTTTAGATATTCTCGAAGACTTAGTTTGGTATTTTCCGAAGACTTGTATCGCACGAAAGGAAACTTGTAGATAGACTCCGAACCTGTTACTACAGATTGGAAGTCTTGCAGTCAACAAGGCAAGGACTCCTAGAGGCGGTAACAGGACTATAAATATACATGTAACCCTCCGATGAGAAGAGATCGACAATTACATCATACACACCACCATATTCAACACGACATACACTGGACGTAGGGTTATTATCCTCCGGGAGGCCCGAACCAGTATAAAACTCTCTGTGTGCCCTAGATTGATTCCTCGATTGATCGTTGTTCCCCGATCCAAATATTTGCCGTTCTCTCGATTATTCGAGCGACGACAGAGGCGCGCCAGGTAGGGGGGCAGCGCTGAGGATCCGTCTAGTGCATCAGATGGCATTGGCGGACAAGATGAAGTTCCCGGCGGGCGCCGAATTCATGTTCGGGTCTCTCACGTTCGTCGCGGACGAGGAAGGAAATCTCCAGGAGAAGGCGTTGTCGGTGGCGCAGGAGGCGTCCCCGGCGGCCATGAAGGCCCCGTCCCTGGACGGATCTGCCGAGAAGAGTTCGTCGGCGGCGCCATGCGTGTCGCCGGCGGCCCCACGTACAATGTTCGGACTGCGGAATTCCGCGGCCGAGTTCCAGATCGCTTCGCGGGTATCGGGCTCTCCGTTTGGAACCCGCCTAGAAGACGGATCCACCTTGGATCCGCCACCTTGCTCTGCCCTAGAAGCAAGGATGCAACAGATCGCTCTTGACATCATCGAGGGGCGGTATTTTCCTGGGTTCGGTTTCGGTTGTCCTGATTACGAGTCCGACTTCAGCGACGAGGACTGCCCTGAGATCGGAGAAGATCCAAACCAAGGTCACAACCCGGCCAGAGAAGTCTTCATGGCGGGGCGTGACGATGAGGCATCTAGCGATTTGCGCACCATTGATTCGATCAGATCTCGTTCGGTTGCGCCATCCAATGTGACGCCGAGAAATCTCAACACCGACTTCGACGCCGTCCGGTTCCAGACCGCGCTGGATTCTCTTGCGCGTATGGCCCCTGACGGGACACCATTAGCTCCGATGGTACAGCAGGTCGTGGAACTCGCCGGCCGTGTGATCCCTCAACAAGAGCAAGATGTGGCGGCGCCGGCTAGGACTCCGGTACACAGATGCCTGGGGGCCACCGACGATCAGAGGGCCGATTCGTCTTCCCATGGATCGTCTTCTGATCACCCCAGGCGCCGTCGGCGTGAGCTAAAACCATCAGATGCAAGGCATCAGCTGAACCAACGGAGGAATCAAACTGGCAATCCCCCAAGAGGGGAACCAGACCGACAAACTCCAGGCGCCCCAGCTCGTAGAGGGGTGCACCCAGAGACGGCTCCTAAGCCGCCTCCGTATAGGGCTCTGGGTAGTTATATCTGAACTGTTGAGTGGCCAGCCAAGTTCAAAGTGGGATCCATCGACAAGTACGGTGGCACCATCAACCCAGAGTAGTTCTTGTCGATCTACTCCACGACGATAGATGCTACGGGAGGAGATGAAAGGATCAAGTGCGCCTATCTACCTACCGCCCTGACCGGAGCAGCGCGGTCGTGGTTGCTAAACCTCCCGGCATATCACTTCGACTCCTGGGCAGAACTGTGCGAGGTCTTCAAGGGAAATTTCCTTGGATCGTACAATCGCAACGCGACACCAGAGCAGCTCCGAGGTGTTAAACAGAAGGCTGATGAAAATCTTCGAGACTACATCAAGCGCTTCTGCCTAATGAAGAACACAATTCCAGACATCTCCGATCTGGAAGTGATCCTCGCTTTCCAAGAAGGGTGTTTGGATGTGAAGATGGTGGAGACCATAGCGGAGAACGAGCCCAAGACTACCGCAGAGCTGTTCCGATTGGCAGAAATCTGCGCTAAGGCTGCCGATGCCCGTGCTCGCCTCTCCGATGGCCGGGGCAAGGCTCCGAAGAAGAAGTCAGAAGACAGGGAGGTGAACGCGGTTGACCGACAAGGGCGAGATCGTAATCACTTCCGCAAGAAGCGAGGTCGTTCCGAAGGCGTGGCCAGATGGTGTCCGATACACCGCTCCCCAAACCACGAACTTGAAGAGTGCTTCGATTACCTCAAGCTCGAAAAGAAGCGTCTGGAAGAAGGCAAGATCTTGCGGACAGCTAGAGAGGAGGACCGGAGCCGAGAGAACCAAGATCGAGAGCACCGAGATCGGGAACACCGAGATCGGGAGCACCAAGACCGTGGGCGTCGAGATCGGGAATACCGAGATCGAGAGTCCAGGGAACGCGATGACCGGGATGAACGCCCACGCTACAGAAGTCGCAGAGATCATGACGATGACGAGGAGGAGAGGTACCCGGAGATCAGCATGATCTTCGGAGGGAGCTCCGCTCTGTCGTCGAAGAGCCAGTACAAGAAGTTGCAGAGAGATGTGGCTATGGCGGAACCCTGTTCTAGAAGACTAGAGTGGTCGGACACCCCGATCGCGTTCAATGCCGATGACCACCCGAAGACTCTGCTGAGCAACCCAGAGTTGCCCTTCGTCGCCAAGATCATTATCCACAAGAACAAGATCGCGAAGACGTTGATTGACAACGGGAGCGGTCTCAACTTGCTGATGAAGAAGACATACGACCAGATGGGCCTGCCGATCACCGCTCTCCGACCAGTTGAGGAATCATTCCATGGCATCTTGCCTGGGGTGTCTTCGCGTCCTCTTGGAAAGATAGAGCTAGCAGTGACAGTGGGCCCGAAAGGGAATAGGAGAACTGAAGTTCTGACGTTCGAGGTGGCTGACTTCGAATCTGCCTACAACTGCATCCTGGGGAGGCCGTTCCTATTCAGGTTCATGGCGGCTGCACACTTCGCCTACGCCATGCTCAAGATCCCAGGACCTGCAGGTGTTATCACGCTGTACGCTGATCAGGACCAGGCCGTGAGATGCGACGTCAACGCGCTGATCATAGCTGGCCACTTCGACTCGAAGGACCCTGACTTGCAGCGCCAGACGAAAACCCCGCGGGAGGATAAGAGGCAGATAGCAGCAGTCGCCGACACGAAGGCTTCAGATGCGGCATCTCCGTCGACAGCGGCCGCCCAAGCGCCAGCAAAGACTGTCAACGAGCCAAGCACAAAGGAAAATGAGCCTGTTAAAAAGGGCAGCAAGCAGATCAGCCTCAGCTTCGTTGACCCCGGCAAGAAGACCAATGTCGGGGACGATCTCGACCCTAAATAGGAAGACGCGCTCGTAGCCTTCCTCCGGGAGAATATCGATGTGTTTGCATGGCAGCCATCTGATATGCCCGGGATCCCCAGGGAGGTGATCGAGCACAAATTGGGGATCGACCTGGCTTTCAAGCCGATCAAGCAAAAGCAGCGAAGGTACACGCCGTACAAACGCGACGCCATACGTGAGGAAGTTACTAGGCTTCTCAAAACCGGGTTCATTAGAACGGTAGACTATCCTGAATGGCTAGCAAATCCTGTACTAGTTCCTAAGCCAGACAAGTCCTGGCGCATGTGCGTCGATTACACTAGTTTGAATAAAGCTTGTCCTAAAGACGAGTACCCTCTTCCGAGGATAGATCAGATTGTGGACTCTACATCCACTAGTAAGTTACTAAGTTTTCTTGATGCTTATTCTGGATATCATCAAATTAGTCTCAATGTCGATGACCAAGAAAGGACGGCCTTCATCACGCCGTTCGGAATATTCTGCTACGTCACAATGCCCTTCGGGTTGAAGAATGCTGGATGTACTTATCAGAAGTGCGTGAACATAGTCTTCGAGGATCAGATCGGGAAGAATGTCGAAGCCTACATTGACGACATCGTTGTCAAGACCAAGAAGTCTGACGATCTCCTGGCAGACCTGAAGCAAACCTTCGACAATCTGAGAAAGTACAAGATGAAGCTTAATCCCGCCAAATGTGTTTTCGGTGTGAAGTCTGGGAAGCTATTGGGGTACATGATCTCTGAGCGAGGGATTGATGCCAACCCAGTAAAAGTTGCGGCTCTTGAAAAGCTGAAGCCTCCGAAGACCAGGCGAGAAGTCCAGAAGCTAGCAGGCATGATGGCGGCCCTGAACCAGTTCATCTCGAGATCGGGAGAACGAGGTATGCCATTCTACAAGTTACTACGCAATCAAGATGGTTCTCAATGGGATGACCAGACAGAAGAGGCATTTAAGGAGCTCAAAGCTTATCTCAAAAATATACCCACCCTGAAACCCCCACAGCCAAACGAAGAACTGCTACTGTATGTTGCTGCCACAGATTCAGTTGTTAGCGCCGCGCTGACAGTTGAACGGGAAACAGAAACTGGGCCCAAACAGTTCGCTGTTTATTTCGTCAGTGAGATATTGAAAGATGCCCAGACGCGTTACCCGATGGTGCAGAAGCTCTTGTATGCAGTGTTGATGACATCCAGAAAGCTGAAGCATTACTTCTTAGCTCATCCAATCAAGGTGGTCTCGGATAGACCGCTCCAGACTGTTTTGCAATGCAAGGATGCTATCGGCAGAATTGCTCAATGGTCTGTAGAGCTTGGTCAATACCAGATTGAATATGTCCCTCGAACAGCCATCAAAGGACAAGCTCTGGCGGATTTCATAGCAGAGTGGACCGATGATGGTGATGACGACAAAAAAGATCCAGATCACTGGGTCATGTATTTTGATGGCTCCTTCACGTTAAAAGGCGCCGGTTCTGGAGTTGTTCTCATATCTCCAGATGGGAAAGTATTGAAGTATGCCATCCAGCTGCTCTTCCAAGCTACGAACAATGTTACAGAATATGAGGGCCTCGTGACAGGTCTCCGCATTGCCAAATCTCTCGGTATCAGCCGACTGCTCGTGAAAGGGGATTCACAGTTAGTCGCCCGGTAGGTACAGGAAGAGTATCAATGCTCTGATCCGAAGATGGCCGAGTATCTTGAAGAAGTTCGGAAGCTGGAGAAAGGGTTCGATGGTCTCGAAGTACGGTACGTACCACGGCTGGACAATCGTGATGCTGATCATCTAGCTTGCATTGCTTCATCGCGATCTCCAGTCCCAGATGATGTGTTCTTAGAAAAGCTCCACAAGCCATCAGCGGCAAGTACACATAATGAAGTGGAGATGATGGTTATTGATGCTGGGGAAGGCTTTGTCGAAGACTGGCGTACACCAATTCGCCTGTTTCTCGAAAACAATCCTATCCCAGATGATGATGCGGCCACGGAGCGCCTGGCACGCAAGTCCAAGCAGTATGTGTTGATCGACGATGTGCTCTACAGAAGAGGTCTCAACGGGATTCTGCTGAGGCGTGTTTCGACGGAAGAAGGTATCCGGCTACTTCATGATATACACGGTGGGATCTGCAGTGCACATGCAGCTTATCGCACTCTTATCGGCAAGGCATTCAGGCACGGATTCTACTGGCCCACAGCAAAGCAGGACGCCATCCACCTTGTGCAGACATGTAAGTCCTCTCAATTCTTCAGTAGGCAAAGTACAAGGCATGCTCAAGAATTGCATACAATTCCTATCACTTGGCCTTTTGCTGTCTGTGAGGTCGATATACTGGGACCGTTTCCCAAAGCCAAAGGAGGATACAAGTTTCTATACGTCGCCATTGACACTTTCACCAAGTGGATCGAAGCAGAGGCAGTTGTGAACATTACTCAGGTCGCTTCTGTTAAGTCTATGAGGAGTATCGTCACGAGGTTTGGCGTCCCTAAAAAGCTGATATCAGACAATGGTCGGCAGTTCATCGGTAGCCAATTCGAGAGATTCTGTGCTAATCATGGCATCATCCATCCAACATCTTCGGTGGCCCACGCTCAGACCAACGGTGCTGTTGAGCGAGCCAACGGGATCCTTATGAAGGGGATGCGTGCGCGAGTATATGAGAAGCTAGCAGCTAAAGGCAGGAATTGGATTGAAGAGTTACCAACCGTTCTGTGGTCAGCACGGACGTCTACCAGTCGAGCTACAAAGGAAACTCCATTCTTCCTAGTCTACGGCGCTGATGCAGTACTACCACCCGAGATTCACTTGGGGGCTCATCGAATCACCAATTTTTATGAAGACGACCAGCCGATCTCTAGAGAGGTTGATCTACTGCTCCTCGAAGAAGAACGCAACACAGCACTCCATAATGTGGAACATTATCAGGAGGTTCTAAAGAAGCAGTACAGTCGCAAAGTGGTCGGTCGACATTTAGATGTGGGAGATCTGGTGATCAAGAAGGATATCACTACCAAGGATAAGCACAAGTTGTCTTCTCCATGGGAAGGACCATACATAGTAGTTGAAGATGCTGGCATGGGGGCTTATATCTTAGCCCACATTGATGGCGATATATTGCCTGGGACATGGAACACTGATCAGCTTAGAAAGTTTTATGTGTAATCCATTGTTGATGAATAAAGATGTGTTCAGTTTCTTCATCTACTATGCAAGATCCCAAAGGCTGGCCCAGGTCGGTCTACTAGTTTGGCTGTTGTCTTAGCCACATGAGGGTTATAAGGCATCGGTACGAACAGCCTCTTCAGGCAAAAATTTGTCATAAGGCTTAGCCACACTGTGGTTCATAAGTTAATTGACGCTATGATGTTCTAGTGAGGGACCCTTAGCCCATGAGGTTAATAAGTGGCTCTCCCTAGGCCGGTTGCACGATCAACCACCCAACAGACTGCAAGTCTTATGTCATACGGTGCTACACGATAGCTGCCGATGGTTCATAAGTTTCGTAAGTCTCCCCGAGTGTCTGAAGTAAGAGCCTTAGCCATCGAGTTATAAGTGCCAACTTCAGACCACGTTGCAAGATCAACACCCAACATTATTTAGCTTGAAACATAACTTGCCATGTGCAAAGTCAAATGTTATACAGCTATTACGAGTTCCAATTACGGAGCCAGTATATCAACATCAGCAACATTAGTTCAAATGTAGCTTGTCACCGACAAAGCTAAGCGTCAATGAATTAATGCCTTTAGATATTGCATAATAGACATAATGCTTTCCTGCATACAGTTAAAACTATATCCAAAAAAGCAGGGGGCTGGGCTACTATGCATATCTAAATCAAACTAACAGGAGTTTGAGCTCCAATAGTACATCAATATATTGTTTGATTGCAGGGCTTTACAAGCAATTCAAGGCATCTCCTCATCAGAAGGAGGTAATTCTAAGTTCAAATCCATAATGAACTTGTCGGCTGACTCCATCAGTCCATCAACAAGGGCATCACGTTCAACGACATTACAAGTAAAGCCTTGCTCTACAATCTTCACATCCAAATCAGGATGACGGTTCTTCAAAGCAGCCAAAGCAAAGGCGCAGCCATTTACCAAACTATCAGCTACCTTGTCAGCAAGCTTGGCCTTCTCTGCAGACAGGATCTTGTTGGCATCCTTCAGCTTCTTCACCTCCGCCTGCAGAGATTGGATCACCTGACTCTTGGCTGTGTTCTCAGTGCTCAAGGCTTCATTTTTAGAGCTCAAGTCTACAACAGAAAATATCAGATTACTTCAGGGATATACAAAAGGCAAAAAGGAAACAGTATATGACAGGAAGAATTACCCTGCACTGTTTTCGATAAAGCCTCTTTGTCCACACGCAGATCCTTGAGGTACTCCTTATGTTCAGCTTTCAGATCTGTGATCTCCCTGGCATGAGCTGCCTTTGCTTCGTCATGGGTCTTGTTTAAAGCGATAAGAGCCGCTTCGAGCTCTCGAATTTTGTCATCCTTCCCAGATGAAGCATAGGCAGTCTCAGTGTCAGAAAGTTTCTTCTGAAGAGCAACAAGTTCTCCCTCTTTCTGCTTAATCTTGTCAGTGAGGCGCTTGCAAGTCTGCAGATGCCACTTCTTGGCAGCTACAACCTCCTGGCTCAGCTTATCGAACACCAAGTTCTCCCCAACTGTCCCGGATGCGGAAGCAGAAACAGCTAGGGCTTGTTCAGTCACTGGTTGTGCGTTCGAGGCCGGAGGGTTGGCGGCAGGAACAGGTTCAGCAGAAGAGGATGGAACACTATAAGCATAATCACACATCAGAAGGTCGGATGAAAATATTCTAAACAGCAAGAGAACTTAGCAGAAACACTCACGAAGTATCTCTCTTGGTACGGAAGCGTCTTCTCTTGATAGAATGGCTAGAAGCAGATGTCGCCTGGGAAGACAAGACTTGAGAGATTCTGGAAAGTCCTTTAAAGAGACTGCCGAAAACTATTTCAATGGGTACCTGATCACCGGTACGAGGCATAGCGACGCGAGTTGGAGGTAGTTCGGGGACATCGGAAGTAACAACTGCTTGAGTTGCTGGAATCGCTGAAGTTGCAGGAATAGCCGTTCGGAAGCGCTTGCGGGTCGTTGTCTTTGTCTTTGTCCCGGCTGGGGGCTTCGAAGGCTCGACAGCAGGTGGAGGAAGACTGGTGGCTTCGATACCCACCGGGATATTACCGGACGTGGGATCGGCGGCCGGTTCAGCCCTCTCGGTTTCTCCTGGTGCCTCAGATTGCTCGACAGCAGCAACGGCAGCCACCTTTCGCTCAAGAGAGCTGGTAGCATCATCTGCAACGGCCATATCCTTCTCCCGATTGCCGTTGTCTTCTTCTTCACTATCCCCGATGACCACATCTACATTGGGTAGGATATCGTCGGGGCCAGGCTCATAAAGGTTCTGCAGAACACAGGATTGTTATTGTAGTAAATATATCTTCGGCAGAGTGAGGAGATCTACGATCAACATACCTCAGGAGGAGGATTGGCGGCACTGTAAGGAAGAGGCACTGTCGAAGGCTTATTCTTCGGTCCAGTGCCCAAGATATCATATACTCTCTTGAAGACATCGTCTTCGGAGAGCTCAGCAACTGCAAAGGAGAGAAAAAGATGACAGGCTTATCAAACAGAAATCAGATATCAAGTATATACTGATATGTTCATGAGTGACGGACATCTACCTCCGACTGGTAACCAATTAGGTTCACCAGGACCTGTATAATGCATAGCCAGTGGATCACGCTTCTGAAGAGGGAAGATGCGTCTTCGGACAAACTCTTCCACAACATGTTCTCCTCTCAAGCCCAACTTGATCAACTCATTGATTCTGGCTATCATCTTGGTTAATCGAGGAACATAGGTCGGAAGACCCTTGTCCCATTTCTCATGGTTCGGCATTAGGCCGTCAAGCTTGGTTGCGGTATTCTTCTTCCCCATGTCCAAGATCAGATATTTGGTGTCATAGGTGCTCCAGGAGGACTTGTACTGATACGGGATGAACTCAGTTTTGTTCCTAAGTACAAAGCCTACTGAAAAAACCATCATCTGACCCTTGTAGTACCGGGGCTGGTGATAATGGCGCCACAGATTCACGCAGGGGGCTACGCCCAACCAACATTCACACAAGGCGGCAAACATGCTAAGCATCATCACAGCATTGGGTTTGAGTTGAACAAGCTCTATATGATAGAATCTACAGATCTGCTCAAGAAACTTAGAAGGCGGAAGATTGAAACCACACATGAGATGAGCCTCAAATACCGGGAGTTCTGTGGTGTTGCAATGATGATACTCCTCTTCGCCGTTGTTCCGCCGGGTCAGGAAAGCCGAGATCATCCCCCTTCTCTCCAGTTCATCCAAGTATTCCAAGGTGAGAGTGGATTTCTTCCAGTACTCCTGCAGATTTGGGATTTCTCCCTTCTTCATCTTTTTCTGCGCCTGGGTGAGAGAAATGTTGGAGTCGTGGGAGTCGGAGGATTGGTTCTCGTTGGGATTGCCAGAGGCTGTGGCGGATGAGGATGCGGCGGCCATGTGAAATGTTTAGGGTTTGAGGAAATGGAAAGGAGTGCGGACTAAAGGATGGAGGAAAGAGAATACGGCGTGAAGGGTTTAAGTCAAACTCGGCGTGACGGTTCGGCTCCCCATAAATGCGGGGTTTCCCTTCCTTGAGTTACGCGCGGAAGATATCGAGGTGATACCCTTTTCTGTTATTAAAATAATCTGTTTGGATCTGTGTCCAAGTTTTTGGAAGGATAACCACCTGGATTTGAGGTGGGAAGTTGAAATATTTTTCTGGAAGATATCGAGTTGACAAGATGATTAAAAATGTTCGATTAGTGACCCGGATCGGAAAGAAACTTCGGTGCATTAGAAAACGTGTTGAGTAATACTCCCAAAGAGTTCCCGGCCAGTGATATGTTAGTTGCTACGAAGACTCGTTCTGTCAAGGCACATCGGAGAAGTTAAGTTCAGTTATCTCGAAGACTTATGCAAGGCATATCGACAAGAAGAAGAGAAGCCAATATCACATATACAATATTGTCCAGAAATTATAACTTTGGATTGAAGGCAGCCATCAAAATCCTTGATGTGCCCAGGATACGTCCCAGGACGACCTCAAGAAGGCCTACCGTAAGGTAGCCAAAAGATCATTACAAGCAAGACATGCAGAAAATTATCTAAGTTCTACTCTCCGACCTGCTTGACAGAAGAATAGCACAGGAGAAGAAGAAAAAAAGGAAAACCTAGG
Organism: Eragrostis nindensis; assembly: GCA_012490785.1. Classification (NCBI taxonomy): domain Eukaryota; kingdom Viridiplantae; phylum Streptophyta; class Magnoliopsida; order Poales; family Poaceae; genus Eragrostis; species Eragrostis nindensis. The sequence continues at coordinate 182,126 of JAAXCT010000585.1, forward strand.
TTACTACGAAGGAAATGGCCTAATAGCCATCCCCTTATCCCTAGTTCCGCCGGTCATCGGCGTCCTCAGGGGCTGCAACAGCAGCATCAGCATCAACCTCGTCCTCCTCATATGTGATGAGGGGAGAGGAGGCTTCAGCAGCAGCCGCAGCAGAGCCTGCACCTACGTCGCCCTCACCGTGAGTGATGGGCAGGAGGGGCACCTCGGTGGTGGAGAGGGTAGAACCCTCGTTCAATGCCATGACCGGGTTGATGACCCCGGTAGGAAGGAGAGGATCTTCTGCAGCGACGGGAATGGAGCCACCCGCCTGACTGGATCCGGCTTGAGTGCTCGTCCAGGGAGCCCAGCCAGGATTGTACAGGACCATGGCCTTTTTCTTGGCCGGCTCGTCGTCGTCGCTGTTGTCGTCGTCGTCGTCGTCGTCGTCGTCGTTGTCGTCGTCGTCGTCGAGGAGGATGGGTTTGGCGTCCGCCGGAATCCCACGTGGCCCCTTGTTCAGGGCGATGTGGAGGCGGCGCGCGAACTCTTCATCTCCCGCCGTGTCCGCCTCTAGGTCTACGACCTGAGATGGATCTGGAGGAGGACTTGGAGGAGGGAGCCCGTAATCCTCCGCGGAAAGCGGAGGAGGTGTAAGCTTCATGACCATTGGAGCTAGGGAAACCCCAAGGTATGAATGTTTTGGTGATAGGATGAGAACCATGAATGTGACTAACACTCTTTGTGAGATCTTATAGGTCACATATGAAGAAAGCTCCGTCAGTTGGTGGTGAACACCAACACACCATGAACTTAAATGACAAGGATGATCGGTTGCCTTCATCTACACAAGAACGGACTTGATGGAGTCGCGGAGAAGATATGGATCAAGGCTAAGGACATGCTAGATCCAAGCGAGTGTTGCTTGGTTAGATGTTAGCTTGAGTCCATAGGAAAAACCGGACTATCAAGAGGGTTCGAGGTGGTTCTCTTAGTACACACTAGTTATAGAGATCATTGGATGCATGGTGAGTCTCTCAGGGGCTAGGGTGGCAGAAGAGAGTTGAAGGAACCAAGAAGTTCAAGTTTGGAAAAAGAAGATCAATAAGAAGATCGAAGCTGCGAAGTCAGAAGAGACCGGACAGTACGGTCATGGAGACCGTACAATACGGTCTACAGAGGAAATCCAGACAGAGGAGCTCAAGTTTCTGGAAGTTGAAGAATAGAGACCGGACAGTTGACCGGACAGTACGGTCCTAGGGACCGGACAGTACGGTCTCTATTGGAGTGTTCCAGACAGAGAAGCTGAAGTTTCTGGAAGTTGAAGAATGAAGACCGGACAGTTGACCGGACAATATGGTCAGGGACCGTACAATACGATCTTACAGGAGAAGAGCAACAGAAAAGGAGAAGTTTCTGTTGGCTGAAGAAGAAGTGGAGACCGGACAGTACGGTCCTAGGGACCGTACAATACGGTCTGGTTTGAGTTGAAGGTCAGCACTCCCTGGAAGCCGGTCTGGTGAAGACCGGACAATACGGTCCGAATGGAGACCGGACAGTACGGTCTATTGTACGGTCATCACGCAGACTGGGCAGTTTTGGACAACGGCTAGTTTGAGGTTGGAGGCCTATATATAGTCGGTTGTTTACCTCTTTGAGGTGCTCTTGGACCCAGGAAAGAGGGGAGGTGCTGCCAAGAAGCCAAGAGGAAGAAGTGTGAAGCACTTGAGAAGGATTTGGAGTGATCCTAGTGCTTGAGAGAGTAGCAAGTTGCATCCTTTGATCTCTAGGCTAGTGTGGGCTTGAGAGAGTCATCTAGGGCTGTTACTCTTGGTCTATGGCAAGGCCTAGACCGGTTAGGCGTCGGTGTTGAGCTGTCCAAGGAGATTGTGGAAGTCGACACAAGTTTGTACACGGTCTTGGAGCTTCCCGTGCGAAAGAAGCATCACTAGTGGAGCGCCCTTTGGCACGCATCAAGTGCGGAGCCTTACCTCCGGAAGAGTACCCGGGATCGAGCCCGGCGGGACGTGCCCGCGACTTCACTCGGAGGGTGAAGTGTGCTCTAGGAGGGATCGCCATCGAGCGGAGGGACGGGGTCGAGACTCCGGCGGGAGTGAGCCAGCGTGGAGTAGGGGTAGGCGCCATCCTTCCGAGACCACGGGAAAACATCATGAGCATTCTCTATCCCTTCTCCTTTACTACTCGCATTTACTTATCGCACTTCATATGATTGCTTGTAGTACTTGAGTTGTGCTCTTATCTTGCTTGTGTGTTTACCTTGGTACCTACTAGCTTCACTAGGTTTGCTTGTTTGCCTTGCTCGTGTGCTTACTTGTTATAGCCTATCTAGTAGCTCTAAGGTCTCTACTTAGTGTGCCTAGTATCTTGGTTGCCTTGTCTCTAGTTATCTTGTTACCTTGCCTTGCCTAGCTTAAGTCTTCCGCTTTCTATCTATCTTGTGCTAGGTTGCTAGTGTGGTGTGATTGTGTTATCTATATGCACTAGCTTTATAGGTTAAGGATACTCCTTAGTGTGCTTTACCTTGTTACTAGAACTACTCGCTAGGAGTTGCTTGGGTGTAAGTGTTTGGAAATAGATTCTAGAGTGCACCGATTCACCCCCCCTCTCGGTCACACGATCCTTACAAGTGGTATCAGAGCCAAGTGCTCATTATTAGGGCTTTACCGCCTTGAGTCGTGACCGGGATTGTGTGTGGGAAAATGGAGTCCACTCATGATGACGTTTCTAACACTTCCATCGCCTCTACCTTGATTGAGCCTTATGATTGTGTGCTTAATGACATTTCCTACTGTGATGTGCATGATGAGTATGATGAGCTTGTGAATGATAATGAGGATATCACTAACTTCGCATCTCGCTTGTATGTTCTCGCTAGGAAACTCATGTCAAGAGGCTATCCATCTATTATGCACAAGCATGTTGTGAAGAAGCTTATCCGATCTCTACCACTCTCACGGTTTGGTATTCTTGCTTTTGCTCGAGTGGATGAGTTTGTGAACATGCCCTATGATGAGGTGGTTGCTATTCTCTCCTCTCTTGAGGAGGATATCAAGAAGGGCAAGGATATCCCTCATGCAAGTGAAGATCAACACATTGAAGCTCAACCTCTACCTCAAGCTCAATCATCATCTCGTGTTGGAGAAGGTTCTTCTTCTCGGGATCAAGAGGATGGATATATCAAGCTATGTGATGAGTTGGACCACATCTCAATGAAGCCGAATGAAGATCTTGTTGAGTTTGCTCTTCGGATGGATTCACTCATCAAGAGGATAAATGAGAACAAGCTTTGGATAGTCACTAAGGGTCAAGGTCTTAGAAGGTTTCTTGATGCTCTTCCGAAGGACAAGTATGGTGATCACATTGAGTTTGAGAACTTTGAACTTGAGTCATATTCAATTGAGCATGTCATTGAGATCGTGACAAGAAGAAGGGCTCGCTCTTTACTCTCTAATACATTCAAGACCCCAAGTGATGATGAGGAAGAAGAAGAAGATGATAGAGTTCCCATCTTCTATTGTGATGATGACTATTCAAGTGATAGTGATGATGAGCCGGAGCCTATCAAGGAATATCACATGAAGAGAGAAGTCTTGCCATCCCTCTTTGAAGACTACTACAACTTGTATGAGCCGGATCTTGCCGGTCGGCCTCACTATCACCTCTTCGACATGTATGATGTGTTCTATAGGAAAGATGGGGAGTCTTGGCTTGATTGTTGGAAGAGACTTCTTGTGTTGGTGGCTAGAGTGAACTCTTTTGAAGGAGAAGACAAGATTAGTGATGAACACGCTATTCACACGGTGATCTCTATGCTACCATACAATAGGAAGGTCCACATTCTAAATGATCTCAATGATGATATTAGTGGTATGACTCTCAAGGACATGATCTTGATGTCACTATCCTATGAGAATCAAATCTACAACATTCTTGAGTACTTCAATGCTAGTGGAGATGTGGGAAGGTTTCAAGGTCTTCATCTTGGAACTCATGTCACACACATGGGTGTTGATCGGACCATGTGGAGACACAATGGAGTCACCAAGGCAATGATTGACGCCTTGGATGCATTGGACTTGGACTTTCTCAATGGAGTTCCTATGGCCTACATCAAGAGCAAGCAAGAGGTAGATAACATGTCACTTGATTCTTTGATACTAACCCTCCTCTTTGCTTGATGGCTACTTCCAAGGTGAACTACAAGATTGGTGGCAAACACTGGGTGTTGGATAGTGGGTGCACTCAACACATGACCGGTACTTCATCCATCTTCACCAACTTGGAAGAAAATGAAGATCATGACAAGGTCACATTTGGGGACAACTCCAAGCACAAGGTGAGAGGTCTTGGTAAGGTGGCTATCTCAAATGACCTCTCTATCTCTAATGTATTGCTTGTTGAGTCCCTAAACTTCAATCTTCTATCCGTTGCTCAAATATGTGATCTTGGCTTTTCTTGTGACTTTGATGCTAATGGGGTGGTTCTTCATAACGATGCTATGGGTCTCACTATCAAGGGCTTTCGTCATAATAATCTATATGTTGTTGATTTTGAGACTAACATTGTTGCCCCTAGCACTTGTCTCTTCACTAAGTCCGCTCTAGGTTGGCTATGGCATGAAGGCTTGCTCACATTGGTATGGGTCAACTCAAGCATGTAATGAAGAACAAGCTAGTGAGAGGAGTCAAGGATGTCACCTTTGAGAAGGACAAGCTATGTAGTGCTTGCAAAGCCGGAAAGCAAGTGGCTTCACCTCATCCATCCAAGAATTTCTTGTCAACATCAAGACCTCTTGAGCTCTTACACATTGATCTCTTCGGGCCTACAACTTATGTGAGGATTGGTGGGAATCTCTATTGCTTGGTGGTAGTGGACGACTACTCAAGATATACTTGGGTATTCTTTCTTGAGAACAAGGCACAAGCAATTGGGATATTCAAGAAGTTTGCTAGAAGAGTACAAAATGAGTATGGACATCACATCAAGAAGATTCGGAGTGACAATGGGACGGAGTTCAAAAACTCTATCATTGAAGACTATTGTGATGAGGTTGGCATAAAGCATGAGTTCTCGGCTACATACACTCCTCAACAAAATGGTGTTGTTGAGAGGAAGAACAAGACACTTATCACTCTTGCTCGTGCTATGCTTGATGAGTACAACACTCCGGAGAAGTTTTGGGCGGAAGCTATCAACACGGCATGCTACACCTCCAACCGGATCTATCCTCACAAGTTGCTAAACAAGACTCCATATGAAGTGATTGTTGGGAGAAGACCGAATGTTGCCTACTTCCGAGTGTTTGGTTGCAAGTGGTACATCTACAAGAAGAGGGAAAGACTTGGCAAGTTCGAGAAGAGGACCGACGTGGGCATTCTTGTCGGTTACTCGGGCTCGACCAAAGCTTATCGGGTTTACAACACCTCTACCGGCTTTGTTGAAGAAACCTATGATGTGCAATTTGATGAGTCTCACGGGTCTCAAGAAGACCCTCCTTCTTCTCATATTGTAGGTGATGAAACCGTGGAGGAAGCTTTGGAGAACATGCCTATTCGTGAAGTTATTCCTCGTGAAGATGAACCTCCGACACCTCCTCCAACAATTTGGCCGATTAGCAGGCAAAGGAATAGTTTTTCCATCTAAAAGAATATCAATTTTTGTGAACTTGATAGCTTTCAACATATGAAAGAAGACTCCTAGAAATAGTGCAACATAAAAAAACAATTAATACTGATAACACAACAATAACAACAAGGGGGGTACCTGGTAGCAAATGCTGGGAAGGGTATTTCTAGGCAGCCTTACCATTGCTTTGCAGAGAGGCTGGTTTGAACCCAAAACATCAGGAGACTAGTGGAGACAACACTACCACTGCACCATGACCACCATTCAAAATAAACTTCAATCTTATTGTGATGCAGTCATATTTTTGCTCGAGGGAATAATGGCAAAACTATTGATTCTTCAACATTTGCTAGTACAATATGATCATGAAAATTACACACCCAACAAGTGACTGCATTGCTAGTTGGTCAGAAAGAATGCTGCTCTGCAGCAGGCTCAGAAGGCTCCAGGGCTACAAAATGGAGCATCAGTATCACATGGAAAAAGCTACAAACACTTATTGGCAGAAGGTATCAAGAAAAGAATCTGTACAATATTACTGCTGCTTCTCCAAAATGGGAGTTGGTAAGCTAAACAGCGTAGCTTTCAGATCAGCAAACCGCTGTGCTTCAGAAATCCTGCCAGCTCCAGAGAGAAGGTGGATGATGCAGTCATAATTCTCTTGAGATGCTTCTAGGTTGTATTCCTGCACCATGGAGTTGAAAATTTCAAGAGCTTCATCGTGCAACCCTGCCATATCACAGATTCTCAGAAGCACGTCGAAGGTGGCATGGCTAGGAACAAATTTATTTGATAACATCCAAGCAAAAAGATCCAGCGCCTCCTTGTGCCGCTGATTGACTGCATATGCTTGTATTATTGCTGTACAAGTCATGGATCCCTTAGACTCAGTTCGACTGAAAACCCTCTGTGCCGCTTTGAGGTCTCCACACTGGCCGTACATGTTTACTAGTTCTGCCGCAACTAAGGGAATAGGTTCCATCCGCAACTTTAGCACCTGGCCATGTACTTCCTTGCCGATTCTTAATGCTCCAATACCAGAGCAGGCACTCAACATCCTGGTAATAGCAACAGCATCCGGCCTACGGTTTGTCAGCAGCATTGATCTGAACAAATCGAGAGCAGTCGACGGGTCTCCATTCCTGAGGTAGGCATCAACCAATGATGTCCAAGCTTGTACAGTCTTCTTGTCCATAGCATGGAACACCCGGTGAGAGTATTCCAAGTGATCGCTCGAGCCATACATAGTGATCAGTGATGTGCACAAGGAGACATTGGGCAGGAACCACCGCCTCAAAGCATATGCATGGAGCTGCTTCCCCTCCCTCAAGGCTTTCAACTTTGTGCAAACTGGGAGGACAGTCCCCACTGCAATGAGGTCTGGTCTGATTCCTTCTTGCTGCATCCATGCTATGCACCTCAGAGCCTGGTCTGGCCTCCCATTCGATGCATACCCAGACATCAAAGCCGTCCACGACACAGCGTTCCTCTTCTTGGTGCTATAGAACACCCGCCTACCAGAGGCCATATCGCCACACTTGCAGTACATGTCAACCAACCCCGCCTGGACCCTTGCCACATCTTTACGATCCCCAAACTTCTTCAACACAAACCCATGAATCTCCCTACCCAAGTTCCGCGCCTGCAGCTCACCAATGACCGGTACGATGGACGTGAGCACCACGCAGTTCACCTTGACACCGTCCTCCACCATCCACCGGAAATGCTCCAGCGCCTCCCTCTTCATCCCCTTGTGGGCGAACCCAGCGATAGCCGCGCCCCACGCCACGACGTCCCTCTCGGGCATTTCCTCGAACACTCTCACGGCCAGCTTTACCTTCCCGCACTTGAAGTAGACGTCCATGAGGCCGGTCATGAGCATCCCCGGCGCGCCCGCAAAGGCGTTCTTGATGAGCGTCGCGTGCGTGGCGGTGGCCATGGCCATGGACGGCCTGGCGCTCCCGGAGATGGACTTGAGCACGCAGCCGAAGGTGTACTCGTTGGCACCGGCCCCAGCAGCGCGCATTTCCGCGAACGCGTCGGCGACGGGCCCCGCCGCCTCGCCGCGGCCCCGTCGGACGTGCCCGTGGAGGAGCGCGTTCCAGGAGTAGGCGGTGGCCCGCGGCATCGCGTCGAGCACCTCGCGCGCGTCGTCGGTGGCGCCGAGCGCGAGGTAGAGCTCGACGAGCCGGGCGAGGAGGAACTCGTTGGCGTCCAGCCCGTGGATGCGGAGGTGCGCGTGCACCTGGCGCGCCTGCGGGAGGGTGCGGCAGGCCGAGAGCAGCGCGGCGAAGGCGGAGGCGCTGGCGGGCACGCCGCGGTGGGAGAGGTGGTCGAGGAGGGAGAGCGCGGAGGGGAGCCTCCCCGCGCGGGCCAGGCGGCGGAGCTCGGCGGACAGCGCGTGGGCGTTCTTTGACTCCGGGCGGAGCTCCGCCTGCGACGTGCGCGGGGTGGAGGCGGCGCCGGCGAGATGCGCGCGGGGGCGCGGCCGCCGCGTGGGGTGGTTGGAAGGGGCGAGGGGCTTGGTGGGCCGGAGGAAGTGGGAGTGGCTCACGGCGGCGAGGGAGGAGGAGGCCGCGGCCGCCGCCATGGATGGCATGGCCGCGGGAGATTTGGGCGGGTGGAGGTGCGTGGGGGTTTATGGAGGGAAGGTGGTTTGATTTGGATAGAGCGAAGGGGATGAGATATTAACGGCCAATAAGCAAAACGATTTCAAAATTTTACTCGCTTCTCCTGAAAACTGTGTACAGACAAAAATTTCAAGTTGAGTTAGGTAGTGACCTTTAATTTTAAGTTGGTTCATTCATGTATTAGCCATAATAATGAATTATTGTCAACAAAGAATTTGCACTTCCCTTACCCAAAAAAAAAGAAGAAAAGAATTTGCACTTGTCGGATTCATACAATCAACCTTAGAACTCCTCAGTTTGTGCCTTTTTTTTTCGCAGGGGCCTCAGATTTCTGTCATGATGACCGAAGTTAGAACAACGGACCAGCATTAGAGAATAAAATAATTGGAAATACAAAATATATTGTGAAAAACTTTGTATCACTTGCTGGGTTCGGTTGGCACGGCTCCTTCTCACCTTGACTTATAAACAACTTATACATGAATTCGGCGTGGCAAAGTCAAATTTTCTAACTTCAGCAACTTACATCTCATTTTAAGAACAAAAAGAAAAACATATTTTTGCTACAATGTGTGAATAACGTTGTTACAATGTTGCGTCAAGAGAAGCCAAAACCGAAATAAATCATGTTTGCGTCAAGAGAAGCCAAAACGTTGTTACAACGTGTGAACAATGTTGTTACAATGTTGCGTCAAGAGAACCTAAGGATAGTCATGATATACAAGTTGTTCTAACCAACAGAAATTCGAATTATGATATATTATTGGAGCCATGCCGGAAATTGTAGGTGCGTATAAAAAACACCTAGAAAATAATCTTTGATCTTGACCGTGAAATATTATCGACGGATCAGAAACCGACCCAACCGAACTCTGTTCCAGTCGTCCACCATCTCGCCAAGCCAGCCACGCTCCACAACTGCTTCCCATTGCGCGGCGGCCGGCGGGGACGGTCCACAGCGGCGAGCGGAGGAGTTCCGCGCCCATGGCGGTGGTGCGGCACTCGCTTTTGGTCGGTGCTCGCAGCACATTGCAGGGGAAACAGGTACATCTCGATTTCTCCACGGCAAAGCTCCATTGCAGTCACCCACTTTCAGCATAGCAGAGGCTGTTGTTAGAATTATTGGGTTTGGCCCATGAATATTTCCTAATAATTCCTGAAAATCTCAAAGGCCCATTCATGCATGGTGGGAGTAAAACTCTTTAGTCCCACATTGCTTGAGGTGGAGGAGGACCTACTTAAATAGAAGGTTGCTTCACCTTCTCTTGCTAGTATGTGGACAAGAGGATAAGGAAGAAATATATGCGCGCGCACGCCTCGCCTCGCCTCGCCGGAAGAGGCGGGGCGTGGGCGATGGGCGCGGCCACGTATCACCTGCGTGAATGGTCCGCCGAAATCCGGCCCGAGGCCTTGCGGGTGCGCGGCCTCCTTTTGCAGTTTCTTTTTGTTGCGTATCTAATTCGTTTTTATATGGAGACTGATTCGGTTGTGGGACGCCTAAATCTTAGCGGTCTCCCTCTATAAATACGTACGGTGCGCCGCCCCTATTGCATAACATAACACGAGTTAGGGTTTTGCCTCTTTCTCCTGCTGCGCCGCCGCTTGTAGACTGCCCTATCCCGATCGTCGGCGTGCACCGGCGAACAGGAGAGCAGGTCTCCGGAACCGTCGTCCTCTGAGCTCCTGCACCGGGAGAGGGCGAATAAGGTTTTTGGGAAGCGCTCTGCGCGACTGCTCGATCGCTTCCACCACGGCTCGTCTTCCTCCTCGGTCGCGTGCGGGAGTTGCTCGCCGTCATCAACGTCTACATCGTCGTCCCGCTACGGCTTCCACTACTTCGCTAGATCAACAGTACGTGTTCTATAAAACCATGTCTCCCCTATTTGCCTGTCTGATCCATGCTTGTACGGTAGTACTGCGAAGTATGGTAGATCTTGCTCTGTTTACTATGGTTATAGACTTGTCTAGATCTTGCGTAGACTTGTTTAGTTTAATCTGTAATCTGTTCATCATGTTTATGATTTATTTCGGTATTAAATTAAACCTAAAAGTGCTCATATATCCAACAATCCAAAAATCTTATTGTAGGCACTTGGGTTTAATGGCTGGATTTGTCGATGCGCTGAGGCCAGCACAATTCACTGGCGCGCACTTCAAGAGATGACAAGTGAAAGTCACGCTGTGGTTTACTGCCATGAATGTCTTCTGAGTGTTTAAGGGCAAACCAGAAGGAGATCTCACTGCTGCGCAGGAGAAAGAGTTCACAGATGCTGATAACATCTTCAGGGGTGCTGTGCTGAATGCACTCGCGGACAACCTGAATGATGTATACATGGCTCACGAATCCGGTAAGGATTTGTGGGATGCTCTGTGTAATGACTATGGTGGCGCTGACACCGGCACTGAGTTGTATGGAGCAGTATCATGACTATAAGATGGTTGATGACCGTTCAATAGTCCAGCAGGCTCATGAGATACAGTGCATGGTGAAGGAACTCGAACTCCTAAAGATTGTCGTTCCCGATAGATTTGTGGCTGGAGGCATCATTGCTAAATTACCTCCATCTTGGAGGGATTTCGCCACACGGCTCAAACACAAGAGGCAAGAGATATCTGTTTCAGATTTAATTGCTTCTCTTGATATTGAGGAGAAATCTCGGGTTAAGGATGGACGATCTAAAGGAGCTGAGGGTCAGACCAGTGCTAACATGGTGCAGTAGAGGTCTAACAATGGCAAGGGCAAAGGCAAGCAGAACAATAAGCCTAAACAGACCAGTAGCTTCAAGAAGAAGAAGATCAACAAGGAGAACGATGGTTGCTTCGTGTGCGGTGCTACTGATCATTGGGCAAAGAAGTGCTCAAACCGCAAAGGAAGAAAACCATCACAGGAGCAGAAGTCTGCGAACATGGTGACCATTGGCAACACTTCTGGAAGTGGAAATAGTGGGTACGGTTTACCTTCTGTTTTTTCAGTTTTTCAATCTACAAGTTGGTGGCTTGATACTGGTGCTAATGTTCATGTGTGTGCTGATGCTTCTTTGTTTTCTTCTTACCAGGTCGCACGGGATTCTTCCGTCCTAATGGGGAATGGGTCACATGCTTCTGTTCATGGTGTTGGTATGGTCGATCTGAAGTTTACTTTGGGAAAGATTATGCAGCTGAAGAACGTGCAGCATGTCCCTTCTATCAACAAGAATCTAGTTAGCGGCTCCCTTTTGTGTAGGGATGGTTTTAGGCTAGTGCTTGAGTCTAATAAACTTGTCGTGTCTAAGAGTGGACAATTTATTGGTAAAGGCTATGATTGCGGAGGCTTGTTCCGATTTTCCCTTTCAGATTTCTGTAATAAGTCGGTGAACCATATTTCTCGTGGTATTGATGTGAGTGATGCTAGCGTTTGGCATTCACGTTTATGTCATTTGAATTTTGGTTCTATGTCTCGACTTTCCAGCTTGAATTTAATTCCGAAATTTTTCATTGTCAAAGGTTCTAAGTGCCATAGTTGTGTGCAATCAAAGCAACCTCGGAAACCTCACAAGGTAGCCGAGGAGAGATATTTAGCACCTCTAGAACTCATACATTCAGATCTATGCGAAATGAATGGTGTATTGACAGAAGGTGGAAAAAGATACTTCATGACGTTGATTGATGATGCGACTAGATATTGCTATGTATACTTGTTAAAAACGAAAGATGAGGCTCTAAGCTACTTTAAAATCTACAAGGCTGAAGTTGAAACACAACTTGAGAAAAAGATCAAACGTATTAGGTCTGATCGTGGTGGTGAGTATTTTTCTAATGAGTTTGATTTATTCTGTGCGGAACATGGTATTATTCATGAGAGGACGCCTCCCTATTCGCCCCAATCAAACGGGGTTGCCGAAAGAAAGAATCGCACTTCGACTGACTTGGTTAACTCCATGTTAGACACTGCTGGATTATCTAAGGCATGGTGGGGGAGGCTATATTGACGTCATGTCATGTCCTGAATAGAGTTCCTATGAAGAATAAAGAGAAAACTCCATATGAAGAATGGATTGGAAGAAAACCATCGCTTTCTTATTTACGCACATGGGGTTGTTTGGCCAAAGTTAATGTGCCAATAAACAAGAAGCGTAAGTTAGGACCTAAAACTATGGATTGTGTCTTTTTGGGATATGCTCATCACAGCATTGCCTATAGATTTTTAGTAATCAAATCTGAGGTATCTGATGTTTATGTCAATACATTGATGGAGTCTCGTGATGTGACTTTCTTCGAGGACATATTTCCTATGAAAGACATGCATAGCATTGATAGATTATCTTCTGATGTGATTCCTGAGATAACTCCTGAACCTGACACACAATCTGAGCATGCTGAACATACACTTGAGTCTATTCCAGAGGAGAATAACAGTGAGGCTCCTAGAAGGAGCAAGAGACAGAGGATTGCAAAATCCTTTGGTGATGATTTCACTGTGTATCTCGTGGATGATACTCCTAGAACCATTTCAGAGGCATATGCATCTCCTGATGCAGATGATTGGAAAGAAGCTGTCCGTAGTGAGATGGACTCTATTCTTTCTAATGGTACTTAGGAGGTAGTTGACAAGCCATATGGTTGCAAACCTGTTGGTTGCAAGTGGGTGTTCAAGAAGAAGCTCAAGCCTGATGGTACTATTGATAAGTATAAGGCTCGACTTGTTGCTAAGGGCTATACACAGAAAGAAGGCGAAGATTTCTTTGATACTTATTCACCTGTTGCTAGATTGACCACTATCCGAGTTTTACTCTCTCTGGCTGCCTCACATGGTCTTCTTGTTCATCAGATGGACGTTAAGACAGCTTTCCTTAATGGAGAGTTGGACGAGAAAATTTATATGGATCAGCCAGATGGGTTTGTAATTAAGGGTCAAGAAGGCAAGGTGTGTAAGTTGCTGAAATCTTTGTATGGTCTGAAACAAGCTCCTAAGCAATGACATGATAAGTTCGATTCCACTCTCATATCAGCAGGCTTTAGTGTCAATGAGGCTGATAAATGTGTGTACTACCGCTATGGTGGGGGTCAAGGTGTTATATGTGTGCTTGTATGTCGATGACATAATGATCTTTAGAACAAACCTTGACGTGATTCTTGAGGTCAAGACGTTCTTGTGTCAAAGTTTCTACATGAAAGATCTAGGAGAGGCTGATGTTATTCTGAACATCAAGCTAATAAAAGGAGAGAATGGGATTACTTTGACGCAATCTCATTATGTAGAGAAGGTCTTGAGCCGATTTGGCTATAAGGACAGCAAGTCTTCTCCTACACCTTATGATCCCAGTGTGATCCTTCGAAAGAATAAGGGGATTGGTACAGACCAATTGAGATATTCTCAGATCATTGGATCACTCATGTACTTAGCTAGTACTACAAGGCCTGATATCGCATATGCTGTGAGCAAGCTGAGCCGGTTTACCTCTAATCTGGGTTGGCATGCGCTTGAGCGAGTCATGCGCTATTTGGTTGGCACTATAAATTATTCGCTTCACTATTCTGGGTATCCTGCGGTACTAGAGGGATATAGTGATTCGAACTGGATATCTGATGCAGATGAGATATATGCCACAAGTGGATATATTTTCACTTCGGGTGGTGCTGCTGTTTCATGGAGGTCATGCAAACAGACCATCTTGACGAGGTCTACCATAGAAGCAGAGTTTACTGCATTAGATACAGCTACCGTTGAGGCCGACTGGCTACGAGAACTCTTGATAGACTTGCCAATTGTTGAGAAACCTGTACCGGCAATCCTTATGAACAGGGGCGGGCCCAAATTTGAAGTATGGGTATTCAAAAAAAATTGACGACCAAAATTATGGATAGTCACATAATTATTGCCCCGTTAGGCGGTTTACGATAGTGCTTTGCTTTGATTTATGGCCATAAGTGATCCTTCCAAGCATTAAAAAACAATTTATGGCAATAAAAGCTATTTTATGTTCTGTAGTGCGACAAGTTGTTTTCCCCAAGCTGATAAAAGTAGTTTTTTACGGCTCATCCTCCCAATAAGTTGTTTGGATAAGCTGTTTTGCTCAACACGGCTTCACTAGATAACTTAGATAATCCGAAATAAGTCTAATACGTTGTTTTCCTAGATAATGCAAAGCAAAAACTATTTTTTTATAACCCAGAACTCGGCAAAAAATGGTACTAAATGATCAACATATCAATATAGATGGGCTTTTTTTTGTTTAGATTGAGAATGTCTAAGTATTTATTTTTTTTCATGCATATATATAAGATACATTATTTGTATAAAAGTTTTTGTCAAAAATAATGGGTATTCATTTGAATACCCTTGAACCCATGAAGGCCCGCCCCTGCTAATGAACTGTGACAATCAGACGGTAATTGTCAAGGTGAATAGTTCTAAGGATAACTTTAAGTCCTCAAGACATATCAAGAGACGACTGAAGTCTGTCAGGAAAATGAGAAACTCCGGAGTAATATCGTTGGATTATATCCAAACTGCAAAGAACCTGGCAGATCAGTTTACTAAGGGGCTGTCACGTAATGTGATAGACGCTGCATCTAAGGAGATGGGTATGAGACCCATATGAGTTATTCCATAGCGGTAACCCAACCTATGTGATCGGAGATCCCGTGAATTAGGATCTGGGAAGAATAAGCTAGTGGATGACTAGAGAGTACCTTACCTAACCCACTCGAGTAAAGATGCATTACTCTCAATTTCTGCATGGCAGGTTGGCAAATGCCTTAATGTATTCTGTTGGCTTTAATTAGCGAAGATGTTTTCCTGCAGAACATTCTTGAAAGAATACACCTATGTGAGCCCGACTGTTGGAAGGTCGCAGTCTGTGAGACTTGGGTGATCTCTATTAAGCTCATGAAGAGACCAGGGAGTACGACCTATATGCTCCACCCGCGGGGTAGTCTACTGGAGGTCTAGTATCAGTTTTGACACTAAGTGAAACTTGTTTGCACAAAACTTACAATTCAAGGCGTAGTCCATTGTTCAAGTTGTGAATGAGTGTAGCTTATTGTTCTAGATGGATGTTCAACTTAACAGTCTCCATTGAAACACTGGTATATCAAACAGCAGTAGGATCTGGCAAAGTCTTAAATGGGACTTTGAGATCTGGTGGGGGATTGTTGGAGTTATTGGGCTTAGCCCATGAATATTTCCTAATAATTCCTAAAAATCTCAAAGGCCCATTCATGCATGGTGGGAGTGAAACTCTTTAGTCCCACATTGCTTATTGAGGTGGAGGAGGACCTACTTAAATAGAAGGTTGCTTCACCTTCTCTTGCTAGTATGTGGACAAGAGGATAAGAAAGAAACACACGCGCGCGCACGCCTCGCCGGGCGGGCCGGGCGGGGCGGGGGCGATGGGCGCGTCCGCGCATCACCTGCGTGAATGGTCCGCCGAAATCCGGCCCGAGGTCTTGCGGGTGCGCGGCTTCCTTTTGCAGTTTCTTTTTGTTGCGTATCCAATTCGTTTTTATATGGAAACCGATTCGGTTGTGGGACGCCTAAACCCTAGCGGTCTCCCTTTATAAATACATACGGTGCACCGCCCCCATTGCATAACACAACACGAGTTAGGGTTTTGCCTCTTTCTCCTGCTGCGCCGCCGCTTGTAGTCTGCTCTATCCCGATCGTCGGCGTGCACCGGCGAACGGGAGAGCAGGTCTCCGGAACCGTCGTCCTCTGAGCTCCTGCACCGGGAGAGGGCGAATAAGGTTTTTGGGAAGCGCTCTGCGCGACTGCTCGATCGCTTCCACCACGGCTCGTCTTCCTCCTCGGTCGCGTGCGGGAGTTGCTCGCCGTCATCAACGTCTACATCGTCGGCTTCCACTACTTCGCTGGATTAACAGTACGTGTTCTATAAAACCATGTCTCCCCTATTTGCCTATCTGATCCATGCTTGTACGGTAGTACTGCGAAGTATGGTAGATCTTGCTCTGTTTACTATGGTTATAGACTTGTCTAGATCTTGCGTAGACTTGTCTATTTTAATATGTAATCTGTTCATCATGTTTATGATTTATTTCGGTATTAAATTAAACCTAAAAGTGCTCATATATCCAACAGCTGTTAGAGCCAACTCTGAGATGCTGAGATGTAGGGGCGAAAATCGATAAAATCTGTCTCGTTAAAGATTTTCATACCGCATATCACCAGTAAATAACAAGATAAATATGCCATTTCGCTTGAAAAGCACTACCTGTGCCATTTGCTAGACCTCAAGTGCGTTCCAATTTTGTTCAATATTGTTCGCTTAAAAGTGGAAGTTGAACCCGTATATGTCCAAACTTGCAGTCAGAAGAGACCAGGGAACAGAGTACTACAAGTCTACAACTACAAGTAGCTATTGTAAAATGCAATGGGAGCAGTAATGTCTGCGTCTTGATGTAATTGTTGACATGGACTGGTGCTTATCCCTGATTTTTCTTTTGTGAAAGTCAACCATTGAAGTTTCACCGAAGATGATGCATCTAGTTCAGTCACCATCATGACAACTAATTACTACCAAGTTTCAGACTGAAATGTGATTGCTCCAAGTACCAAAAAATCTGCACCCTCTTAGTCAGTTTTGGGCCCCTAGCATGTGAGTCTCCATATGTAATGTCATGAAGCCTAGCCAGGCAAATAAGGGGGATTTTCTCTGCGCATGCTATTGGAGGATCTCTCACAATTTCATCATCAAAGAGTGGAAGTTGTGTTATCTCTGCTTTGTTTCTTGTGCACGAGAAGAAAAACTCTCATACACACCTCCCTATTCTGAGATCTTCCTATGGCTGTTAGCGCGGCACTTGTGTTTGCTGGGAAGTCGGTAGCAACTGCAACCATCTCCTTCTGGATCGGCAAGGCTTTCACCTGCCTGACTGAGTACTGTAAAGCTGAAGGATTGGAAGATGTCAAGGACAGGGTACTAAAGTCGATGACTAAGGTTGAGGCCGTGCTTGAGTCCGTCAGCACCGAACATATCAAGGAACAGAGCAGCAAACTGGATGAATGGCTGTGGCAATTCAGGGATGCTGTTGAAGAGGCGGAAGATGCGGTCGATGAGCTTGTATACTACGAGCTCAGAGACAAGGCAAAGGATCGCAAGGTTAGTGACTGGGGCTCCTCCTTTTGTAAGATGAAGCATAAAGTTGTCAAATCTGTTAAAAATGTCAGCATTTTAGATAAGACTGTGAAACAACTTACTCGTCGTGAAATACTCAAGAGGCTAAGGAAAGCTATGGAGGATTTGGACAAGGCTTCCACAGAGCTTGTGCCTATTCTCACATTGGCTGTACATGGCAAGACCATTGCTTCTGGTAGTCAGACGCAGGTGAAGGGGATAAACAGAAACCGTGATACGGGTTCAACATTAGCTGCTCCTTACTTTGTTGGATGAAAAATGGAGAAGGAAATGATAGTTGGATGGCTGAACACGACACCAGTGGAAGCTTCTGAAATTGTGTCGAGTGCTGACCATATTCCTATTTTTGCAATAGTTGGTCATGGTGGCATGGGGAAGACTACTTTAGCTCAATGTGTTTGTGAAGAGGACATTGCAAAGCATTTCAGGGTCATATGGGTTTGTGTCGTTTTGTGGTCGCATGTCCACCTTGACGATCGATCACCGCGGCCATCTCAAACCCGAATCGGGCACATTGGAGAATCCCCAAATCGGCCACAGCCCAGAATGGGGTTCTCAGGAGGAGCAGCGGGGCCAAGCGAGATCGGGGACGCAGGGGATGGGGAGGTCGGGAGATTTGAGAATGGTTCGGGAGGACACTGCGGGAGAAGACAGAGGAGGATTGGGCGTCGATGCTGGTGCCGTTGCTTGGAGCGAGGGGACGGGGAAGCTGGTCGGCAACGCGGAGGAGAACGTGGGCATTCGGGGAAGGAGAAGAATCGGAGGAGAGGCGAATGGATGGATGGCGTTGGGTGTCTCTAGAGACCGCACGGGCGCGCCTGGTGGGAAAGTCAGCGACGGGAGCCTAGTTCAAAATCGCCTTCGAGACAGTGTAACAGTTTTTTTTTTTTTTTTTTTTTTGCGTGCCAGGCAATGAAACAACGACTAACAGAGGTGAATGTTATTTGTATTTGCTTTTATGCCCTTTTCCTTTTGCAGAAGGACCTTAATGTTATTACCATATCTTATAAGGACCTCTCTGTAATTGTACCGATGCTTCCAGAGTAATGAAGTTATGTTTGCCCTGCGGGGCATTCTGCCTTCAAAAAAAAAAAAACAGAGGTGAAAAAAAAAACCACAACAAGGTCTCAGAAGGCACAAACTTTGCAACTCATATTGGTGACTGCAGGAGGTCCCGTGACAAGTAATTCTTTCCTGGTATAGTTACGTTGAATAATAATTTTAATCACGCTTATAATAGTAGAAGTTGTATAAGACAATGAAATAAGCATAATGTATATTCAACTCTGATTGATGGTACGATGACTGCAAAGTTAAACACGGCAGGCAGCCAATTTAAAACTGCAGATTGACAAGACACTAAAAATAATACAGATCGCAAAGATGAGAGGTGCCGGTAGGAAACCCAAGAGGGCATGCATGTAGAAGCGGCGTGTTCAGGCACGCTGCCCCCAGCGTTCCTTATAGCCAAATATGCCAACGTGGTCTCTTAGGATCCACACAATGGTCGTGAGCTCACCGCCACGGCCCAGCTGCTTGATACATAGACCAGCATTCGGACCCATGATCTGAGGATGGAGCCCAACAGAACCTCCATCTGTTGGCCATACTTCCAATTTATCATTTCCGGAATCAAGAAGAGAAACTTATCCTTGGATTTATTTTCTATACCACAATCTTCACGAATATGGTCCCAATCGGTCTTTCGATCTCCTCTACCACAAGCATAACAAATATCGTCCCAATCCGACTCTTCAGGACCTTTGCCAGGGCCTAGCCATTTTTTCAGCACCCTGGCAAATTTAGCTGCATCCGACAAAAAAAGGTTTTTTTCGTAAAGAACATCTTTCTCCTCCTCCTCTAGCAGGACCTTGGCAAGGATCTGCTTTCCCCTTGTACTTCCCGGACAGCTGCCAACATTTCTAGCAAGATCTTTCCTATAATTGGCCAGAGCTTCACGGGTTAAATCACACAGACTGCGGAGTTTAAGGCCTGGTAGCATGTCAGGCCGTGCCACAGCTAGGAATATCATGTAATTCGACATGGCCTGGATTGTCTTCACACGTTGTTTCCCATAACACCCCAACTCCTTTAGCTCCTGATAGTTGTCCCACAAGAAAATGTCTGTGGCGATGTGCCAAATAAGTATGAGCTCTTGCAACTCAGGGAGGAAGCCCAGTGCTTCGTCTATACGCCGGTGCGCTTTAAGTCCTGCATCAGCGGCGTACTTTTTTTTTTTCTTCTTCTTCTTTCTTCTTTTTTTCTTCTTCTTTCTTCTTGACCGGGGGACTAAGGAACATCAACGTCCTCTCTATCTCCTCGAACAACAATTCCTTGACCGTGTATTTCTTATGAAGATCAAGGTCCTTGGAGTAATTGTATTCTATCCAAGTATCCTCCGATACAACCTTCTTGACCGCCTTGCTGATCAATGAAATCTTCGTGTCCCCATTAGTGCACTTGTGGAACAGGTTGTACTGCCCAATGGTGCCTGACCACAATCTGTAACTGCCGCATCGTCCCTTGGGAAGCAGCCATTCCCGCAGATCTAGAGCCATAACGGCGAGGCGGAGCCGGCGCCATCTTCCAGTGCATAAAACTTCACGGCGAAGCCAACATTCTGGCATAGCGTTGAGGAATGCATATGTCCAGGTCGATGCTGCAGCCCTGAGCAGCCACCTTACATCCAGGAGGATTGTGACGACCAGCAATGTATAAGTGATATTGACATCTGCAGGCCTCTGGCCGTCTTTGTTGTAGGATAACCAAAACAGCAAGGTCGTCACGGCGGTGGCAATCGGAGAGGCAACACGGACGAAGTAGTATATCCAGGTGTCGGTCAGGGCCAGGGCTGCCTTGGTGTAGATGATGTCGTACATGAGGGAGATCTCCATCTCGACCACCTTGCACATATTCTTCCAACCGGAGATGTCATTTATAGAGAATATTTGTTCCAGATTGTCATCTTTCTGGAATGGATCCTTCTTGACCCAATAATCAGCAAAGGCACCCTTGGTGATATGGAGGAGCTCATGAGCGACCAGCAGGGCCTGCTCATCGCTCAGCTGCTTCTTGCAGTGTCGAGGCGGTTGGATTCTCAAGCTGTCCCGCTGCTTATTGCTTGAAGTTGAAGTGCGGATCTTGTCAAGGTCGGCTTTGCGGAGCGCGCTGGCCCTCTCCCAGTACTTGACAGCACCCACGACGAACATGGCGACGGACGCCCAGAGCAGGGGCCTGGTGCCTGTGCCAGCGATGTACTGCTTATATATCGCAAGCACCGTTCCCAGCAACTTGAAGAAGGTCTTGAACACCTCCCGCTTGGAGAGCTTGTTGTCTTCCAAGGAGAGGGCGGTGATGTTGTCCGGGCCGCCGAGATGCATCAGGAAGAACGGCAGCCACAGCGCCACGAGCTCCTGCTCGTGCGGCGTGCTGCCGAAGGTCAGCTTACTGAGGGCGACCGACGGCGCCCAGTCGGCAACCTGGTACGCCAGCCATAGGAAGAGCGTCCCTGGGCTGGTCGCTTCACGCCGGCGGACGTCGGCGGCGACGGCGAGGACGAGATGGGCAGCCAAGCTGCAGATGGCCGCCCCCCGGATCGCCCATTCACTTATGATCGCTTTCAGAAATCCAAACGCTGCTGCTGCTGCTGTGCATGACATGCCGATATTTTACTTTAGGTGATAATTGAAACAATCGTATGTATCCCGGCCATCTTCTACGGTACTAGCTACATCATGAGAAGCACATGACGATATGGAAATAATGTGAATTTACACTTGTGTTCATGTATTTCATGATGAAGGCATATGAGTGTAGGAGATTGCACGAGTGACGCATACTGAATCTGAACGTATATGACTGTAGGACGGACTCCAAGAACAAGTGAAATGAGAGGTCTAATTAACTGCCGAGGATACGTACCACTTTGCAGGTTCGCCATGGTTGAATCACGACTTCCAGATCAGATGGTGATGTAGAAACGATAATCAACAGATGTCTTCAACTACGTGACCGCAGGTTAGTTGCATGGAGAGTACAGAGTAGAAACTAGGTGTCTAGGCAAGAGTCAACAACAAAGCCATGGATCTGAGTACTTATCCATCCGAGATCCGAGAACCTTAATGATCAAACGCCTTATGCACGTTCTCTCATTTCGTTAGTATTACTTTGTAAACGAGGCCGCCCTAAGGATGTGCGTTCTTGTCCAGGGGAGATTGACCTGTGCCTAGCTACCACTACTTGCATGCTTGTTTATTCTTTTAAAAAAAAACGAGAGTAAAATATACGAATGGTCCCAAAACTTGGCCTACAATGACATCCGGGTCTCTCGCCCTTAAAATGCAGATTATATCCTTAATCATTTTACGTTTGACACTTTGATCAACATATATTCACATGTAACGAAACGAGAGATAGCTAATCTGCATCTGCATGTGCAATTAAATGCTAACTGGTCAAAATGCACGGGTTCTCATACTCGTTATTATGTGTAATATTTTTAATTATTTAGCGTACATAATAATTTGATTTGGATATGATTATATAATATCCAAAAGTTGATAAGGATCTTGCTAAGTCCACAAATTGTGTGAAATGTATGTTCTCTTTTCCTGGTAGTTTCTATCCCTTTTCTTTTTTTTTTTCGGGAAAGGTCGTGCATACGTGGGTCGTCCGACTGAGCCGTCCGACCTGTGTAAAGTCTGGCCATGCAGCCATGACTTGATGCTCCTTTGAAAGAACAGGTATATTATATATTCCACGAAAGAACACTTATATTATATATGATTGTTTGACACTTTCTTTTTTGCGGGTAGTTTGTTTGATACTTAACAATTTCGTATCCCCAAAAGCTTTATTTCTTGCTATGTACCTGGTAAAAAGCACATATCCAGGTGCATATAGCTAGAAATAAAGTATTTTCAGGATAGAGAGAGTAAAGTGTAATGCTCTAATCCAATTTATCATTTACACATGAATACATATAAATTTATTTGATTTTCCGAACTTACAAGAGATATTGATTTTGTTAATATCTCAAAAAATCTTTTGTAATACAACATATATAATGGAACAGCGAGATTTCAAGCACTTGAAATA
Source organism: Eragrostis nindensis (assembly GCA_012490785.1). Lineage (NCBI taxonomy): Eukaryota > Viridiplantae > Streptophyta > Magnoliopsida > Poales > Poaceae > Eragrostis > Eragrostis nindensis. Next base: position 204,609 of record JAAXCT010000585.1, read on the forward strand.
TAGGTGGTTCACTCCCTTTCGACTGGTTGTATGACTTCCATCTGGAACAGCGAGATGGTGCAGAGGCAGGGAATCAACGGAAATCCCGAAAGAACCGTGGGAACCGGAGCCCACCGGTTAGTCCATTTTTTTCCAAAAACCCAAAAAATGGGTCCGAAGCCGGTTGAATTTCGGTTTGACACATTTGAATACGAAAACGGTTTCCCGGTCGGTACCGGAAATTTTATCCGGTACACGGGAAGAGAAGGGCGGTTAACCGGTAGGAAAAACGGCAAACCGCCAACCGGGCGAAGAACTGGGCGCAAAATCGAACACCGCACAACGCAATCACGAACAAACATCCAATCCCCATGGTTCAGGTGAAGAACTGGGCGCCAAATTCAAATCAAAATCCGAATCCCCAAATGTGCCGGCCTAGCGCCGCCCTTTGCCGTCGATGAGTCCCTCGATCCCCTCCGAATGCGCCGGCGCCGCCGGTTCCCGCGCAGGTGATCGCCACCTCTCCCTCCGTCGCTGGCGACCGAAAGGCGCAGAGGAGTAGCCGCGGCCCCGGGAGCTCGGCTTGCCGACCTTCAGATCCGACTACCCGACGGGCTTCTCCGGCTAGCCACTCGCTGCGCTTGGGGGCGGAGAGGCGTGGCTTGTGGCGGATGGGAGCTCGCGGCGGCGTCCGTGTGCAAGGTGTGCAGAGGTGGTTGCCACTTGCGAACGGATGAGGCCGACGCATTCAGGAGAAGGGATAAGGCTGCGTTTTCTTTTTTCCCCTTTTTCTCTATGTTATTCTTCCTGCATTTTTTTTGACCGACCAAGCATTAGTATTTTTGAGTTCTTGTTCCACCATTAGGCTATAAATTGCGTCTAGTTTATTTACATATTTTTTGTTATATTTTTTTAATTTTCAAAAAAAAATTGAATTTCAAATAAAAAACCGGTGGACCGGTAGATCGAACCGGTAAGTCCGGTTTCCACTGGTTCCGCAAACCCTGGTGCAGACCCCACGGTCGGACGTCAGTCGATAGCTAGTTCGTTGTCTTCAATGCATTTCTTGAATATTAAAAAGTTAGGCAACTTAGTGACAGTTCACCTCAAGGGAGGTACTATCTGGTATAGCATATTCCTTGTTGCATACGGGTGATGGTCATGTTTAGCCAGCTGAAACAATTTATACATGAGGGAATAGCATTGGTGGTACCACAATTTGTGAGTGGGTGCGATTTAGTCACAAGACTTGAGAATTGCTTAATTGGGTCACACAAATTGTTATGGCGGTGTAAATAAAGTCATAAAGCATACCACAAAAGCCTATTTTTAATGATAATATGAGAGCAAACAACAACCATCATGTAGTCAAAAGGATGACACATCGACATATATGACGTGTCTTATGAGCTAGTGGTAGTGGTAATGAAGAATTTGACTTCGCTGGAGTAGTTGCATTGATAAAAATGAAGTCAGCAAAATTTGCAAGTGTCGGAAGAAAACAAAGTAACTTTTGCATATGGCACGTGAAATTGTGTTATGATAACATATCTTTGGATACATATTGAATCTTTGTAATACCGCAAAAAATTCGAAAGGAATAAAAATTACTCAAAATTTAAATTTTTGTGCAACTCTAACCTTTGCATCGAATTTTCAAAATAAAACTTGACAAAACTAATACAAACTAGAGCTAGAAATGGGAAAAATTTCAAAATGCAAAATTTTGTGCTCAAGTGTTTGATCTCTCCGTCTTTATTTTAAATTTCTCCCTGTGTTTAACTTGCTCGCAAAATTTGTTTTGATTTAATCCTTGGGAAATGTTTAAACATTCTCCCTCTATCTGGGCTGCATCACCTATGGCCCATCTCCCCTTCCTCCCTTCCCGACCCATCCTGCTCCCCTCCCGACCCAGCGCCTGGCCTGGCCCAGCCCAACCGCATCCTATTCTCCTTTCCTCTTCCCCGCTCCACCGTCGCCACGACGCGGCCGTGCAGCGAGCACGCGTCGCTGCTGTGCCCTGCCGCCTGCGCCCGCGTGCCACCTCTCCCTGTTGCCGCTGCAAAAGCGTCGCTCGTGCAACCTTTCCACGCGCCCCACGCCGCTCGCCGCCATGCGTGCCCGTCAAGACGTCGTCTCGCCAACCTGCCCTGCCAAGCCATCCACCCAAGCGCGCCAGCTCTGCCTCGCGTGTGCCTGTGGCGTCGCGTCACCTTGCCACGCCGCCTAGTCCTCGCAAAGCACGCCTCTGTGCCTTGTCACCATGCACATGGATGCACCCGAGATTCGATTCTCGGACGCGCCATGCACTCAGCCTCCCTCTCTCCCACTCGCCTATTAAACGGACGCGTGCAGATCCCCTCCTCCTCGCCAACCTCTCCTCTCCCCGCCTCGACCACCAGCCAGCTCCAATCAGAGCTTTTCCCCAAACTCGTCAACGGCGCCGGTCGCCTCGATTTGCCGCCTCGGAGCATCGTTCACTCTTCTTCGCCCAAGCGCCGGCTTCGCGTGCTTGCTCTGACCCGGATGCGCCCCTTTCAGCAACTCGAGGAGCGCCGGAGCTGGGGATGAAAACAGTCGGAAACGATGGAAAAATACCATTATTATTTCCTAACAATCTTATTTATTAGTAGAAAACGAAATCGAAACCGATAACCTTGGAAGTGAAAACGATATCGAAAATGTCAGGATATCGAAAGCGAAACTATCGGAACGAAAATATATCGATATCGGTCGGAACCGATAATTGTTGATCGAAAATACCAAGTCCTAATATATGTGATTAACTACTCATATTGACATAAGCATGCATATTTCATTTTGTATAATGGCATGTGTTCATGCAACCACTCAGCACATGATTAAATAAATTGAAAACTAATATGTGAATATTGGCCTAATCAAGTTTATGCGTCGTGGATGGAATGAGGCGTTCGTGCACAGGGCAATCAATCAATCACGAAGGAGGCAGCTGGGCTAGCTATAGTTGGATAGTGGATGGAATGAGGCGTTCGTGCGTAGGGCAATCAATCAATCACGAAGGAGGCAGCTGGGCTAGCTATAGTTGGATAGAAATCATGGTAATCACTACCATGCCTTTTCGAATTAATACGATATACCGTCCATTCGATCGAAAAATCTCTCTATCGTTTCCATTTTCATTTCTGAGTAGAATTTTCCATTTTCATTTTCCTTTACGTATGTCCCATAATCGTTTTTCCCATTTCTTGTTTTTCCGAAAATGATCCTCGGTAAATCGGGAATTTCCGTCACCGTTTTCATCCCTAGCCAGAGCACCCACTCTGTCAAGCGCCGCCGTCGCCAGCTCGTCTCCACCCCGCGCGTTGTCGAAACGTGCCCGCGGTGAGCTCTCCTCCCTCTCCTGCTTCTCCCGGTCCAATCCTGTCGCATTTGGGCCACCGGAGCGCCGGATAGGCCGCTCTGCGAACTTCCGCGCATGACGCCGCCGGCCGCCACGCCGAGCTCCCAGTCGCCCCTAACCCTCCATTTCCAAACCAACAGCCGAGATTAGTGTAGCATCCCGCCTCAACAAATGAGGGGTTAGCTATTAAGGATCAAGATCGGGTGACACTTGGCGAAGCAAGCATCCAAAAGTCCACACACATAGTCATAATTAAAAATAGAGTACAACAAGTTTTAGTTATTACAACTTAGTTTCACGCTTAAGATACATAAAGAGTTTAGATTCTTAGGTGAAAATTTTACAATACATAAGAGTTTGAAATCAGAGTACATAAGCGCTAGCGGAAGCGAAATTTAACACGATGATACATATCTACAAAGAAACCATGTCCGGCTGTAGACATGATTTCATTCATCTCGCTCCTAAGTGGGAGAGGCGGGAACCCACTCAAGGGAACAGACCTTGAGTGGTTCACCCTCCCACACCACCTTGCCACAACAGCAGCAAAAATTAGGAATACCTGCAAAAAAGATTAAGACAACAAACCCTAAGCAACTAATACTCAGCAAGTCTTACCCGTCAAATTGGCGTTCTAAGACAGACTTCTAGCATGCAGGGACTGACCATGGTATTGGAAAAATATTGCATAAAAAAAGCACTAGAAGTTGGTCATTGCTTTCAAATTAGCCAAATTAACAGGGTTTTTGCATAAATGTAAATATTAGCAACTTACACTAAGCAATACAAGGCTGCAATACAAATAAATTGAGTACAAACAGCATATATACATCATCATGTTCACTTCTTACTACGATGTAACTCAGTGAACAAGCGGTACTCAATAACCGCGAGGGACGGCGATTCAAATCGATTTACACCTGCAGGGAAAACCCAGAATACACGACGTACGCATACTCACAAAGAGTCACGCACGGCAACCTTTTACAAGACACCATAGAGCCGGGCCGGTTAACACCTCTCCCAGGTACACGTCCTCCATGCGATACCCACACTGGGGGTATTCGTGGTTAGCCCGTGCACCCGCCCTTCTAACACTACTCCAAATTCCACCATAACCATCTTCATCACCAAAAGAGAGCTGGGTTCCCGTCCAACAATATAATATCAAGTTACATCGGTTTACTAGTGTTCATATCACTATCATGCATCCGGTACAATTCAAACTTGCTCAGCGAGGCCACAACGAACGGTCCTCAACCGACACAAACGGGGCTATGGCGAACAAGGACAACCTTGCCACCTCAACCTACACATGAACTTTCCCGTTCGGTCTCATTTTCATCACCATATCATGTGAGAGTGATAAATTTCCCGAACCACTTATACCGGGCGGTCTCCATACCACCCGGTTTTCTACTGAGGATTCGACATTTAAGCGTAGCAAAATTTACCGAGTGGCGGTACATAAACTGATCCAACCCACAGGACAAATATTTGTAATGCAACTATGGTTACACAAATAATTCCTAAACATAATGCACATCACATGACTCGAATACAGGTGCGAGAAAGGAAAAAAATTTGTAAAACATAGGCGTGCACCGGGGCTTGCCTTGGGCCTGGTGGTCAGCACACTTGAGAGTGTTCAAGTCAGCGCCGGTCTCCTCAGCCTCGATCTACACGTCATGGGTTCCGGCATCGGTTCCTAAAATAGATGCAATGCAAAGTCAATAATTATGTGGAACGAAGCTATGAAACTTCATAAAAGGGATGAGTGCAATGACATGATGGTGATGATGCTGAGATGGTCATCAGAAATAACACAAAACGATTAAGCTACTTTTGTTTGAAGTATTTCAATAAAAGAACTACAAGATTTTTAGGGTTTCAAAAGATCAGAACAAAGATTTCATTTTGAAATTCCTTTAACTTGGTTCTGGAAGGCAAAAATTTTATTGTGTATTTTGCAGAGCATAATACTACTATGAACAGTAACATGCCCAAAGTTTGGCGCAAAAACATGCAAGATTAATATTCCAAAATTAAACCAAGTAAAGCTTGAGAATGCAATTAATGCTAAAATATAATTAATTTAATTATTCCACTTAGTGAACAGTTCAGAAATGCCATGATATGCATGCATACCAAAAATTAGAATTTTTGCATGTACAGAAAAGCATGTAAAAATCCATTCCGGTTTTCATTCTCTGAATTTTGTATAATTATTGATGGTGAATCATAGTGATGTTTTAGTACCACTTGAAAGATCGTGTTATATGTATTCCAACAAAATTTATTTTGCATTTTTCCGGGCTATAAAATAATTTCTATCGATTTTCCAAGTTCTGTTAAATTCCGAGAAAAGAAAAAGAAAAGCATGTGTGGCACTGTAGCAGTGCTCATGTGCACGGCGGCGGCGCGGTCGGCATTCCGGCTAGTCGGCGACGATCTTGGGAAAACTAAGGGGAGCATCGTGACCAGCAAGCTAAGGCGGACATGGCGCAGTAGCACAGTCACGTGCGCGCACACCGGCGACGTGCCGGCGGCGAGTTCGGCGGCGCCGCGGACGGTGAGGCGCCGTTCTGGCGAGAGGAGAGGTCGAATGGAGAAAAGAAGAGGAGCATGAGCATCACCTCGTCGGCGCGGACTTGAGGACGATGATATCGTCGACGAGGAGGCTGGAAGGGAGGAGTTCGACGATGAGGTCCTCGGCGTGGTGGACGGCGTTGAGGGAGACGGCCGGTTGCAGTGAGCTGTGCTGAGGGTAAGGAACAAGAAGTTGTCAGGAACGTGGGCGAGGCTGTTGCGGAGCTCTATGCGCGAGGAATTGCGGAATGGTGCGCTACATACCGCGTAATCGACGGCGGTCACTATCTCGCGCTAGGTAGGAGGAACTTGAAGTGTGTGCTGGTGATGGCGGAGAGGGGGCTCTTGCGTAGCCTTTTGGTATGGGAACCTAGGCCTGGAAAGGACTTGGCGGTGGCGAGCGGCGAGGTTTCGGTTTAGGTGGCCATGGCGGCGATAGCGGCTCGTTCTTCTCGCGCGAGGAAAGGAAGAGAATGAGAGGGAGATGGATTGGCAGCATGGGGGGGATGAATGGCGAGCTGGAGTGGGAGACTTTCGCCACATTCGAGTGCTCATGCCTCGCTGGAGGCTCGACGGCGGCAGGCGGCGCGCACAGGCTACGCAGCGAGAGGGAGCAGAGGAGACGTGGAGCTACAGTGTTTTTTCTTTTTGATTTTTAACTCAATTCAAACGTGCCGATTTTTAATGGCTCCAAACAGATCCTTCCAAAGTCCAAATTTTGTTTTTGAGAAAATGGGGAAGAAAGGTAAGCTCTACAAGAGAATTTTCCATTGTTGGAACCTTTCAAAGTTCGGCCCAGAATTGAATTAAAATTCGTTAAGGCAGAAATTGTTTGAATGTTTCTTGAATTATTTAAATTACTTCCCTTTTAGATAAAATTATGGAAAATTCTCCAAAATTCTATCATGAGACAAGTAACCCAAATAAAATATCAAATAGGCCCACTGTTGTACAAAAATTTGTCAATTTAGTTCAAGCCCATATTTTATCACATTTAAAAATAATTGATTCGTTTGAAATCTTTCAACATGATCACTTGAACTTTGTTTCTTCGCACTAACAGCGCAATTAGAAGTGTGATTAGGGTGGGGATTACAATTAGATCCCAGATAATCCTTCGGTTTCATTAAATCTCAGCCGCTCATCTCCGGTTCAACGACTCAACGCGATCTGGTCCACCGTGGACCACTCTCACAGACCCGATCCACACGACCGTAGACCCAGTCCATATCTTTTCCAATATAAAAATAAATCTAGAAATCCTTGGAAATTCCTATACCCAGTACTTTTACAGATAAGCCCCTAAGATTTACTCTATGCATGTTTAGGTCCTGTCTTCTTAAAGAAACACCCATATGCTTTTATGTAATGTTTTAGGTCCCCACCTTTTTATACAGATGCCCCTATAAACTTTTCTATAATCATAAATAAGTCCCTAAAACCTTTCTAATCTTACAAATAAGCCCCTAGACATTTAAACTATCATAACTTTTTTAACCCTAGCTCCGTTTTGAGCGGTTCTTGCGCTCATGCACTAGTAGAAATCTACTGATTAATGACGAATTTCGGGCGTCACAAGCCACCGCTAGTGACTTTTTTTCGTCATAAATCGTGCGTGGCCAATCGTGATTTATGACCTTTTTAAAATGCAGGCCAGGGGATGGTGACGGTTTTTCAGTTGTCACGTCGGGTAGCGATCCGACGTGGCTGCTGACATGGCATCACCCATATTTGTCATAAATTGTGATTCGGTCCACTTACGGCCCAATTTTAGGTGGGCCTCAGAAATCGATGGCCCAAGTTTCGTGGACCTTTTCGTCGTAGGTCGTGGTCCGATCTGGAGACGGCCCAATTCAAGGTGGGTCAGGGGAAAGTCGTGGCCCAGTAGTGAAGCTGGGGCCCATTAAAAAGTGGGCTGTTTTGTCATTGTTTTTTAATGGGTTGACAGGTTTGGGCCCATATGGCTGCGCGTATTTCGTCATTGATTGTTGCCCGGTCCAAATAGGGCCTTGAAGAAGCGCAGCGTCTTATTGGGCCATTGTGTTTTCATCCCATTAACGTAATTTGTTTCCATTCCTACTGTTGCTGGGCGGGTTCACATTTGCTGGCCCATTTATTCGTCCAATTATGAGCCCAAAACTCATTTAAATTGGAATGGTAATACAGATGATAGAACAGATAGGACAGACAATATATACAAGCTTCACGTTCACGCTTCATAAACAAGTGCCGCGAGGCATAATCCCAAATAACAACGAACAGACAAAGCTACATCCATCGCACGACCAAAGGGTAAGGAGTGCATACTTCAGATTTCACTGTACAGTTTGCCTAAGACGCGGAAAGGGATGGAGCTTCATCAGTTCCTTTAGGCTGGCATTATCAGCTTCAGTTTGCTTCTTCAAACACTCCATCTCATCGGACTTAGTTTTCATTGCTGCATCTGTTTCTTGTGCCTCCTTCTTCAAAGTTGCCAACTTTTGCTGCTGCTCATCCATCAGTCGTCGAAGTGCTTTGTGGCCTTCTTTAGTGGTCAGAACTTTAGCCTGAAGCTCTTGTAAACGGATGGAGCCCTCCTTGGAGGGTGACTTGATACCCACAACATCAATAATGGTACTAGCTCGCATGACTTGAGGAACAGTTTCGTTATCGATATCATCCTGGCAAATGAACCTACAACTCGGATTTCCATCATGTACTAAGATTGCCTGAAGTGTACACAATGTACAACATGAGATAAAATGAGACAAGAACTTACTAAAGTTGCCTGGCTGTCCTAAAAAATGTCATACCCGGTCACCTCCGCAGCCCTACGCATCTCTTTCTTCTGGAATGATGTGAAATCAATTTTAAACAGTGAGCTTGCAACGACAAACGAAATGAAGATTTCATGATTGGTTATCTGAGACATCGTTTCTTTAGCTTCTTACCACAGAGATGTAGCACTGAGATCCTGTGGAGGGGCCTGCTAATCCCCGCGCGCGCTCCAGGACGGCCACGCGCGCACTCCTCGCTAGCTCCCGCAACTTTCTTTTTTTGGAAAGTTTTATTCCCACCAACTTTTCATTTTGGGAAAGTTTCGGTGAAACTTTTCTAGAAACTTTTGCCTCAAAAAGTTTCGGTGCAACTTTTCTGGAAACTTTTGCCTCAAAAAGTTTCGATGCAACTTTTTTGGAAACTTTTGTCTCAAAAAATTACAACAGAACTTCCTACCCAAACTTTTTTCCCACCCTAGACTCACCCCGGGCCCACCCACGTGCGCGTGGCCCCTCGTCAGCGCCCACGCGCGCAGCGCTGCGCGCGCACGCGCTAGGAATAGGAAAATCGTCCTGTGGATTGGACCTCCTCACTCTTCTAATGCATTGTCACACGCTTTTCCTGCACAGGGTGCATTATGGTAAGATGAGGTTATGTGATAGAGTTTGCGTTACATAGAAAGAAGCCAAATCAGATTAACAGTGTTCTTAAAATATGAAGTTGAGGCAATTTGACGTTGTCATACCTTTTGGAACGGGCTTGACCGCATCTCCAACAAGTCTCCCGTTGGTAGGTCGCTTTCTATTTTCGTTCCTTTCACATGCATATATAAGCGAAGTCAAATCAATGTAATCATCAAAGTATATAGATGTACTCTGTGTGCAATAAGCTTTAAATACTACTCAAGTTAATATGGATTATTTAGAGTTGCAGGGCATTTTGATGAATACATTCAGATGCAATAATCATCAAGTATATAGAAGTACTCTGTGTGCAATAAGTCTTAAGTACTACTCAAGTTATTACAGATTATTTGGGGTTGCAGTGCATGCGTAATCATCACAGTTCCCGCATTCGAATGAGAAAGATACAGATGCAGTTAATGTATCCGTCCTAATAGAAATGCCAGGCTGCTTGTGTAACATCCCGGCCCTAGGCCATCATTTTTGAGAAAACAAATTACTCATTAGTACCAGCTTCAGGAATTAAAGCAATTTAGATGAAAATTCTTCTGAATATGAATCATTTTGGTGTTAATGAATATTTTGTATGACTTCCAATTTGAGATGTTCTTATTTGAGGTTTGAAATATTTGGAGTTGGTTTTCATGCTTGAATTTCATATTTGAATAATTTCTGTAAATTTTGAACTCATGTATACATGACATTCATATGTGCACAGGAACTCTTTGAATTTTCGTGGAAAATTGGCTTTACCAAAAATTACTCAAAATTGATCATAGCTAGGTTTCATAGAAACTTAATTTTTGTGAAGTTTTCAGAATTTTTGGAGCATATTTAGTTAAGTAGAAAAATTGCTTTTGCTTCAGCCTGTTTGAAAAATGGAAAGAATAGTATTGAGATACTTGGGCTCGGCCCACTTAGGATTTCCAGGAAACAAAAGAAAAAGACAAAAAATTTAGCTTTACCTTTTCTCGGCCCGTAACGGCCCAAGTGGCCCAACTCAGCCCAGCCGGCCCAGTCCCATGCGTCTTCTTGCACCTTCTACCGTGAGGTCAAACGCGGCGCCGCCGGCCGACCACCGCCGCCTTGCCACGCGCACGCCATCCTTGAAAGTGCATCTAGGCCCCTAATTATTGTTTTGTGTGATTGACGTCAAAACGATCCAAAAGGACTAATGTCGCAAATGAAGATGTGTTCAGCTAGGTCTCAAGAAAGAGAATCAATCAGGTCAAATGAAGTGCTACATTGAAAATATTCAAAGAAAATTGGCAACATACAATCAATGGACGTTATTAGCACCGTTTTAATTTTAATTGAGTGTAGGAATGCCGTACTATCAAGAGGGGTGCAAATCATTGATCCCCAGATGCCATAGGACCTTTTGGGTGATACGAAATTTCTTAGAAATCAGTTTGAGTGAGTGGTGATTTTGAGCAAACCGTGCAGGCTCACCGGACTATCCGGCACTCTACCGGACTGTCCGGTGGAGCCAGCCTTCGCCAAGACCAAGTCCCAGGCCGGACTATCCGGCAACATGCCGGAGTGTCCGGCAAACCCTAACAAGCTGTAGAGTAGCACAGCAGCTATGCACGCCGTGATGTCTTGCGCACCTTCTCGTGGGCGCTCGCACTCTCTTCTCCCTTTTCCCATTTTCTCCCCCTGCTCACTGACAACAATGGCCCGGCGGGAACCGCCTTTCTAGTCTATAAAACCTCAACCGGAGCCTGCCCACTGCTTCCTGTCACTTTTGTGACCCTCTGGAGCCTATCCTTGTCCACCGCCATGGCTTGAACGGGAAGAATTTTATGTTTTCCCCAATACCGGCTGTTGGGAATTCTTCATCGGGGGCTTAAAGAATTCCGAACACGAGGATAAAAGAGGGAAGGGGATAGAATAACGGCGGGCAAGATGATGACTAAAGAGTGCAACAGTAACTTTTGTTCCAAAATCCGTCCCGTTACATGGTGCCCGTAGGCGGGTATTTATAGCGAAGGCCAAGGGTCATTTCGGCTAGACCAAAATGACCCTGGCCAATCGCCACGTTCATCGAATATTCTGTACAAGAATGTCCTTAGGGTACAATTGTCATCCGACAAACAAGGCCGACTCTTAAGTGATAACCCCAATTCGTGACGTCATCCGTGGGACCTCCGGGCTCCGCTCTTTCCATAAAGGGACGCGTCGCCTTTTCTCGTCCTGGGTGCCTTCGGCTTTCTTTCACCTCGCCGCCAATAGCTGCTGGTGAACCTCGCCGCCAATCGCTGCTGGTGAACCTGCGAACAAATATGGTACGAGCCAGAAATGGCGGCGCCGGCGAGGCTCGGACTCGCTGCGTGGCGTCGCCTTTTCTTATTTCCAGGGCTGTCCCCCCAACAGTAGCCCGTCGTGGGTGAGAGCCAACTCCGACGGGACGATCCCACGATTGAAAGTATAAAAGCGCCGGCAATATTAACGTCACCCCACCTGCCTATTGGAGTTGGGTTTTTTTTTTTTAAAGAGAAAATTCGCGTTGGCGCGCGAAACGAGGGTTTCGCCATAAATGCGAAGGATCGGTGCCTATATAAGGCGGGGGGGGGGGGGGCCGTCGGCTGTGACCACTTTGCTATTGTCGTACTTACTTGATGGTACGCACTATACCAAGTGGAGGCACAACATGAGGTTGCATCTAATCTCGCTCAATCCGAGCATTTGGAGAGTTGTGTGTGTAGGTGTGAAGCTACCCAAGAGATATAGAGACCTCACACCGGAGCAAGGGCAAGACATGCATCGCAATGCACAAGCGGCTAGTGTGCTACTCACATCTTTGAGCAATGAGGAGTTAGTCGATGGTTTGGAGAGTGCCAAGAAGATATGGGATACTCTTCAAAGAGCTCATGAGGGTGTTGACACCGTGAAGCAAGCCAAGATTGAGATATTGGAAGGAGAACTTGGAAGGTTTGTGATGGATGATGATGAAACCCCTCAAGAAATGTATGGTCGGCTCAAGGTCATGATCAACAAGCTTAGAGCATATGGACGACCAAGTATGGAAGGCATGAAGTTGTCAAGTTGATGACTAGAGCCTTCTCACCAAGGAACATCACATTGGTGACAATGATCCGTCAAATGAGAAACTACAAGAAGATGTCCCCGGATGAAGTGCTTGGTTTGATCATAAATCATGAGATCATGGAGAAGGAAGCCCAATATGTCAAGTCAATAGCAAGAGCGGTCTCCAACTCCAAGAACAAGGAAGTGGCATTCAAGGCTAGCAAGAAAGGCAGGAGCAAGCAAGAGGTTGAGGCTAGCTCAAGTGAAGGTGATGATGAGAGCTCCGATGTTGATGAAGAAGAGATGGCTCTATTCATTAGGAAGTTCAAGAAATTCATGAAGAAGGACCGAGGTACAAAAAGCAAGAGAACAAACTCCAAGCAAGTTTGTTACATATGCAAGAAGCCCGGACACTTCATGGCGAATTGTCCACACAAAAAGGAAGAGCAAGAAAGTGAGAAGAATCATCAAAGTGACAAGAAGCTCTTCAAGAAGAAGAAGTTCACCGGTCAAGCTCATGTGGCGGAAGAAGAGTCAAATGAAGAAGCCCCCACAAAAGAGGGCATGGCCACTATTGCTATCAAAGGGTCATCATCAAGCAAGAAATTGTTCCCATGCCTCACCGATGATGATGATGACAACAACAAGCCACGCCACGTATGCCTCATGGCCAAAGGGCGCAAGGTAACTAAGAAAGTCGTCACTCCTTCTACTCTTGAAGATAGTGATGATAATGATCATGATGATGATAGTGATGCAAGTGATTGTGAAGGTTTGCTCAAAGGTTTGAATAAAAATGCCATCACTAAAATAAAGAAACTTATGGAGCAATTGGTTGATAGGGATGAGTTGCTTGAGAAACAAGAGGACTTGCTCATCCTTGAAAAGGAGAGAAACCTTGAACTCAAGGAACTCTTGGCATGCGAGAAGGAAAAATGTGAGAAGTTGGACCAAAAACTTGCAAAAAGCAAGGAGACTATCACAAGTCTCAAGAGCTCAAGTGTTGCTCTTCAAGATAAACATGATGGGTTAATCAAGGCCCACAAAAATCTTGAAGTGCAATTTGATGCTCTTAAGTCTAGCTCCTCCAAACCTTCAAAAGATGCCTCTAAATCAACCAAAGGCTCCACAAGTAAAGGTTGTGCAAAATGTCATAATGTTGATCTTGATGCTTTTGCTAACAACGAGAAAGAGTTGAAGCTTTTGAAGGGACAAGTCACTAGGTTGAACACCATTATCAAGAGAGGTATGATTGGTGATGGTGAAGATGAGAAAGAAGCAAGATTCAAAATGGCAAGGGATGGCTTTGTTAGGCTTGAGGCTATACCCCTTCCCATTGATGATCTTGACAACAAGAAGGATTCAATGTTCACCGTCAAGGATACCTTTGGTCCACCATTTGTGATAGGTGAAAAAGTGAAGTACAAGAAGAAGTACACCAAGGTAATGGATGTGAACAAGAAGGTGAACAAGGTTGAACAAGTCAAGATCTCAAATGCTAACAAAGTCAAGAATGAAGCTCCAAAGGAGAAGAAGAAAGGATATGCATCTCAAGACCTTTTCTATGCCGATTATGTGTTGACTAGAAATTCTCTTGGCAATGTTGTTGCTAAATATGTTGGACCCCGCACACATAACACTCAAATCAAGAGATGTGTGTGGGTGCCAAAAATGCTTGTTACTAATGCTAAAGGACCCAAATCTTTTTAGGTACCTAAAACAAAGGCTTGATTTGCTTTTGTAGGCATACTCCTCCGGTGGAACAAGTTGGGTGCTTGATAGTGGATGCACAAGTCATATGACCGGAGCGACGAAAATGTTCACATCACTTGAAGAGAACACATCCGATTGTGATTCTATTACCTTTGGTGATGATGGAAAGGGAGGAGTACTTGGTATGGGTAAAATTGCTCTTACTCCCGAGTATTCAATCTCTAGTGCTCTCTTGGTTGATTCTTTGGAGTACAACTTGATGTCGGTCTCACAACTTTGTGAGAAGGGCTTTGATTGCTTTTTCACTAACGAAGGTGTGCCGTCTTTAGAAGAAGTGATAGCTCAATTGCCTTTAAGGGTGTGTTGAAAGGAGGACTTTATCTTGTGGATTTTTCATCGGATAAAGCCCAACTTAATACATGCTTGATGGCAAAGTCTAGCATGGGTTGGCTATGGCACCGAAGGCTAGCCCATGTTGGCATGAGAAATCTCCATAAACTTCAAAAGGGCGGCCACATCCATGGACTAATGAATGTTGCTTTTGAGAAAGATAGACTTTGTAGTGCATGTCAAGCCGGAAAGCAAGTTGGAACTCCTCACCCCGCCAAGAATGTGATGACTACCACAAGGCCTTTGGAAATGCTTCATATGGATCTATTTGGTCCAATCGCCTACATAAGCATTGGTGGTAACAAATATGGTTTAGTAATTGTTGATGACTATTCTCGTTTCACTTGGGTATTCTTTTTGCATGATAAAAGTGAAACTCAAGGAGTGCTCAAGAAGTTCTTGAGAAGAGCACAAATGAATTTGAAGTGAAGATCAAGAAGATAAGGAGTGATAATAGAAGTGAATTCAAGAACACTCAAGTTGAAGAATATCTTGATGAAGAAGGCATCAAGCATGAGTTCTCGGCACCCTACTCCCCTCAACAAAATGGGGTGGCCGAGAGGAAGAATGCACACTCGTTGAGATGGCAAGAACTATGCTTGATGAGTACAAGACTTCGGATAGGTTTTGGGCCGAAGCCGTGAATACCGCTTGCCATGCATCAAACCGGTTATTTCTCCACCAAATCTTAAAGAAGACACCCTATGAGCTTCTCATTGGTAACGTTCCTAATGTCTCTTACTTTCGTGTCTTTGGGAGCAAGTGCTTTATTCTCAACAAGAAACCCAAGTCCTCAAAGTTTGCACCAAAAGTTGATGAGGGTTTCTTGCTTGGATATGGATCAAATGTCTTGGCATACCATGTCTTCAACAAAACCACTGGTTGTGTTGAGGTCACGCGTGATGTGACGTTTGATGAAACTAATGGCTCTCAAGTGGAGCAAGTTGATCCAAATGTGATAGGTAATGAAGAAGTTCCACATGAGGCAATAGGAAGGATGACCATAGGTGATGTAAGACCACAAGAACCACAAGTTGAACAAGTTCAACCTTCTCCTTCTCCTTCTCGACAAAACACACCACCACCAACACAAGAGCAAGATCAAAGGAGTGCTCAAGATCATGGTGACGACCAAGATCAAGATCACACCCAAGATCAAGCTCCAAGTGGTGATGGCGATGATCAAGACCAAGATGATCAAGAAGAAGAAGAAGAAGAAGAAGAAGAAGAAGAAGTGGTAAACACAAGACAAGTGCTACACCCAAGAGTACGCCAAAGTGTACAAAGAGATCACCCCGTCGACAACATCATTGGTGATATCGAAAAAGGGGTAACCACTAGAACCCGAGTTGCAAATTTTTGTCAACATTACTCTTTTGTGTCTTCTTTGGAGCCACTTAGAGTAGAAGATGCACTCGCGGATCCGGATTGGGTGATGGCCATGCAAGAAGAGTTGAACAACTTTGAAAGAAATCAAGTGTGGCAATTGGTGGAGAGACCCAAGCAAAATGTTGTGGGCACCAAATGGGTGTTCCGCAATAAACAAGGTGAGCATGGTGTGGTGACAAGAAACAAGGCGAGACTTGTTGCAAAAGGGTACTCACAAGTGGAAGGTTTGGATTTTGGTGAAACCTTTGCTCCCTGTTAGGAATCCCTCATCATGGAAACAAAGAATCCCGCGGACCGTTAAACAACTCTCACGGAACAACGGAACAGCATTTCATTACAAGGGTACAAATGACATTTCCGTTCGATGACGGAAACCCTAGCTAGGTGACGTCATTCGCCGGCCTGATCCTCGGACGTTGTCACGCCGGGCTTCATCTCCTTCAGGGATTGCAGCCATTCTCGGTCGCCCTTCCTAGTCGCCGCCAATTCATCGCCAGCGGTTGGGGAGACTGCGTTCTCCTCGAACAATGTCGGCAACCCTATATTCCAGCTCCCTGGGCTGTCGCCAATTCTCGGCCGGGAACTCGAAACGTCGGCAGCTAGGCTACCTGCAGTCAAAAAACCAAAGGCAAAAGGGGGTGTCGTTATTATCGTAAATACCGATCCCCAACAGTAGCCCCTCGCGGTCGAGGGCCAACTTCGATGGGCAGAAACCGCGACACAGGATAGGAAATTTACGAACGTCACCCCCCTCCGAAGTTTCCCGAGGGAAAGTTTTTTTTTTTCGAGAATCGAGGCAACGCCATAACTACGGCGCCGAGGCCTATATATATGGAGGGGGGGGGGGGCGGAGAGCCCCGTGCATTCGTTGTTCGAGTCGAATTGCTGCCGCGTTTTCTGCTGAAAACTTTGCGCCGCATTTGTTGCCTTCCGGATTTTGTGCCGAGTTGCAGCGAGTTGCTTGGTGTCGCTAATTTCGCTCGTCGCCATTTCCTTGCTGAATGGTGAGTTCTTTTTACGAACTTTCTGCTGTGTGATTCTCTTTTTGAGATTGTTCGTAATGTCATGCTTTTCATTTTAGATGCCTCGCGTTAAGCAAACCGCTCGTCGCGTTGACGAATCCGACGAGGAGTTCCTTGTCGATTCGCCCGTCGCAAATGTTGAGGGAGATGCCGACCTTGGCGGAGCGAGCAAACCGGTTGAAGTGGATTCTGATGCTGCCGCGACTCCAAAGGATTCCCCGGAGAATCCAAACCCCGCCGCAGATCTGGAGGTTTTGGCGACAGCTGCCTCCAAAGCAGCCGGAACTTCGGGCGCCGGCGGAGGTACTAAATCTGCCGCTCTTTTAGGTAAGGGTTTGGGGGAGTCGTCTTATTTTCTTGCATATCGTGAGTTTGCTCTTGCTGGGTCTGCAGCCAGAAGAGTGAGAGGCACGATAGATACTGGCTCTAGCGAAAAGGAAGCCTTTGGTAATGTCGACGACGAAGGCGAAGATCTTTCTGGGGTGCCGGCCTCTCCTAGCGAGCTGGTAGGGGAAGACTCCTGGGCTAACACCGGCATTGAGCCGACGTTCCGGTTTGGGCCGTCCAAGGTCACTGCCGCTGATATCGAGAGGTTTGTTGCCTTGGGGTATTTTGAAGCTGGAAAGGCTCGTGCTCCTGATGGAGAGCAGATTCCCCGGCCCGAAAACAATGAAGCCATAGTTTATCGTGACTTCTATGAAGCTGGCCTTAGGCTGCCGTCTTTTGGGTTTCTAGCTCGCGTACTGGAAAGATATGGACTGGACCTGCACCACTTGACTCCCAACGCCGTCGCCACGGTGTCGAAGTTCATATGGGCTGTTCGTAGCTACGGCTCGGCTCTGCACTCTGATGCCTTCTGCCGCTTTTATGATCTGAAACATGATGTGAAACCCGTGAGTTTCGATGGGGTGAAGTATTATCCCCAGTACGGCTGTTGCAGCTTTCAGCCCCGCACTTTTGTGAAGAAATCAAAGTACGAAAATGTTGAGCTTGTTGGTGGTCGCCGGAATAAATGGCCTGGAGATTGGCGGAACCATTGGTTTTATGCCGAGGTTCCCGAGGAGAAGAAAGACGACGGTAGCTCGTACTTTCCTCTGTTTAGTCGCTCTTGTGCCCTACGGCCGGTGCTGTCGCGGGAATTCGTGGAGTCGGAAGGTTTCACGAAGTGCTGTGACGCCTTTCAGACCGCGATTAAGATGAGTAGTGCTAGAGATTTGGTGGAGGAGTTTGTGGCCTGTCGCATTTGGCCCATTCGGAAAGGTTGGAGTCTGCTGAAATTGAAGGCCAAGCGGCTTGCCAGACTGAACCTTTGCTACCAGGTGCCGTCTTTTGGTGTGAAGAAACCTGACGGTATATCGGATAAGGACTTCGTTCGCTACGTTGAGCTGACTGCCGCAGTTATCTGCGGACCTTATACAGTGCTGGAGAAGCAGGAGTGCGAGAACATACTGATTTTCCTTTAGCGTGTTAATCGCATTTTTGACGAGATGCAGGTGAAATATGGTCCCCGTGCGGTGATGTCCGTTAAAAAAGGACGGCGGAAGAAAGGCGAGCTTGTTATCGGAGCTACGTTCGTTGAGAAACGTGGTTGGGAAACAAGTCCCGCTCAAGACATTGCACTTGATGCGCCAGCCCCAAGAGCTGCAGTTGGCTCTTCATTCGCGGCTGCCGCCAAGAGTTCTGCGGCAGCCTCCAAGACGGTGGCTGGTTCTTCAACTAAGGTGCCGCCAAAAAATCTGCGGCGTCTGGCAAGGCGGCTGGGACAATAAAGACGCCAGCTGGCACTTCGAAGGCCGCTGAAAAAGCTAAACGCCAGAGCTTGCGAAAGATGCCTGCTTCTCGAGCTGCCGCCAAACAGCAGGCTGGTGCTGTTGCCAAACGGCGGCGGGATGACATAGAGCCAGCCCTTGCTGCTGAGCAGATGGAGACTGGTTCCAGCGCTGCGGGTGCCGCTGATTTTGCTGAAGAATTGTCAGTGCGTGAAGATTGCAAACGGCGCCGGATATTACTGGCTTCGGCACTTGACGATTCTGATGAAGAATTTCTTGACGACGAACCTGAGAAGCGTGACTCGGGGGATACACGGCAGCAACCTTCGCCATTGCGCGAAGCTGAAGTTGAAAGTGCCGCGGCTCCCTCAGGCGGATTTGATTTGCCGCGGAGCCCTGCTGTGACTGCTGCGCCGATGAAGCGGAAGCCACTCCTGCCGGCTTTATCAGCTGATGATGAAATTGAGCTGTTGGACGACTCCGTGGATTCGCGCGCCGAGCTTGGACATGAGCTAGATGCCGCGTTTGCAGAAATGAGTGGCTCTGATAGAGGTGCCGACCTTTCCTTTTTCACGGAAGAAACTGCGACAGCTTCCTCTCCTTTGACCGGAATCGTTGACCATGTCTCTATTTCATCGGTTAACGGAAGTCTGTCTAGCGATTCTTCTGAGACAAGCTCCTCTGATGCAGGTGAAGGATCTCCGGGTGCGGAGGTGCGAGAAGGCGAGGCCGGCAATCCGTCCTTGGCCGCTTTTGTTGAGATGACAAAGGCGGTGGATCCTCAAGGTTTTTTTCACCTCGCTGCTATTTTTCTTTTATTTGATGCTTGACAACGATCTGACTTCGTATAACTTGCAGAGCTTTATGACTTCTTGGCCAGGACTGATAATGCTTCAGTCGCTGAAGTTCTGGACAAAAATGCGACGATGGTAATTGTTTCTTTGATCTTTGTGTCGCTTTTTATTCTATCTTCGAATGGGTTTAGCGCTGACGCGTGATTTTGCTGCTCTTGTGCAGACTCTAGCGGTGGCTCGCGCTCTGAGTCGACGCTTTTATGGGTCCGAGGCTGCCTCTTCATCCGGTGATACGCTAGAACTGCGGCGGGCGCTTAAGGAGGAGCGCGCATCTTTCGAAGCTGTTAAGGCTGATCTTAATGATCAGATTCGAAAGAAAGATGAAGCGTTGGGTGTGCTTCAGGAAGTCATCCAGAGCGGCGAGGATGAGGTTGCTCGCCTAAAGCGAGAATTGAAAAATGCGCAAGAGAGGATAACTGCGGCAGAGAAGAGTGCCGAGAGCGCCAAAAAAACTGGCCGCAATTTTGCCCGCACTTTCTCTAGCGGCGCCGTTAGTGCTCATGCTTCTTTTGAAGCAGCACTGGCCACGATTGGCGGCGCCGCCAATCCTCTTCCGGGCGTCGAAGGTTCGCTGACGCCGGAAATGTTTTTCAATTGGCTGAAGGGGGAGTTTGGCGATCTCCCTGAGGCTTTCGAGGGCGTCGGCCGATTCGCGGCTCGCACGGCGTGTTCTGCCCTCCTGGACCTGCTTGAAAAGCGGCAGTGCAAGCACTTCAATGATTTGGCACGCACTAGTTACCCTGACTCGAATTTTGATGAAGCCAACGCGGCGAGCGACAGCAAAGGCGTTCGTTTGGCTGTGAAACGCTTTATGAAAAGGTACTGGGGGGTGCATGGAATGGAGGCCTGCCGCCAATACGCGAAGAGCAAGCTTGAGGAGGTGGTGCATATTTTCTTTGGAGATTATTTTATCTTGCAAGAAATGGTTTAATTAAATGTTGCTTGTTTTTAGGTGAAGGCGACGACTGGCGTCGAAACAGCGGTGGGGAGCTCGAAGAAAAGGGCGGCTACTCCTGCCAGTGAGACGCCGCCGGCAAAAATTGCCCGTGTTGATGACGCTGCCGAGGCGGAGAAGGCCGCTTCGAAGACTGATGCGCCTGCCGCAGTTGAGACTCCTGCCCCAAGCGCGGCTCCCGCAGCTGCTTCGTCTTCAGCGGCGGCCGCGCCGGAAAGTGCGACGGGCTCCGCGGCGCCTGGTGCTACGCCTGCCGCTCCTACTGCGCCGGCAACTGAAGAGGTCTAGGCTCTTAGGCGTGAGGAAGAGAGTTTTCAAAAACACTTGGTTGTAATAATGTACGTTTCAATACGCTTTGTGCGCAGGATTGTTTTTGCGACGCCGCGTTGAACATTGCGCCTTTGAAGTACGAGCGTGATGGCTTGCGCGTTTCTGGCGAAGCGCACTTGTGTTATGTTTCGCGATACCCGCGTCGTGATTTCGGGCATTTCTGGAGGGAAATGATGTCTCAATATTTTCAGGGGCGGGAAAGCTTGATTCGTTGCTTTCGCCGCCGGCATTCTTCTTCCGTAGCGGTCGTGAAGGCTGAAAGCGTTGAAGATCTTAGCTTTGATCCTTATTTGGATCGTTTTAGGTGTGTTTACGATAGTGCGGGCCCTGAATATGGTCCCGGGTTTGTAGTAGAAATTGACTTTGATTTGTAACTGGGCAGTCGATTTGGTGACAAAGTGCGCCAGGATTAAACGTTCTGATTTGCGAAGGGTTCGGCGATAACTCTCAATTTTTTACAAGTTAAAGCCTCCTTCGCTTTTTCGCTTAGTGAAAAGCGCTCGCCGTTGCTCGGTCGTCGGAATAAAACGAACGTCACCCTCCTCCCCCTGGCGATCGAGGGACGGAGGGCGCACTGAATTTGCGACGAACAAATCATACGGCGTTCTTTTATGTAGATTGCGGAGCGTGCACTAGTCGCCGCTATTTTTGTTTGCTCTGATGCTTGTCAAATGTTTAGTAGTTGCCGCTATTCTGACTTAGAAAACGGCGTTTAATGATATGAGCCCTTGAACCCCTTACTTTTTACAAGTTTTTCGCTTTTTGTTTAATGCGCGGCGCTCATCGTTGCTCGATTGATTGAATGAAACGAACGTCACCCCCCTCCCCCTAGCAATCGAGGGACGAGGAGCGTGTTGAAATTACGGGGCAGGACTCGTGCGGCGGTTCCTTTGGAGAATATTGCGAGTGGTGCCTTGGCTCGCCGCAATTTTGCGGTCGGCTCCTATGTTAGTCAGATATTGAACATTTGCCGCTATTCTTGCTGAAAGAGCGGTACTTGATAATATGTTGCCTTTTGGCCCCTCGCCTTTCTTTTGCGAGATTGTGTTACCTCCATGGTCTTGAGTCCCGCCCTTGGATGGGTGTTTGTATTGAGTCCCTTAAGACTTCGATCTTGCTGATCTGTTTTTGTTGTGTCGGATTTTGTCCGGAGCCCCTTGGGGGTTGAAATCTATCGGCCTTTCCTTTTAAGGAAATATTTGACTGAGCCCTTGGGCTGCTAACGTGCTGCTCTTTCTCAATTTAGGAGAAAAATTGAAGAGATCGCCTCTTGAGGCGCTTTTTTCTCTATCGCCGCTATTTCTCAATTTTATGAGAGAGATTGGAGGTGTGGCCCCTTGGGGCGCTTTTTTCTCTTGAGTGCTTTATAGAGAAGGAAGCCTGGGAGAAAGGGGCGGAAAATTTTTTTTGCTTCCTTTCGAGTGGCTTTGGCTCAGGAGTCAAATCCTCCTGCGTCGATGTGGCGATATTTTTGCGAATATAGCATCGACTACTTAAGAAATGGAAAGTTTAGTTTTTCTGGGGAAGATAGCATTATATTGAACTGCAAGGGTTACAAAGGTCCCACCTCGTTAAAAACCTCACCCCCGATGTGGGGTTCCCCTGTGAGGAAAAGAGTATGGGCCTTGAAGGCTAAGAAAGAAAAATTACAACTTAGGTGCCGACTAAAGGCTCCACTTATAACTGCGCGTCGCCATTAGCCCTTACATTTTAGGTGAAGTACCTCTTGAGGTTGTCCACATTCCAGGCATGTGGGAGCTCATTGCCTTCATTGTCTGCCAAGTGATAAGATCCCGGACGATTGCTCCTGACGACAATGAAAGGGCCCTGCCACTTGGGGTTGAGTTTTCCAGTGTTTTCTGTTTTTGGGCTTCGCAGGAGGACAAGGTCGCCGGCTTTAAATGCTATTGGCACTACTCTGGCATCCCGCCATTTCCTTGTTTCTTCCTGATACTTCTCCAAGTTGATAATGGCTTGGTCTTTGTCTAATTCCGACATGTCCTTTGAAACGGCGTCGAACTCGTGGCAATTTCGCCCGAGAGTTGCCCTCATGCTGCGGTACTTTATCTCTTCTGGTGACATGGCTTCTTCGCCATACAAGAGCCTGAAGGGTGTGAATTTGGTGGTTCTTGAAACTATTGTGTTATGCGACCAGATCACTTTATGCAGTTCATCCATCCATTTTCCTTTCCTCTGCCCTTCCAGGCATTTCTTGATGCTTTCGAAGATTTGTTTGTTCGCGTTTTCGACGGCGCCATTTGACTCTGGATGATAAACAGATGCAAAATTCACATTGGTGCCTATGGAGTGACAGAATTCGCGGAACTCTTGGTTGTCAAACTGTTTTCCATTGTCCACGGTAATTTCGGCAGGGACTCCGAATCTACATACTATGTTTTGCCAGAAAAATTTCTTGATTGCTGGGCCAGTGATGTTGATCAGTGGCTTGGCCTCTATCCATTTGGTGAAATAGTCGAGAGCCACTACGGCATGTGTGTAATTTCCGGCAGCCGTAGGTAAGGGACCGACAATGTCGACTCCCCACCGCTGAAGTGGCCACACTGGCTGAATGAGCTGAGTGAGCTGAGCTGGGTTGTTGATTTTTCTTGAGAATTTCTGACATGCTTCGCATGTTTTGACAAGGTGTTGGGCGTCCTGCAATGCAGAGGGCCAGTAAAAACCTTGCCGGAAAGCCTTGCCGACTAAAGCTCTGCTGGATATATGGGAGCCGCAGATTCCCTGGTGAATCTCGCTGAGGAGCTTTTTCCCTTCTTCTTGATCTATGCATCTCAAGAATGGAGTGGATGTGCCGAATTTGTACAGGAAGTCATCTACAAATGCGTAGTTTCTTGCTCTCTACTTCATGCGCTTGGCCTCTAATTCCGACTCAGGCTCATAAAAATCTCGGAGATATGCCATGATGGGGGCACGCCAATCTTCACTTGAGATGGCATGTATCATCTTGGGTTCTTTCTCTGCCGCTTTTATGGATGGAGAAGTCAGTGTTTCAAAAAAGACGTCGGGTGGCAAAGGGTCTTTCCTGGCTGCCGCTTTTGCTAGCTGATCCGCTTCACCATTCAGGTTTCTGTCAATGTATTGACAGGTGAAACCTTTGAAGTGCCTTTCCAAGCCCCGCACATGATCCAGATACCTTGCCAACAATTCATCTCTGGCCTTGTAGGTTTTGTCTACATGCCCGGCGATGACCTGAGAATCTGTTTTGATGATGAAGTTTTTTACTCCTAATGCTCTTAGCTTTCTTATGGCGAGCAAGAGGCCCTCATACTCCGCCACATTGTTTGTGCATTTGTCAGTGTCATGGTTGAACTGCAATCTGAATGCATACCGCAATTTGATGTCGGATGGTGAAGTCAAAATTGCGGCAGCCCCTGCTCCAAGATGGCATCATGCGCCGTCGCAATGGATCTCCCATGGGACTTCAAAGACTGGACCCTCGGTGTACGATGAAGGCTCGGTCCAATCTGCGGTAAAATCAGCCAACACCTGAGAATTTGCGGCACTTCTTGACTCGAAGTCAACAACGTGTTCTGATAATTCCGAAGCCCATTTTGTGATTCTTCCAGATGCTTCTCTATTTCTGAACATGTCATTCAGTGGTTGATTTGTCAGCACTCGGATGGTGTGAGCTTCAAAGTAATGCCTCAATTTTCTTGATGCCATTAAAACTGCATAAGCTATCTTTTCTAGTTCGAAATAGAATCTTTTTGAACCTGAAAGAGCTTCAGGTACATAGTATACTGGCACTTGAACTTTCATCACTTTGCCCTTCTTCTCAATTTGCTGTTCTTGCACAAGTGCGGCACATACTGCTGAGTGCGATGCTGATACATACATTAGCAGAGTTTCATTTTGTTTGGGACTTGCGAAGGCAGTCATTTCCTTGAGATACTCTTTCAATTCTGCGAAAGCTTTTTTCTGCTCTTGGCCCCATTGAAAGTTATTTGCGTTTCTGAGGACTTTGAAAAAAGGAAGGCTTCTTTCGGCTGATCTGGAAATAAACCTGTTGAGTGCCGCAATTCTACCGGTGAGCTTCTGCACATCTTTGAGGCATTGGGGCTCTCGCATATTGATGAGTGCACTTATCTTGTCAGGATTGGCTTCGATGCCTTTGATTGACACTAAGCATCCCAAAACCTTTCCCTTGCGAATTCCAAAAACACATTTTTCAGGGTTGAGCTTGAGGTTTGCCTTTCTGAGGTTTGCAAATGTTTCGGCCAAATCAGAAATATGATCTTCTTTCTTGCCGCTTTTTACCACTATGTCGTCGACATAGGCTGACAAGTTCTTGCCTAACTGATTCTCAAAGGCGATAGATGTCATTCTGCAGAAAGTTGGTCCCGCATTTTTTAGGCCTTCCGGCATTCTGACAAAACAATAAGTTCCGAAATTCACGCAAATACCACCCTTTCTCTTAACCTTTTCTGATGAATAAGGCTCTTAACCTTATTCATTCGCGGCAAACAAAGAATCCTCACTATATTCTTTGTGCATTATAGTCTCTGTGCAGTGCGAAAACGGTGGAATGAATAAGGCTCTTAACCTTGTGGTTGTGGGTTCGAGCCCCACGGTGGGCGCCAATGTTGGGAATTCCTCATCATGGAAACAAAGAATCCCGACACGGACCGTCAAACAACTCTCACGGAACAACGGAACAGCATTTCATTACAAGGGTGTAATCTCTCCCGTTCCGTCCCGTTCTACGGAGCCCGGGGGCGGGTATTTATAGGGAAGGCCAAGGGTTATTTCGACATGACCAAATTACCCTTGGCCACCCACTATATTCGCGGAATATTCTGTACAATATTGTCATAAGGGTACAAATGACATTTCCGTTCGACGACGGAAACCCTAGCTAGGTGACGTCATTCGCCGGCCTGATCCTCGGACGTTGTCACGCCGGGCTTCATCTCCTTCAGGGATTGCCGCCATTCTCGGTCGCCCTTCCTAGTCGCCGCCAATTCATCGCCAGCGGTTGGGGAGACTGCGTTCTCCTCGAACAATGTCGGCAACCCTATATTCCAGCTCCCTGGGCTGTCGCCAATTCTCGGCCGGGAACTCGAAACGTCGGCAGCTCTGCAGTCAGAAAACCAAAGGCAAAAGGGGATGTCGTTATTATCGTAAATACCGATCCCCAACACTCCCGTAGCTAGGCTTGAATCAATTCGTATATTACTTGCCTTTGCTACTCACCATGGCTTTAAGCTTCATCAAATGGACGTGAAAAGTGCATTCTTGAATGGACCAATACAAGAAGATGTGTATGTGGAGCAACCACCGGGCTTTGAAGATTCAAAGTATCCTAACCATGTATTTAAGCTTCACAAGGCGCTCTATGGGCTTAAACAAGCACCTAGAGCATGGTATGAATGCCTTAAGGGTTTTCTTATTGCAAATCAATTCAAGATTGGTGAAGTTGATCCTACTCTTTTCACAAGACATGTTGATGATGATATTTTTGTGTGCCAAGTATATGTCGATGACATTATATTTGGCTCTACTAATCAAACGTTTTGTGAAGAGTTTAGCAAGGTGATGGTCAAAAAGTTTGAGATGTCCATGATGGGGGAGTTGAAGTTCTTTCTAGGATTCCAAGTCAAACAACTCAAGGAAGGCACGTTCATATGTCAAGCTAAGTACACTCAAGATATGCTCAAGAAGTTTGACATGGACAAAGCCAAACCCATCAAAACTCCAATGAAGACCAATGGACATCTTGACCTTGATCACAATGGCAAACCCGTGGATCAAAAGGTATATCGCTCCATGATTGGTTCCTTGCTTTATCTTTGTGCATCTAGGCCCGATATAATGCTTAGTGTGTGCATGTGTGCAAGATTTCAATCCGCTCCGAAGGAGTGCCACATGGTGGCCGTTAAAAGAATCTTGCGATATTTGGTTCACACTCCTAACCTAGAGCTGTGGTATCCAAATGTCTCCAAGTTCAAGTTAGTTGGCTATTCCGATGCCGACTACGCCGGATGTAAGGTGGATAGGAAGAGCACATCCGGGACTTGCCAATTCTTGGGTAGGTCCCTAGTGTCATGGTCATCCAAGAAACAAAATTTCGTTGCTCTTTCCACCGCCGAAGAGGAGTATGTTGCAGCCGGTAGTGTTGTGCACAATTGCTTTGGATGCGACAAACTCTAAAGGACTTCGGTTACACTATGAACAAAATTCCACTCCTATGTGACAATGAGAGTGCCATAGCCATCGCACATAACCCCGTTGATCACAATAGAACAAAGCACATAGATATCCGGCACCACTTCTTGAGAGATCATGCTATCAAGGGGGATATAGTGATTAGCTATATGAGAACCGATGCCTAACTTGCCGATATATTCACCAAGCCTCTAGATGAGAAGCGCTTTTGCGAGCTTAGAAGTGAATTAAATATCCTTAATTCTTCTAATGTGGAGTAGAATGTTGCACATCTGATTGTTGTCTCTATTCGTTTGGATTTGTGAAACAAAATGAATTATAAAAGCTTTTTGAGTGATTTTCAAAACTATTTGATTGACTCTTGATCTCTTGATCATATCTTGTTATATGGGGTCATAGTTATGATTTGTTGAATGCTTACTGACCACATGCAACAAGAATTTCCTATAAGTCCATCCCTCAAATCAAATTCCTTGAAAATCTTTTCGTTCTCCTGGTTAAGTCAGGGACCGGACTATCCGGCACTATGCCGGACTGTCCGGCGAAATTCGCCGTCTCCAACAGAGACCCCCCAGCGGAGACTCCGGTCCCTTACCGGACACTCCGGGCCTGGAGCTACCGGAGACTCCGGTCTGTTACCGGACACTCCGGGCCTGGAGCCATCGGATACTCCGGGGCCGGATACTCCGGCACTTTACCGGATAGTCCGGTAGTTTTCACCGCGGTATATAAGGAGTTGACCACGACTCCAACCGGTCATTCTCCTTTTTCACCGTGTCTCTCTCCAACCCGTCGCCCTCTCTTCTCCCTCCACTCAAATCTTCGATCCAAGGACGTTTTGGAGTGGGATTCGACTCCCAAGAGGACTTTCAAGCCCTACAATCGTCGAAAACTCCGGTGCCCCCAAGTTTTTCCTCCGGGAAGGCTTGAAGGTACCTCTCCCTCCTCCTCTTCGATCTCTTCTTTTGAGAAGTTCTAGTGGATTTCCTTCGGTCAATATCTTGCATATGAGGTTGTTTAGCAATGCTAGAAGTTTGGTTGGAATCCCGTGGCTAGTTGTGGAGATTCGACGAATTTTGAAATACTAGGGTCTGCCGGAGTGTCCGACTGTATGCCGGAGTGTCCGGCTGCCGGACTGTCCGGCACATCGCCGGATACTCCGACAGAACCTAATACTTCAAAGTTTCTCTCATCTCTTGCACATTGATTCCATCCTTGCTTCTCTTTTTTCTAAACCTCATTCATTGCTATCTCTTGTCAGATGGAGGAGCACGGAGGTCGCACCAAGAAGAGTGGTGTAGAACCAAGGAAAAACACGAAGCAATCCGTCAAGAGGACCGGAGAAGGGAGTAGCCGTGGAGCTCCTGCAAAAAGAGGAAAAGGAAAGGGCAAGGCACCAGCTAATGTGGATAATGAACCGCCTCCTTTGGTTCAGGACATGTTTCCTCGGATGTCCACACCTAGACAAATTCCCACGGATGCGCCGAGAAGAGGTACGGATTACTCAAGGGGAAGGCATGATTTGGCCGCCTTGCGCAGAGAGGATCCTTTTAAGTATGAGAAGGATCCGAGGAATGGTGATTACCGCTTTCACTCCAACTTTCAATGGGATTGGTATATGTATGTGATCAAGCCCAAGAATAACCCTATCCTCCCTATGAAGAGCATTGATTGGAAGTATATGGCAAAGCAAAATGATCCAATCTTCAATCAAGTCATTGCTAAGTGCCGGGACATGGGGATGATGCATATCATGGGCCTATCTTATCCTTGGAATGTGGAGGTGATTGCTCAGTTTTACTCCACCTACCACCTTGATAATGAGAATCAAGATGAGCCTGTCATTTCGTGGATGACTGAGGGGCACCTATTCCAAGTGACATATACTCAGTTTGCTGAGATTCTTGGTTTCGGTGATGAGGATACTGGGAAGACAAGCATTATGAGTGAGAGGAACCTCAGTGATGGAGAGATTGCTTTTATGTATCATAGGAGATATGGGACGATTGAGTATGGGACTACACATGGGATGAGGCCATATTACAAGTATCTCAACTCCCTCTTCAGATTCACTCTCCTTCCCAAGTTTGGTGACTCCTCAAATGTGATGGGCATGGCTAGAAATCTTCTCTGGTGGATGTCTGACAAGCCAGAGGCAGCAGATGGGTTCAGTGTCTTTGACTTCATCTTCTGGCAGATATATGCTACTGCTGTTGACCCTAGCCGCAGTTGTGGTTATGCTCCCTATATCATGAAGATGATTGAGGAGGTCACGGGGATCAAGTTTCACAAGGACTCCCCTCACCCTTCCTACAAGATGAGGAAAATGTCCACCAAGACCACTCCTTCTACTTCAGCAGCTGGCTCCTCTTCTCGTGGTGCAGCTCCCTCTCAGGCTGGAAGTAGGAAGAGATCTTCATCTTCCTCCTTCATCACTCGTGCTCTCAAGTCCATCTTCAACAAGTGTACCAAGAATGCTATCCAGATCAGAGAGCATAGAGAGGAGTCACGGGCTCAGTGGGCTGCTTTTGCAGCAAATCAGCAGCGTCTTTGCTCTCGCTCTAATGTTGAGTACACTCCACCTCCACCACTTCCTGATCTCCCTTCCTCCTCAGACAGCGATGATCCCTTTGCACCCTATCATGGAGCTAGAGCAACCGCTGAGGGGCATGTGGCCAGCGATGATGAGGACACCGAAGTTGAGGATGTCCAAGGTGAAGAAGAAGACGACGACGATGAGGACGAGGACGACGATGAGGAGGAGGAGGATGGCGACTCCGAGTGATCCCATTTGTTCTTCTCCTTTTGGTGATGTGATGCCAAAAAGGGGGAGAATTATGTATCGTTGTCTCCTAGTGATGGACTTGTAGGCTTATCTATTTGTAATGAACTAAGTGTGTGATTGTAAGACTAAGTTTATTTATGTTCTATGCATGAGACTATGTGGATGTAATGTTGACTTGCTGTCTTTATTAATTCTAGGTTGTGTGATTGCCAAAATTGCTCTCTCTCATGTGTTGCATTTGAGATTTATGTGTTATGATGATCATGCAAGGTTTTAGGGGGAGCTCTCATATTTTTTCTTTATGATATGTACATTTGGCATGTTGAGGCCAATTTCATGAAATTCAATTCATGCACATATTTAGGGGGAGCTTTCTCTATCTATCTCGTTTTCATTGAATATTATATGATCCTTGTATGTTTTGGTTGTTTTGACATCAATCACCAAAAAGGGGGAGATTGAAAGTGCATCTAGGCCCCTAATTATTTTGTGTGATTGACGTCAAAACGATCCAAAAGGACTAATGTCCCAAATAAAGATGTGTTCAGCTAGGTCTCAAGAACGAGAATCAATCAGGTCAAATGAAGTGCTACATTGAAAATATTCAAAGAAAATTGGCAACATACACTCAATGGACGTTATTGGCACCGTTTTAATTTTAATTGAGTGTAGGAATGCCGTACTATCAAGAGGGGTGCAAATCGTTGGTCCACAGATGCCATACCTTTTGGGTGATATGAAATTTCTTAGAAATCAGTTTGAGTGAGTGGTGATTTTTGAGCAAACCGTGCAGGCTCACCGGACTATCTGGCACTCTACCGACTGTCCGGTGGAGCCAGCCTTCGCCAAGACCAAGTCCCAGGCCGGACTATCCGGCAACATGCCGGAGTGTCCGACAAACCCTAACATCGCCGGAACCAAGTACCTACCGGAGTGTCCGGCAGTTTACCGGATACTCCGGCCAGACCTATTCCTGAGCATAACAGTTCGATTTTGGGGACTCCATATATATACCCACTCAGCTCCAACGGTCACCCTCTCTTGCCCACTTGCTAGAACACGACCCAAGGCTCAAACTCTCTCTCTCCACTCTCTCCCAAGGCAAAGATTCGTGAGATCCATCCTAGAGATTGTGTGAGAGTCAAGATTCGAGTTCCTAGCATCCATTCCATTCTAGAGCATCTTGTGGCATCCTCATCTTGGTGATTTGCACTTGTTACTCTTGGAGCTTGGCTCCTAGACGGCTAGAGGTTGCCCGGAAGCTCCCAATTTGTGTGGTGACGCTCCGGGAAAGTTTGTATTGCCCTCCTCGCAAGAGGATTTGATAGTGAGCAACTCGAGCTTGATCTTTGTGATCGCTTGAGTGAGGAAAAGAGTTGAAAGAGACTCGGTCCTTTGTGGACTCCTCAACGGAGACGTAGGGCACTTTGTGGGCCTGAACTTCGGGAACAAATCGTGTGTCACTTGTGCTTGTTTCATTTGTTCTTGTCGTTCTTACTTGTTCTTGTTGTTGTTCCTTTATATATCACTAATTTGCTTCGATCTACTTGTGTACTTGTTTACTTCCATATATATTGTGTAGATTCACTTCACAGCATCTATACAAGTCTTTTGGTTCAAGTAGAATTGCTAGAATATCTGTAGATTTCAAATTCCGCAGATTTAATCTCTGGACCGGACTGTCCGGCACAGTACCGGATACTCCGGTGGTTCCAGGTCCGGAGTATCCGGCAGGACTGACGTTTTGATTAAGTCTTAATTGCAGAAGTTTTTAGCATTGCCTATTCAACCCCCCCCCCCCACCCCCCCTCTAGGCAACTTTCAATCCTGTGTCGCGCTGTAGAGTAGCTCAGCAGCTATGCACGCCGTGACGTCTTGTGCACCTTCTCGCGGGCGCTCGCACTCTCTTCTCCTTTTCCCATTTTCTCCCCCTGCTCACTGACAACAATGGCCTGGCGGGAACCGCCGCTAGTTCTAGTCTATAAAACCTCAACCAGCGCCTGCCGACTTCTTCCTGTCACTTTTGTGACCCTCTGGAGCCTATCCTTGTCCACCGCCATGGCTTGAACGGGAAGAATTTTATGTTTTCCCCAATACCGGCTGTTGGGAATTCTTCATCGGGGGCTTAAAGAATTCCGAACACGAGGACAAAAGAGGGAAGGGGAAAGAATAACGGCGGACAATATGATGACTAAAGAGTGCAACAGTAACTTTTGTTCCAAAATCCGTCCCGTTACATGGTGCCCGTAGGCGGGTATTTATAGGGAAGGCCAAGGGTCATTTCGGCTAGACCAAAATGACCCTGGCCAACCGCCACGTTCATCGAATATTCTGTACAAGAATGTCCTAAGGGTACAATTGTCATCTGACAAACAAGGCCGACTCTTAAGTGATAACCCTAATTCGTGACGTCATCCGTGGGACCTCCGGGATCCGCTCTTTCCATAAAGGGACGCGTCGCCTTTTCTCGTCCTGGGTGCCTTCGGCTTTCTTTCACCTCGCCGCCAATAGCTGCTGGTGAACCTCGCCCCCAATCGCTGCTGGTGAACCTGCGAACAAATATGGTACGAGCCAGAAATGGCGGCGCCGGCGAGGCTCGGACTCGCTGCGTGGCGTCGCCTTTTCTTATTGCTGGGGCTGTCCCCCAACAGTAGCCCGTCGTGGGTGAGAGCCAACTCCGATGGGACGATCCCACGATTGAAAGTATAAAAGCGCCGGCAATATTAACGTCACCCCACCTGCCTATTGGAGTTGGGTTTTTTTTAAAGAGAAAATTCGTGTTGGCGCGCGAAACGAGGTTTCGCCATAAATGCGAAGGATCGGTGCCTATATAAGGCGAGGGGGGGGGGGGGGTCGGCTGTGACCACTTTGCTGTTGTCGTACTTACTTGCTGCCACCATTTCAATTGACCTTCGTTTGCCTTCGCTTTTTCGCCGCCGCGCTTTCCTCGTCGTTTGGTGTAAGCGTGAGCTTCGCTTTTTTACTTTTCGTGTTTATCTCTATTGTTTGTTGTGCTCACTTCTGCCTTGTTTCAGGTCGATGGCGCGAGTGATGCAGACCGCGCGCCTCGTTGGATCTGACAAGGAATTTGACGAGGAGGAGCTTTTGGATGACCCGGTGGCCTCCCCTGTCGCTAATCCCGGGGGTGCCGGTCATTCTGGTGGAGCTGGCTCCGGATCCGTGCCGGGTGCTGTAGATCCCGTCGGCGCCGATCCGAAATCAGCGACGAACCTTGGTGGTGCAGCAGTCGGTTCTACTCTCCTAGCTGCCGGAAATCCTCCTGTATCTGCCGATTCTGGGTGTACTGTCGGAGGTACGGCGCACTTCCGTCGCTGATTTAGGTAAGCATTTGGGGGAAACACCTTTCGTTGGTCTGTATGTTGAGTCCGCTCTTGCTACGTATGCAGCGAAAACGACGAGACGGGAAATTGTAATTGAGTCTAGCAGCCAGGGGGCTGCTAGTGATAATGGCGAGGAGGGGGAGGACATTTCCAATGTGCCAGCGTCGCCAAGTGAGCTGACGGGTAGATCTGATTCTGCACAAGATTCTGGCTTCCCGCCGACGTTTCGGTTCGGACGCTCTAAGGTTACCGCCGCTGTTATTGAGGAGTATATTGAGCTTGGTTATTTTGAAGCTGGCAAAGCTCGACCACCTGGAGGGGAGCAAATTCCGAGGCCGAACCTGAATGAGGCTACAGTTTTCCGGGATTTCTACGAGGCTGGGTTGAGGCTGCCGTCATTCGGGTTCTTTGCTAAGATGATGAAGAGATACAACTTGAATTTGCATCATCTGACTCCCAATGCTATTGCAGTTGTATCCAAGTTCATGTGGGCTGTGCGGAGTTATGGCGCCACCTATCACTCTGGGCTTTTTGCCGTTTCTTTGACGTCCAGCGCAATATGCATCCGGTTGTTTTTGATGGCCAGTTGTATCTTCCGCAATATGGTAATTGCGGCTTCAAGGCTCGTGTTTTTAACAAGAAATCCGAGTATGAGACCGTTGAGTTTGTTGGTGGCCGTCGGAATAAGTGGCCTGGCGACTGGCAAAGTTATTGGTTTTACGCTGAGGTGCCGGGTGAGGTTGACGAGAAAGGCGAGATGGAATATCCTTTGTCCAGTCGCCCTATCAGTATGGATGTGGTAGTCTCGCCGCCTTTTGAGGTTACAGCCAATTTCACTCTGCGACGCCTTTTGTACCGCGGCCAAGCTGAGCAGTGCGCGAGATATTGTCGAGGAATTTATAGCTGCTTGCGTTTGGCCCATCGCTGAAGGTTGGAAACCAGCTCGCTTTGAGTCAAAGGCGCTGCGGGGTATTTCGTTCAAGTCGCCATTCTTTGGGCTGAAGAAGCCCGCCGGCATTTCTGAGAAGCAATATATTGACTTCGTGGAGCAGACTGCTGCTGTGATTTGCGGCCCTTTCACTGGAGTTGAGAAACAGGAGTGCTCGAACGCTTGGTCTCTACGAAGCGTTTGAATCGTGTTTTTGATGAAATGAGGTTGAAGTACGGGCCGCATGTCATAAAACCCGTCAAAAAAGTGTGCAAGAAGAAAGGTGAGCTTGTTGTCGGAGCCACTTTTGTTGAGCATCGCGGCTGGGAGGCTGTCAACAGGCCTAAGCCTTCTAAAAAGGCGAGGGGTGCTGCCTTGGCGCCTTCTGCTCTGCTTAAATCTGCGGATAAAGGAAAAACGGCGAAGGCCGTTGAGAAAGCTAAGCGGCGCATACTGCAGAAGATGCCATCTTCTCGCGCTGCTGTAGAGGCCGGAAAGGCCGATGAGGTTCGTGTTCTTGTGGCCTCGTCGCGCGATGATTTGCCGGAGACCGCGTCTAGTGCGGCGGCGACAGTCGATTTGGCGGCGGAGGCAGCGGTGCGGGAGGATTGCGCCCGTTGCCGAAAGCTGTTGTTTTCTGCTTTCGGCGAATCAGATGATGAAGAACTGCTGGAGGACGAAGCTGAAGGGAACTCTGCTAGTCCAGCTCGTGTTGAGGCCGTTGAGGAAGGGGGCAACCTTGATGCCCTGCTCCGTGCTGCCGACATTGTTGGGAGTACTGATGCTGCGGCTATGGCGACGAAGTTTGATGCCCCTGTTGTGCGAAGGCCCATTTTGCCGTCGCTGTTTGGCGTGGATGAGGAGGAGGAGCTCTTGGATGATGAGGCTGATGATTCACGAGCGGAGGTAGCGGAGGCTCTCGACGCTGCGTTTGCGGAGATGTCGGGCGCGGGGACGACGCAGGGTGGCTCGGGTTCCTTGGGAGTTGAAGAGAGATCGACGGAAGATTAGCCTGGTGCTGATTTGAATAGTTCTGATTCGTCTGGATCAAGTAGCGATGAGAGTGAGTCTAGCAGTTCTTCTGAGACTAGCTCCTCTAACGCAGGTGAAAGGATTACGGAGCCGCGTGATGGCGACACTGGACGACTGTCGGTGGCTGAATTCGTCGAAATGACGAAGACAATTAGCCCCGAAGGTTTATATATTTTAGCTTTTGCTTTCCTATTGCTATGCATCGTACGAATTCTCACTTTGCTCTTGTTTTGCAGAGTTCTTTTCTTTTCTCGGCGAGGTGGATAGTTCTTCCATCGCCGAGATTCTGAATCGAAACGCTACTATGGTAGTTCTGTTTACTGCAGGATACGTTCGGCGTTCTGTTGTTTATTTTGCTTTGCTTATTTGCTTTCCTGCTTTTTCTGTAGACTCTGATGGCGTCTCGCGCATTGTGCAATCGGCTGCCCGAGTGTTTTTTGGGGGGGGGGGGGGGGGGGGGGGGGGGGGGGGGCTCATTGTCTGGTGGTGTTGACCAGCTTAAGGGCGAGAAAGAGCGGTTGGTGAAAGAGAATGCATCCTTGGCGACGGTGAATGCTGATCTTCATGATCAGATTGAGAAAAAAGACGAGGCCTTGAGTGCATTGAAAGATCTTATTCAGGCTCATGAGCGCGAGATTGCCAACTTGAAGGGTAGTCTGAAAACGTCTGAAGAGAAAAGGGGAGCAGCTCTCGAGAAGGCTCGGAAGTTGGAGGAAAAGGCGGAAGAAGCTAAAGATTTGGCGCAAAAGCTGCCCGCCGCTTTTCCAAGGGCGCCGCTGATGTTCATGCTTGTCTCTGTGATATTCTCTCGAAATTGGCGGTGATCCCAACCCCTTCCGGCCATTTCTGGGTCTGTTGAGATGGACGATTTTTTCACTTGGTTGAGGGGCGAGATGGGAGATTTGCCCGAGGTCTTTGATGACGTTGGCACTTTTTCTGCCCGCGCTGGCTGCTTCGCCCTTCTGGACCTGCTCGAGAAGAGGGGCTGTGCACACTTCGCTGATTTGGGTCGTGCTGGATATGACGAGAAGAACTTTGACCAAGTGAATGTTGAGAACGACAGCAAGCATATCCGAGTTGTTCTCAATCGCTTTATGCGACGATACTGGCGCGTTCACGGGGTGGAAGCTAGCCGTCGGGCCGTTCAGGGCAAACTTGAGGAGGTCGCGATTTTTTCTCTTTTTTTTCGCACTTTTTTCCGTCGGCACTTTTGCTTTTTGATTTTAAAGAATGTGAACCCGTTTAACTCGTGCCCCCCCCCCCCTCTCTCTCTCTCTCTCTCTTTTTAAGGTAAAGGCGAAGAGGGAAAGCGAGACGACGGCTAAAGGCTCATCTCGTGGTGGGCCGCAGAAAAGGGCGGCGACACCTTCCTTGGAAGAGTCCGCCGCTATGACGGCGCGTGTTGATGAGAGAATGCCGGGGAGTAGCAGTGCTGAAAAAAATGCTACTTCTCGGCTCCTACTGCTACTACGACTGCTGCGTCGGCTTCTATTCCTGTTGTCTCGTCAGATGCTGCTCGCACTGAACAGGTGTAGAAAAATTTAGGCGTGGGAAACGCGAGAAGTTTTTGGAACATTTTATTTGTAACATTGTTTGTTTTTCTGCGGCTGTTGTGCAGGAATATTTTAACTATCATGCGTTGAACATCGTCCCGCTGAAATACGAGCGTGATGGCATGCGCATATCTGGCGAGGCGCGTTTGAAGTATGTGTCCCGATTTCCTTCTTGCAATTTCTCGGATTTTTGGAGGGGCTCGATGTTGTTGTATGAGGATGGCCTAGATAAACTTATTCGTTGTTTCGGCCAAGGTCGTGGTGGGTTGCCGTAGTTGCCGGTGAAAACTGAGGCTCGTTTGGATTGGAGGAAAAATTTTTCTTTCCTGCGTTTTTCCTGTGAAATTGAACTGTTTCCTGTGAAATTCCTGTGCGATTCCTGTGAAATTCCTGCGTTCCAAAGGAGCCCTGAGCCGCAAGAAGATTTTGCGACGGATCCGGAATTAGATAGGTTTAGTTGTGTTTTACAACTGTGATAGAGGCGATGGCTCCCCAGGTTTTGTTGTGGAGGCTGATTATCGTTTGTAGGTGTTGTTTCGAAGTTTGGGATATTGCATTGTTTGCTGATGTTGATCGCGCGTTGACGTGCGTTATTTCGACGAGGCACGTGCACACTTGATTGTTGCCGCTGCTGTTTTTAGTTCCGCTATTTTCGACGTTTCGAGTGACGCGTCCGACCTCGATTGATTGTCGTTGCGGAAAACGTCGGCACTTCCTCCCTAGCAATCGAGGGGGGCATGTTAGCTTTTCGCTTGTATTTTAGGCGCCGCTATTTTTGACGTTTCGCGTTAGCGCGTCCGGCCTCGATTGATGCCGTTGCGAAAAACGTCGATGCCTCCACCCTAGCAATCGAGGGGGGACGTGTTGATAGTTTTCACTTAGGTTCTTGGGGCTGTTTTATACAGCCCCTGGCGCTATTTTCCGCGCCGCCATTTTAATGTTTCGCGTT
This sequence comes from Eragrostis nindensis, assembly GCA_012490785.1. NCBI lineage: Eukaryota > Viridiplantae > Streptophyta > Magnoliopsida > Poales > Poaceae > Eragrostis > Eragrostis nindensis. The sequence goes on from JAAXCT010000585.1 coordinate 242,222, forward strand.
TAGCGCGTCCGGCCTCGAGCCGTTGCGAAAAACGTCGACGCCTCCTCCCTAGCAATCGAGGGGGAACGTGTTGATAGTTTTCACTTAGGTTCTTGGGGCTGTTTTATACAGCCCCTGGCGCTATTTTCCGTGCCGCCATTTTAATGTTTCGCGTTAGCGCGTCCGGCCTCGATTGTTGCCGTTGCGAAAAACGTCGACGCCTCCTCCCTAGCAATCGAGGGTGGACGTGTTGATAGTTTTCACTTAGGTTCTTGGGGCTGTTTTACACAGCCCCTGGCGCTATTTTCCACGCCGCCATTTTAATGTTTCGCGTTAGCGCGTCCGGCCCCGATTGTTGCCGTCGCGAAAAACGTCGACGCCTCCTCCCTAGCAATCGAGGGGGGACATGTTGATAGTTTTCACTTAGGTTCTTGGGGCTGTTTTATACAGCCCCTCGAGCTATTTCCGCGCCGCCATTTTAATGTTTCGCGTTAGCGCGTCCGGCCTCGATTGTTGCCGTTGCGAAAAACGTCGACGCCTCCTCCCTAGCAATCGAGGGGTTGGACGTGTTGATAGTTTTCACTTAGGTTCTTGGGGCTGTTTTATACAGCCCCTGGCGCTATTTTCCGCGCCGCCATTTTAATGTTTCGATTCCTGATGTTTAGCCTGGTTAACGATTGTGACCGTGGTGACTAGTTGGAGGTCGCAATTTGTTGTTGCCCGGGGGGAAATTTCTGCATTTGATTGCTTAGTTTGTAACGTCACCCCCCTTCCTTAGCAATCGGAGGCAGAGCTGTTTTCTTCTCGGGCTGATGGCAAGTTATTTTTGGTATTACCCACTCTCTCGACTCTTCCTCCTTTTCCCCTTGCTACAGGAGAGAGGAGGCGATAAGGGGCGAGCGTCCTCCGGCGGTGGCTCCGCCCGATCTCTCTTCCCTCCGGTGGCCCTCAGGGCTTCGGAGGGCCGCGAGATCGGCGGAGCTGCCGTCCGGTTCTTGTCTAGCTACTAGGTTAGTAGTAGTCTAGGGTTACCCGTTAGGGTTTGGTCTGGCTGGTGTTGCTCTTGGCGATGGCGGCCAGATCTCGTTTCTCCCTTGGTCGATCTGATGCTGGAGTTGACGGTGACGGCGACAACATCTTCGGTAAGACCTTGTGGAGCTTTTCTGCCTTCCTTTCTTTCGCGAAAGAGGGGATGGGCTCTTGGTTCCCCTCGTCGGCGGTGTCGGCGACGGTGGATGTCGGTCCCGAGTGGTTGGCGTCATGCTTTGGCGTCGATTTTCTTCGGGTTTTTGTTCCTTGTTGCTGGATCTTGGTTGGTGGTCGTCCGGTTGTTCTTCCTTCCTTTCGGTTGCTCGCGATGGCCGGCTTAGTGCCTTCATCGTGCCTATCTAATCGGCTTCGTCAACAATGGTTGTGGTCGCGCTCTCGAAGGGAAGGAGGAATCTGGAGGGCGCCGGCGGCGGATTCCGGCGATGAGGAGATTTTGCTTCGGGAGGGTTCGACAAGACGAGGGACTTCTTTGTAATTTCCTTTTCTTTGAGGACCTTTCTGTAAAAGTGGCCAGGGGCCTTTCTGTAAAAGGTAGTGGGTTGTACTGTTTACAAGTTTAATATAATCCCCTCCTTTCGCAAAAAAAAAGTTATTTTTGGTATTGCGTTACTCTTTTGTTCGGGCACGTGGTTTGCGCTTAGTTAACGTGTCTGTGTCGAGCTTTTTTAATGTTTTGAAGAGATGCAACGCGTACCTCTTGGGCGCAAATGCGTCAAATTTTTTTTTTAGGGAATTGCGACGCGTGCCACTTGGGCGCCACTGCGTCAGTTTTTTCCTTTGTTCTAAGGAATTGCGACGCGTGCCACTTGGGCGCCGCTGCGTCGGTTTTTTCCTTTGTTCTAAGGAATTGCGACGCATGCCACTTGGGCGCCGTTGCGTCGGTTTTTTCCTTTGTTCTAAGGAATTGCGACGCGTGCCACTTTGGGCGCCACTGCATCAGTTTTTTCCTTTGTTCTAAGGAATTGCGACGCGTGCCACTTGGGCGCCGCTGCATCAGTTTTTCCTTTGTTCTAAGGAACTGCGACGCGTGCCACTCTTAGGTTGAAGCGTGAGCCAGTATGGAGAGGGAGGCCTCTCGCTTTCCATGCGGCTTTTGGATAGCGTTTATCGCCTAATCGATGTGGCAACGATTTCTCAGGATGGTTGCATCGATAGTTGGCGAGAGTGAGAAGTTTCTTCGGGGGAAATGCATTGTATTGATATTCTACAAAGGTCCCACCTCATTAAAAACCTCACCCCCGTAATGGGGTTCCTCCATTGAGGAAAAGAGTATGGGCCTTGAAAGAAAAAATAAGCGAAAAGAAAAAGGCTAAGTTTATTGGCTAATCGTTCCACTTATAACTTTGCGTCATCATTAGCCGTTACAATTCAGGAGTAATATTTCTTGAGGTTGTCGATGTTCACGAGTGCGGTAGCTCTTGCCTTCGCTATTGATAAGCGGTTGGACCCTGGACGATTGCTCTTGATGACAATGTATGGCCCTTGCCATTTGGAGTTGAGTTTGCCTGTGTTTTCGGTTCTTGGGCTTCGCAGTAGGACGAGATCTCCTTCGCTAAATGACTTGGTGTTGTCTTTCTGTTTCTCCATTTTCTGGTTTCTTGCTGGTACTTTTCCAGGTTTAGGATGGCTTGATTTCTGTCCAGCTCTGACATCTCCTTGGTCATGGCCTCGAATTCATTCGAGTTTCTGGCGTAGCGCGCTCTTAAGTTGTTGCGCCTGATTTCCTGGAGACATGGCCTCTTCGCCAAATAATAGCCTGATGGGGGTGAATTTTGTCGTTCTTGAGACCGTTGTATTACGTGACCATTTTACCTTGTGTATCTCGTCCACCCATTTTCCCTTCTTTGGCCTTCTAGGCATTTTTTGACGGCCTCGAAGATTTGCTTGTTCGCTGATTCAACTGCAACCGTTGGATTGTGGGTGATATACCGATGCGAAATTGAACTTTGTGCCGATTGAGTGGCAGAATCGCAGAAGCTTTGATTGTCGAAACTGTTTTCCGTTGTCCACTGTGATTTCTGCCGGTACTCCGAACCTGCATACAATGTCTTGCCAAAAGAATTTTTGAATTGCGGCCCCTGTGATATTGATTAGAGGCAAGTGAATTGCGGCCCCTATAATTTCCACTTGCTGCTGGAAGGGGACCTACTATGTCAATTCCCCATCTTTGGAGAGGCCAGACATGTTGAATTAGCTGAATGAGCTGTGAAGGGTGCTGATTTTTTTTGGCGAACTTTGGCATGCATCGCAGGTTTTCACCAGATGCTGCGCATTTTGTAATGCCGATGGCCAGTAAAAAACACTATCGGAGAGCTTTGCCGACGAGCGCTCTGCTGCCGATGTGGGTGCCGCATATCCCCTCATGTATATCACGAAGTAACTCTTTCCTTCTTCTTCACTATGCATCTCAGAAAGGGAGTGCATGTACCGCTTTTGTATAGGTCCTCGTCCACTATGATGTAGTTTCTTGCCCTTTGTTTCATGCGCTTGGCCTCGACCTCTGATTCAGGCTCATAGTGGTCTCGGATATATGCCATGATGGGAGCTCGCCAATCCTGACTTGAGATTGCGTGTATGAGTTTGGGCACTTTTTCAGCTGATTTGACTGAAGGTATTGCCATTGTTTCGAAGAAAACGTCTGGTGGTAACGGTTCTTTTCTGGCGGCGGCTTTTGCCAATTGGTCTGCTTCGCTATTGTGGCATCTGTCTAGATGTTCACAGGTGAATCCTGTGAAGTGCTTTTCTAGGCTCCGCACTTTTTCCAGGTATTTTGCTAACAGCTCATCTCTTGCTTTGTATGTTTTGTCCACGTGGCCGGCTATTACTTTTGAGTCTGTTTTGATGATGAATATTCTGAACCCAGGGCCCTTAGCTTTCTCAATGCCAGCAATAGGCCTCATACTCGGCAACGTTGTTTGTGCATTTGTCGGTTTCGGGATTGAACTGAAGTCTGATGGCATATCTGAGTTTTATGCCGGAAGGCGAGATGATAATGGCGGAGGAGCCAGCTCCCAGGTGACACCAAGCTCCATCACACTGTATTTCCACGGAGCTTCAAATACAGGGCCTTTGGTATAAGAAGATGGTTCTGTCCAGTCTGCCATGAAATCGGCTAGTACTGAGAGTTTATTGCATTTCTGGCTTCGAAATCTACGACGTGCTCTGATAATTCCGAGGCCCATTTGGTGATTTTACCCGAGGCCTCTCTATTTCTGAACATGTCATTCAGTGGCTGATTCGTCAATACCCTGATGGAGTGTGCTTCAAAGTATATTATGCATATGTGTTAGCGGTGCTTATAACGAATATTTTACCGCCAACACCATTCAATAAAAGCCATCAAACAATGATAAAATGAAGATTCTTTTATACTAATGGCTCTCCACAAGTTTTGTTGGAGTATTTGAATGCAGGGAGCAATTTGGACAAAATTCACAAGAAACGGGGCCAAAGCCCACGGGCCGGCCCAATCATAGGCCGGCCGGCCAGCTCAGGCTCCAAATGAAGTCCAACTCCGCCCAGAGGCCTTCTTGCAGTCTCTCACGTGGAGTCCAAGGCCCAGCCCAATATTACACAACCGTCATTCTAGAACGTGGGCTTTTGGGCCTAAAACTTGAAGGCCAATCCATTTCTGCCGACCCCAGGAAGAAACCGACCATCTTACCGCCATCATGAGCCGATCTGAGCCGTCCAGGAGAAAGCCGGTGGCGAACTGACCACATCAGTGGCTGGCCGGCCACCCTACTAGGCCGGCCGGCCGACCTTAGCTCCGCCGCCTCTCCAGCTTCGGCTATTTGATGCACACCGACTCCAGCAGGCTATAAATGCTACCATCCGGCTTCAGAAGCGAACACACCTCAATTCATACTTCATTTTAGTCTTTTGGTAGTAGCATAATGCTGCTAGTAGTGAGTGAGTGAGAGGGGAGGAGAGCTAGAGGCCCCGGGCATGTCGGGACTCTACTTCTTCTCGCCTCGGGTGTGCTCCTCGCCTGGGAGTAGTCGTCATAGTCTTCCAGGCCAGGCAACATGTAAGAAGATTATTGTCGAGCAATGAAGTAAGGTATTCTGCTTTATTTATTTGTGGGTTCCAGGTGTGGACTAACTATTTATTTATTTATTGCATAGACTAGCTTAAGGTCCTCGCTAGTTGTGACGATAGATGTAAACGTGGTGTTTAGATCTAAAGTTATCCCTGGTTTGCTCGTAACCCCACGGAGGATGGTAGCCGCGAGTATGTGTGACAGGCATACCGGTCTCTGTAATCCACCACGTGCGGGTTATTGTTTTTAGTAGGGAGGTCAATAGCACGTAGTTCCCCTTAGCAGTTGAACCTAATTATCGGGTTGCTACTCTGGCATGCGTGTGCTCCGAAACAAATGATAGAGTAAGGCTCTTACCAAGTTGCCCAGCTACATAGCTTCTTATCATTAGATTGCCTGGCCAGAAGACCTTTTTATTTATTGCTACAAAATCCGCTCCTGTGTGCCACTTTTACGGATCAATCCCTCTAGTGTTTAGGCTTTAGTACACTATACGTTCCCTGTGGATTCGATACCTAGGAATACTCCTTGTGGTGAAAGCTACATCAGTATCCGTATGCTTGCGGATTAATTTCTGTTAGGCCTGAGGACTGCCAACAAGCTTTCTGGCGCCGTTGCCGGGGAACAGTAAAGCTGTGCTAGAACTCGAACCTAGAGGTGCCCGTTAAATGTTTTTATTTTTCTCTTGTGTTTCTTTTGCATTTATTTTTCTTTCATTATCATATCATATCATGGACACTCCGTCGATCTTCGACGCCGCTGCTCCGAAAGGAGCACTATTGGAGCCTGCACCAGCATCCAAGCCAATCGCAGCCGCCAGCTATGAGATTCGTCCAGAGCTGATTGCACTGGTGAAGGATCTGAGGTCCGCGGAGAAGATCATGAAAACCCATACACACATATGCGCTACTTCGAGAGGCTCTGTTCCACAGTTGTTACATCAGGAGTCCCGAAAGACAGTTTCAGATGGTTGCTGTTTCCATTCTCCATCACTGGCAATGCAGAGCTCTGGTATGCCAAGCATGTAAGTGAAGCTCAGGGAGATTGGACTACTCTCCGGAAGCTCTTCTGTCTCAAATACTTCCCTCTCCACAAGGTTATTGCTCTTCGCAAGAAGATCATTATCTTCGAGCAGGGCAGCAATGAGCCATTAGGAGCTGCCCTCGGACCGTTTCCTGACCTACACTCTAGAAGGACCAGATCTGGGAATTCCGTCACCGATACTCCTTCAACATTTTGCTGCGGGACTCACTCCGAAAGCCGTAACTTCTTGGATACCGCTTCAGGAGGGTCATTCTTGTACGAGACAATTGAAGAAGGGTTTGATGTGTGTTGAGGTCCTTAGACCCAGTTTTTGACCGTCAATTAGCTCTATAAATAAGGAAGAACTAACACTTGTCACTTGCATTTTGTTATCAAATAACCTATTTCCACGTGTACCTCTAGATTTGGATGTGCAGGTGGAAAACAGGGATTTTCAGGTGTAAACAAGGCCCAAGGCGACGATTCCAACACGTCCATCAACACCGCTCGCGCGCGGGAATACAATTCAAGGATTAAAGGCCCAGAACCACCCAGAATATCAACTGAGGCCACGCACCTGGAAAGAGGCTTAAAGGCGAGGGGAAGGCACCTGCCAAAGCCCAGCCAAGGAGGGGCCAGGGCCAGGTCGGCCGACCCCAATATCTAGGTCGGCCGACCTGACAGGGAGGCCCCTGGGTCCATCTTTCTAAGGCGGTTTGCAACCGACTTCAGGAGGTCGGTTCCACCTGCAATCAATGCCACCGACCTAAGGAACCACCTCAATTCCACCGCCTTTGAGGGCTATAAATAAAGGGGTACCCCCTCCCCTTAGAGAACACACAACACAAGAGGCTCATTCCCTCCTCCACACATCCAGAGCTAGGGGCTCTCTAGTTAGGCTTAGGCTGAGTAATTGGGCTGCCCTTTTGGCTCCCAAGTCCTTTGGAGAGTTTGGGGTATATTCCCTTGTATCCTTTTACTCTCTTTGTAAGACTTATTTCTTTATCAATGGAATATCATCGTTCTTGTAGTAGTTATGTGCTTATGCTAGTTCATCGTTCATCCTTGATCTTGGATGAACGTTCTTCGTTCATGTTCGTTCATCGTTCGTTCATCGTTCATCGATGTTCGTTCATGATCGTTCATCGTTCGTTCGTCGTTCGTTCATACTCGATCATCGGTTAACGATGATCGTTCTTCATCGTCCATCGTTCGTCGCTCGTTCTTGAGCGACGAACGCCTATGCTTACATAGTGCTAGCTTTGATCCTTTGTCTAAGTAATCGCTTGCTAGACCTAGTTGTTCCTTTTGCTTAGTCATCGGGTCCATTGTCTTGCAAGAGTGCTCTAGGTTTATCGCCTTGCGAGGTGCCTCGAGGGATCTAAAGTTGTGGTTAGTTACGCTAGCATGGTGCTAGGGCTTCCTTTCCACCCTTGGATGCGTGTTCGTGCCCACGGTTTGTAGAGGTAGGCGGCAGGTGGTGACAGCCCTGTCCGTCCCTTGTAATCCTCCACGTTCGGGTATGGCGTAGGAGTATATATGAAATGTCCGGAGATTGGGGCAGACTCTGATCGCTGGATCTCCCGATGATGGCTTGGCAGTAGAGCAGCTTAGTCTTGGCTTATGTGCAGCTTAGGCTATAGGTAGATGCTACGCACGCTACTTGACGATGTACATTAGGAGTAACAGTTCTTCTTACTTAACCTTAGTCTAGCTTAGAGCCGCCTCTCGCCTTTTATCAGAGAGTGGAAATGCCTGCTGTGTGTGTCGCACTATCCTCTATCCATTTATTGCCTTACCCCTGCATTTGGATATTGGTTATGATCTATCATTTGTAACACCATGAGTATAAGTACACACTTGTCAACCACGTCTTCCTTTGGGAAAATATAAATAACGATACCCTGGAATACTCTCGGGTGAAATGCTACAACGGGTTATCCGTGCGCTTGCGGATTATCTTTTATGATTAAATACTAATAATACATATCTGGCACTCGTTGCTAGTTGTGGATTATTATGTATCTTAAGCAAGTAACTTAACCCCAGGTATTTCTAGCGCCGAACCGGGAATCTTCACTCTAGGCCTAACCAGCCTAAGGTGGTGTTTTCTGTTTGGTGTAAGAAATACCAACAAGCATTTCTGGCGCCGTTGCCAGGGAAGACAATTGTTGACAAGTGTATACAATGATTACTCATGATTACACTTGATGTGATGTAACCATTTCCATTGCAGGCTAACCTTGATCTGTTTTCTCTCTTTGATGTGAAAACAGGATAGTGTATGCGTGGATTCAACTTGCCGGAAAACTTCATTGATAATCCAGAGTCGCTTGTAAGGAAAGTCCGACCCCGCGTCGACTCTCCCTCACAAGCGACACTCCCGACAGACGAACCCACATCAACCATCATCACTTATTGACATGGCTGATCAAAGGACCCTCCATGACTACTCTGCTCCCTCCGTTGCCAATGTTCCCGTTGGGCCCAATGTCAACGCCGGTGACGCAGGTTTTGCAGTCAAATCAAGCCTAATCACTATGGTGCAGGCATTTCCTTTTTGTGGAAAGGCCACGGAGGACGCCAACACTCATCTCCAGCAATTCCTTGAGATATGCAACACATCGGCAACCGCCGGAGTCAACCAAGATGCCATTCGACTTCGTTTGTTTCCCCTCTCCCTCCTTGGGAAGGCGAAACAATGGTTCTATGCCAATCGTGCCAGCATTGACACTTGGGACCGCTGTTCTACGCGTTCCTCGCAAAGTTTTTCCCGTTGGGCAAAACCAATGCCCTTCGTGGAAGAATATCAAGCTTCCAGCAAGCCAATATTGAAACCATCGCCGAGGCGTGGGATAGGCTCCAAGATTACATATCCGCCTGCCCACATCACGGGATGGAAGAATGGCTCATTCTTCAACATTTCTACAACGGGTTGACACCAACAACCCGTGGACATATGGATGCCGCTGCTGGAGGAGCCTTCTTCTCAATGACCGTTGCTCAGGCTAAAGAACTTATTGAGAAGATGGTCTCCAATCAAGGGTGGAGCGATGAACGTCTCCAACCACGCTCTAAAGGCGTACACCCTATCAAGGAGGTGGACTTATTGTCCGCCAAGCTCGACCTTGTCATGAAGCGCTTGGACGACTTCAACACGCATGGTAGTGTTCGTTCACTTGACTCACGCATCACGTGTGAGGAATGTGGCAACACTGGCCATATAGGGAAGGACTGCCCCAACCATACCCATGAAGAAGCATTCTACATGAACAACAATGGGTATCGTCCAAGTGGAGGTCAAGGTTTTAACCAAAACCGCCAATCTTATCAAGGAGGTAATAATTTCTCTGGTTTTAATAATAATCAGCCTTCTTTGAAAGATTTGGTTTATGGCCAAGCAAAAATCAACGAATCAATCAACAAAAAGCTTGCTGCCAATGATCAAAGTTTAGAGAGTTTAAATTCAAAAATAGAAGGTCTTTCTTCCGCTTTCAAAAATCCGTTGAGCTTTAATAAAATGATAGAAACTCAATTAGCTCAGCTTGCTACTCTTGTTCCTTCTGCTAAATCAGGGCAGATTCCTGGGCAACCAGAATCTCCCATTGAAAAAGTTAATGTTATCACTATGAGAGGCGAAATGTTCTCTCGTGGGACTAACCATGCAGGGGAGAACAGGCAAATAAGAGGAGAACCTTCTACAATAAAATCTGATCCAGGCTTTCCAGTAATCTCTTGTGCAATTAAGAGATTCCACTTCGACTATGCACTGTGTGACCTTGGGGCCAGCGTGAGCATTATGCCCAAGGCAATCTTCGAGCAATTAAAGTACAGATTCCTCACACCAACAGCAATGCGGTTACAATTGGCCGACTCATCCTTTCGCTTTCCAATGGGGATTGCGGAGGATGTGCCGGTATTCATAAGAGGCCACATCGTCCCGGTGAACTTTGTGGTGCTTGACATGGATATTGACAAGGAAACGCCCCTCATCTTGGGACGTCCCTTCCTTAACACCACAAAGGCCCAAATTGATGTTGGAGTTGGAGAAATCCGCCTCTACATCAATGGGAAGGAGGAGAAGTTCGAGTTCCAACCTCGGAAAGAACAATGCTCGATGATCAAGGTCAAGTATGGGCCAAACACCTCCAACATTCAAGAAGTTGAAGTGACAGCCAGGAAAACGGACAGCCTCATTGCTCTATGGAAGAGCTTGGCAAAGATTGAAAATCTATCGCAGTTTCAACCAAAGAAACCTGCGACCACGAGGCCGGGATTATGGGCCAAGAAACCCGTCCCAAAGTCCGAGAAGCCACCTACACCACCAAAATGATGAAACAAGTGTGGCAAGTCAAGGCGCAGCCCTCCACGTCCTCATCTCCAAGGACCGGGTCCGCGCCACCAAGCTAAACCCGTTGGAGAAGTCTTAGCCCGTCGGACTTTAAACGACACGGCCCTGGCCGCCAGGAAAACCGGCATTATCATTCGGTTTGTTTCTCTTTTGACCACATTTGCATTTGGATTTCTTTCCAAACCACCTTGCATATTTATTTCCTCCACCAAAAATTTATTTGGATTTTTCCGCCAGCATATTTGAATTTTTCCCTCGCCATGCATTTAAAATTCAAAATTTTCAAAAACACTTTTGCGTTCAAAATAACTCATCTTTGGATGAAATTTTTGGACCACCCTTGTATCATCATGGAAAAGCCAAAAATATTTTTGCATGTTGAAATTTTTCATCAACATGTCGATTTTTGATTTTTTCGAAAAAATTTTGAATTCGAGGCAACCTTTTATTTGGAAATCTTTTTGAGCAAATAATTTTGAGGAGTTTCTGGACATAGCAACCGTGGTCATCACCAATATGGCCGTTGGTGGCTGTGGGCCAAAGAGGGAAGCAAGTGGACCCCACAGGGGGTCGGCCGACCCCACCAGTCAGGTCGGCCGACCCATGGTGACCGTTGCTCACCTTGGGCTTTGCCCCAACGGTCACCTAGCGCCTCCCATTTTCGAATATGGCCGTTATGGCTCATGTATAAGAGGAGATGGCCGGCCATTGCTCTCTCCCTCTCACACTCTCATTTCCACTCCTCAACTCACTTCACTCCATTGCTCTCAAGTTTTCCATTGTGCTCACTTGGTTCTTGCCTCAAAATTCTGCAAAAAAAAAATATTTCTCCTTTGGTTTGCTTTGCAGTTTTGATTTGGTTTGGTTTTCCGAGTTGCGTTTTCTCGCTTGCAAGAACACCGACGGTTTCATCGATTGGTTTTCACTCTCATAACCCATTCGGAGTTTTCGTTCTTGCGTTCTTGCTCGACCTCGCTGCAGCATGAAGCGCGCCGGCAAGGCCTTCGCCTCGCTGCTCCGGTCCGGGAGCACAGGCTCGGGTTCATCTCGACCTCGCACTCGCGCCCGCACCACCACCGAGCAAGTGTCAAGTCCTCAACATGAAGCCGCAACGGAGGAACAAGCCAACACCGAGCATCGTCTTCTCGTCGACACCGACCTCGACTTGGTGGGCGACGAAGAGATGGGCGCCTACGAAGCTCTCCGACTCCGTACATTTGCTCCTACGCGAGCATTTGATACGGAACTGCTGCAAAAGATTGGTATGGATGCTGAATTTTCTCGAGTATTTAAAGCAATAGGGTGGGATAAGTTTGCAAGTGTAGACGAGCAGGGTTCCCGCTTACTTACACTACAGTTTTTATGCACCCTACGCGTGGTAGATGACGGTATTACATTTCGGTTTTTCCGGGAGGAATATCATTTGATATGGAAAATCCTTAGTCAATGCCTCGGCTTTAATTCTCGCTGCACCATTGATGTTGATAGTTCGATTCCGGGTTACTCAAAGTTAGCTTTTTGGTAAAGAATTTCTGCATCTCCTACTTGTGAGAAGCCCCGAACTAACCATATTCATCATCCTACCTTGCGCTTCTTGCACATGTGGCTTGGCATTACTTTGTTTCCTAGAAGTGATATTAGGATTGTGCGCGAGGATGATCTGAAAATTCTTTATGCTATGGTTGAGAAAATTAAGATTGCTCCTGTCATGTTCATGATTTCTCAGTGGTTAGAAAATTTTAGAATGACTGGACCAATTGAGTGCACCTCGTTGATTACACGTATTGCTGCGGGTGTTGGTGCTTTGCATGATGCTAATGTTGCTTATCTTGATACACCCCGCTCTCTTATCACCGAGGATTATCTTATTCAGGGTCATACACTCAAGCATGGTCCAAATAATTCTCTCATATTTTATTATGTCGGTTATACAAATGAATTCCCGTTACCTAACCGGGAACTTCGTTTGTATGGCTGTAAAAACCTAACCACACCTCTAGAAAAAGAGGAGGCTGCACGCAGGAGTACTTCTTCTCGCAGGAGGACGCGCAGGCCGGAGCCGACCGCCGACACCGGGGTGCCCGCACCGCAGCCCATGGCCTATGCATATGGGCCAAGCTACGGTCACGCCGGGTATGGTCCCGGTGGTCACACCACTCCACCACCATTTGAGGTCGGCGGCTCGTCGCAGCAGGGTGCGGGCCAAGCCCAATGGACGCACCATCCCCACGTGCAATGGGAGGAAATCTCCTCCGATTCGACGTCTTACTCACCACGGGCCGGTGGGCGTCGTTCGTCTGCAGCTCGTGATCCATATCTCGAGCAGCAAATGAATGCGCTCACCGAGCAAATGGGACGCATCGAGACTCGAGGAGAGGACGTTGAGTACACTTTCAACCAACACGTCCTGCAGACCCATCAGTGGCAAGAAAACACAAGTGCCCAGCTCACCAACCTCACCAACATGACGCAGCAGGGCCAAGCCGATATGTTGGCTTACTTTCGCCACACCGGGTTCGATCCTCGACGTCACCCATGAGCAAGAACAAGCTTGGGGGGGGGGGGGGGATGCCATACCCCCCGCTAAGGTATCATGTATCGCAACTTGTATCCTTTTGTTTCTTTTGTTTGCTTGTTCTTGCACCTCTCATGAAAAATACCAAAAAAATGATAAATCTGAAAATAAAATAAAAATGACAAAACTAAAAAGAACAAAAATAGTCTTTAGTGTGGTCTCTAGTTTTTCGTAGTTTCTCTTTATATGCGAGTATGAGTGTTTAGCCTTCCTTATGTTGAGATGATGAATAGTTGCTCTGTTTTATCTCTCGTTTGTACCTAGTCACAACTTAGTGCTCTCCCAAGTTTGAGATTTTTGGCTTATGCTTACCTAGAGCTTGAAACTTGTGGGCTGCATAGTGCTTGATCTAAGTCTAAGTTGTTGTGAGATATGATATGGTACAAATAGGGCTGCTACGATCTTGTTCAAAGTACGACTTGACTTCCGGAGCTTTATTTTACAAAATACAAAAAAATGATAAAGTTCCTCAATGATCAAAATTCCTACCAAAGCCATATGTTGTTCTTACATTGCAAACCCTTACACATATGCTGCTTGTCATTGCATTGAGCTTTATCAAAATTGTGTGACCCTAGTAAGAAGCTTGTCATACTCTCATTGATCAAGATCACGTACACTCCACCTCGCATGCTAAACTTCTACACTGGAAGTTAAGCAATACCACCACACTTTCCACTTAAAATAAATACTCCAAAAATTTCATTGTTACCTCTCTCTCTCAAAATGTATCATTGGAGACATGGCTATGTAAAAGAAAGAAAAAGAATAATCCCCTGCTCATACAAAAGTAGAGCATGATGAAAAAAAATGGGGAAAGAAAGAAAAATGTTGAGAAAAAGAAAGAAAGAAAGATAGCCATGTTCTCCTCAAAAATTCAAAAAGAGAGAGAAGGAACAAATAAAAAGGAGTATAGTTCTTCCGCCTCACCACCACCATATACACACATGCACATCTTGATCAAGGTTGTATGACTTGCATTCTCCATGGATCCACTCTTTTGGTTCGGCAATATGTGTGATGCAAGTATGCCTCATAACATCCCTACCTTGAGCTCCACATACAAGCCTTAGAAGTAGGATGACAAAAAGGCAACACAATAATGCCTTGGTGAGGAATATACACTTATTGAGCGACTCGAGAGCATCATTTGAGGAACTTTGCTTTTATTTCAAAAATTTTGAAAACCTCCGGAAAATAAAAGTTAAACAATGGACAAGTAAATGGTGCTCTGTTATAACCGTTCTATCTCTCAACCGCCCAAGACAAGGAAAAGGCCATACGCTCCATAAGGATAAGGTAAAGGGTGAGTTACCATGCCAATTTTTCAACTCAAAGGAGAGTATTTTTGTTGTGTGCATGGTACCTATGAGATATGAAACATTATAGCAACTCCTGATCAACATCCTAAGTCCTACTTCTTGCTCGGGACGAGCAAGGAGGACAGCTTGGGGGAGTTGTTGACGGTCCTTAGACCCAGTTTTTGACAGTCAATTAGCTCTATAAATAAGGAAGAACTAACACTTGTCACTTGCATTTTGTTATCAAATAACCTATTTCCACGTGTACCTCTAGATTTGGATGTGCAGGTGGAAAACAGGGATTTTCAGGTGTAAACAAGGCCCAAGGCGACGATTCCAACACGTCCATCAAACGCCGCTCGCCGCGGGAATACAATTCAAGGATTAAAGGCCCAGAACCACCCAGAATATCAACTGAGGCCACGCACCTGGAAAAGAGGCTTAAAGGCCGAGGGGAAGGCACCTGCCAAAGCCCAGCCAAGGAGGGGCCAGGGCCAGGTCGGCCGACCCCAATACCTAGGTCGGCCGACCTGACAGGGAGGCCCCCTGGGTCCATCTTTCTAAGGCGGTTTGCAACCGACTTCAGGAGGTCGGTTCCACCTGCAATCAATGCCACCGACCTAAGGAACCGCCTCAATTCCACCGCCTTTGAGGGCTATAAATAAAGGGGTACCCCCTCCCCTTAGAGAACACACAACACAAGAGGCTCATTCCCTCCTCCACACATCCCGAGCTAGGGGCTCTCTAGTTAGGCTTAGGCTGAGTAGTTGGGCTGCCCTTTTGGCTCCCAAGTCCCTTGGAGAGTTTGGGTATATTCCCTTGTATCCTTTTACTCTCTTTGTAAGACTTATTTCTTTATCAATGGAATATCATCGTTCTTGTAGTAGTTATGTGCTTATGCTAGTTCGTCGTTCATCCTTGATCTTGGATGAACGTTCTTCGTTCGTTCATGTTCGTTCATCGTTCGTTCATCGTTCATCGATGTTCGTTCATGATCGTTCATCGTTCGTTCGTCGTTCGTTCATACTCGATCATCGGTTAACGATGATCGTTCTTCATCGTTCATCGTTCGTCGCTCGTTCTTGAGCGACGAACGCCTATGCTTAACGTAGTGCTAGCTTTGATTCTTTGTCTAAGTAATCGCTTGCTAGACCTAGTTGTTCCTTTTGCTTAGTCATCGGGTCCATTGTCTTGTAAGAGTGCTCTAGGTTTATCGCCTTGCGAGGTGCCTCGAGGGATCTAGAGTTGTGGTTAGTTACGCTAGCATGGTGCTAGGGCTTCCTTTCCACCCTTGGATGCGTGTTCGTGCCCCACGGTTTGTAGAGGTAGGCGGCAGGTGGTGACAGCCCTGTCCGTCCCTTGTAATCCTCCACGTTCGGTATGGCGTAGGAGTATATATGAAATGTCCGGAGATTGGGGCAGACTCTGATCGCTGGATCTCCCGATGATGGCTTGGCAGTAGAGCAGCTTAGTCTTGGCTTGTGTGCAGCTTAGGCTATAGGTAGATGCTACGCACGCTACTTGACGATGTACATTAGGAGTAGCAGTTCTTCTTACTTAACCTTAGTCTAGCTTAGAGCCGCCTCTCGCCTTTTATCAGAAAGTGGAAATGCCTGCTGTGTGTGTCGCACTATCCTCTATCCATTTATTGCCTTACCCCTGCATTTGGATATTGGTTATGATCTATCATTTGTAACACCATGAGTATAAGTACACTGTCAACCACGTCTTCCTTTGGGAAAATATAAATAACGATACCCTGGAATACTCTCGGGTGAAATGCTACAACGGGTTATCCGTGCGCTTGCGGATTATCTTTTATGATTAAATACTAATAATACATATCTGGCACTCGTTGCTAGTTGTGGATTATTATGTATCTTAAGCAAGTAACTTAACCCCAGGTATTTCTGGCACCGAACCGGGAATATTCACTCTAGGCCTAACTAGCCTAAGGTGGTGTTTTCTGTTTGGTGTAAGAAATACCAACAATGTGCTGGGCAAAATTCTCAGCAACTTGGGCTCCTATGATGCATGTGCCCCTGAAAAATATGAAGAAGAGGCACAGACCATGGTTGAGACACCTTCAGCTAGCCTACCAGAACAGAAGAAGTGTGTATGTATGGTACAACCCCAAGTAGAACCACCTCAACCACAGCCAGCTCCGGAGGCAGAGCAAGAACTATTCTATGTCTGCCCCTCGAATCCTATGCTATTCAAGGATAGTCAAATTCTCTCCGAAGGTTAGAATCAAGTTGAGTCTACTCTCCCTCTCCTGCCATATGAGGAAGAGATGGATTTATCAAGATTCGAAAACATAAGAGAATACCCCGTGGAGAAGAATTGCTATGTCGAGAAGGCTGAGCTAGATGAGCTAGAATGGGAAGACAAGATAGAACAAGACGCACGTCTACAGAAACTGTCTGCCGTCTTCATCGAGGATTGGCTCTAAGAAACAGAATGCTCAACGAAAGCCGTCAGGCTTAACAAAAAGCCTGGCAGCATTCGGGTAAAATATGAGCATGCACCACCAATTGAGGCTAGCTATGACTTGAAAGCAGGAGTAAATATTCTGTCAAAGCAGCAGGCCCAGCAATTGGCAATAGAAATGTCAAGCCTAGTACCATCAGGAAGAAGGCTGATATTTCGGAACAAGTGCTATCAAGCTGAAGGGATCTTGCGCGAATAGGAGATAAAAATTAATGGGCAACCTCTGCTCATGAATTTCTATGTCTTCGACATACCCGACAAGAACTTCTTCCTGATTGGAACTCCAATTGCAGCACTCACGAAGATGAGAAGCGCCCAAGAGGAGTTGGAAGTTCCAATGGGAAGACAAAGCTTCTCCATCGACATTAGAAGAACACTCAATGCCAAGGCAGAGGAAAAATCTGAGAAGATGGATGATTACACGGCCATAGAAGAAGAGGCCGTTGAATTCCTAGAAGCTTCACATCGTGATACAGAGGAAGACGCATGATACTTCAATGAAGATGAAGACCCTTCCCACTATGTTCCACTTAATAAGCAAGAAGAACCAGCTCCAACACCCGTCGAGCTCAAACCGCTGCCACCAGGTCTCAAGTACAGTTTCCTCTTCAAGGACCAAACAACGCCTGTCATCATTAGTGATAAGCTGTCAGAGGAAGAAGAGATGAAGCTAGTAGCCGTGCTAGAAAAATACCGATCAGTAATAGGCTACTCACTAGCAGACCTCAAGGGAATCAGCCCAGAATTCTGCACACACCGAATCCCGATGGAACCCGATCATAAGCCTGTGCGTGAGCACCAACGACGCTTGAACAATGCCATGAGAGATGTAGTCAAGAAAGAAATTTTGAAGCTACTCAAGGCAGGTATTATCTATCCAGTTCAGGACAGTCAATGGGTTAGCCCCGTCCAGGTAGTACCTTAGAAGGGACGGATGACAATTGTGAAGAATGAAAAGAATGAGTTGATCCCACAGCACACAGTGACAGGATGGAGGATGTGCATTGATTACAGGAAGCTTAATAAAGCAACCAGGAAAGATCACTACCCACTCCCGTTCATTGATGAAATGCTCAAACGGTTGGCGAAGCACTCGTTCTTCTGCTTCCTTGACAGTTATTTAGGGTACCATCAAATACCTATCCATCCTGATGACCAAGACAAGACCACCTTCACATGTCCTTACGGCACATTCGCTTACCGACGAATGTCGTTCGGATTATGTAACGCACCTGCCTCCTTCCAAAGATGCATGATGGCAATCTTCTCAGACCTAGTGGAGAAAATAATGGAAGTATTCATGGATGACTTCTCAGTCTACGGTAAAACATTCAACAGATGCCTCCAGAATCTTGAGAAGGTACTCCAGAAATGCAAGGATGCAGATTTGGTTTTGAATTGGGAAAAATGTCACTTCATGGTGACAGAGGGAATTGTTTTGGGGCATAAGGTCTCTGCTCGAGGGATTGAAGTTGACAAAGCCAAGGTTGAGGTAACTGAGTCGCTTCCACCCCCGAGAAACATAAAGGGATCCGCAGCTTCCTAGGACACGCCGTCTTTTATAGAAGGTTCATCAAGGACTTCTCCAAGAAGGCACGACCTCATACCAGTCTCTTGGCTAAGGATGCACCGTTCGTCTTCGGCAACAAGTGTATGGAGGCATTCAATGAACTAAAAACAGCTTTGATATCAGCCCCCATTATCCAGCCACCTGATTGGTCACTCCCGTTCGAAATCATGTGCGACGCAAGCGACTACGCCGTAGGAGCAGTGTTGGGACAGACCAAGGATAAGAAGCATCATGCCATCGCCTATGCTAGCAAGACTCTCACTGGACCTCAACTCAATTATGCAACCACTGAGAAGGAATTGTTGGCTGTGGTGTATGCCATTGACAAGTTCAGATCGTATTTGGTTGGGGCTAAGGTGATAATTTATTCAGATCATGCGGCCCTTAAATACCTCCTGACAAAGAAAGATGTCAAGCCACGTCTTATCCGTTGGATACTCCTCCTTCAAGAATTTGATTTAGAAATCAGAGACAGGAAAGGAGTAGAGAATACTGTGGCAGATCATCTCTCGTGATTGCAGACAGAAGATCCTACCGGATTACCCATCAACGATTGCTTGAGAGATGACACGTTACTAAAAGTAACAAGCACCGACCCCTGGTACGCAAATATCGTCAACTACATTGTAGCAGGATACATACCGCCAGGGAAAGATAAAAAGAAGATCATCAGGGACAGCAAGTACTACTTATGGGATGAACCATACTTGTATAAAGTCTGCACCGATGGTCTCCTGAGAAGATGTGTACCCGCATGTGAGGCTATGCAAATTATTGACAGATGTCATTCATCAGCCTTTGGAGGTCACTATAGAGCATTTCGTACAAGTGCCAAAGTTTGGCAGAGTGGCTTTTACTGGCCAAACATGTACGAAGATACAAAGGAGTATGTGAGGAGATGTTCTCGCTGCCAGAAAGTAGGAGGGATCAATGCTCGTGACGCCATGCCCCTAGCAAATAATCTTCAAATCGATGTCTTCGATTGTTGGGGCATAGACTTCATGGGACCTTTCCCAAACTCCGAAGGATATGAATATATTCTGGTGGCAGTCGACTACGTCTCTAAATGGGTGGAGGCTCTTCCTTGTCGAAACGCTGACTCCACCCACTCCAAGAAAATGCTCCAAGAAGTCATCTTCCCACGATTTGGTACACCTAGAGTACTAATCAGTGATGGGGGTTCGCACTTTATCGACAGGACATTCAGAAAAATGCTCTCATCACTCGGTATTGAGCATAGGGTAGCAACCCCATATCACCCACAGACGAGCGGTCAAGCGGAGACATCTAATAAACAAATCAAGAACATTCTCCTGAAGACCGTCAACCAAATGGGCAAGAATTGGAAGTCGAAGCTGCACGAAGCATTATGGGCATATAGGACAGCTTACAAGACTCCAATTGGCATGACTCCATACCAACTAGTATACGGGAAGACATGCCACCTGCCCGTCGAGCTCGAGTTCAAGGCTTACTGGGCAATCAAGAAATGGAACATGGACCTGGACCAAGCCCAAATCAAGCGACAGATGCAGATCTCAGAGCTCGAAGAATTGAGGGAGAAAGCGTACCACAGCTCGAAGCTCTACAAGGAGCGAACAAAGAGGTGGCACGACAAGCGCATCCGGGAGAAGCACTTCACGCCAGGTGATAAGGTACTTATGTACAACTCCCGCGTTAAATTATTTGGTCATGGTAAGCTTAGAAGCAAGTGGGATGGCCCCTATACGGTGGTGGAAACATCTAGCCACGGGGCCGTCACTCTCCAAGGTAACGACGGAGAGCACTTTAAAGTAAATGGCCAGCGCTTGAAAATCTTTCTAGAACCCTCCATGCCGGAACTCGAGGAAGTAGATGTCATCGAGTTCACATAAACCTTAAATCATCATCTACGGTCTAGCCCCGACCTTAACCGAGCCTTGTTTTTCTCTTTTCCTTATTTATTTTTTCTTTAGATTTGAATAAAAATAAAATTTTTGGTTTTCGGGGGAAAAGCAGGCAGGCCGGCCCGTCACATTTTCAAAATTTTTCAAAACACATTGAAAATTCAATTTCTCTCCACTCCTCCATCACAAAAGTTTCGGCCATGACTGAGAAGGCACCCAACCAGAGCTTCTCCACCATGTCTCCCACCAATTCCAATGTCCCCAATCCAAGAGCCTCCAACATCGCCGCCCGGAGGCATCGATCCGCCTATCTCGACCAATTTCCGGGCAATAACGGCGAGGGATCCAGCGCGGCGAGGCACCTCGACTTCGTGGAGACCTGGGAGGCCCAGCTGGAGGCCGATCTGCTCGCAGCCGGGGTCAACCCAGACCGACCGGCCTACCACCCTGGCCTGCCGGCCAGCCCCAGGCGCGGCAGGAGCCCGTCCAGGGCGAGTGCGAGCCCCAACACCGGGAGATTCCTGTCCCCCTCTGGTGGTGTCGGGAAGAAGCAGTACCGCGGCGGTATGGGGCATCCCGTGGTCGGCGAATTGTCCCCCAAGACGGGGAAATCTCCAGCGCTCCCCACTCCCACTCCAAAGGTGGAGATCGCGCCGGTGTACCCCGTGGTGGAGCAGTACGAGGAGGTCTCTGACGATCCCACGGACGCCAGCCAGTCCAAGGATGAGTCTTCTCATAGGACATCTAACGGTGCCTATGAGAACGCTCCCCCCTACACCTACCTGGGTGCTAAGGGAAAACGGTGGTGCGAGAAGGTGATGTACTACAAGGCGCCCAAGGGGCTCCTCTTGAGGGCTGAGTCGAATGACTCGTTACCTTCGCAGAAGCTGCGTCGCCGCCCGCCGCCGCCAATCACCGGTCCTCCCGGCCAGATGGAGTTCAGTGATGGCGCCCAGGACCCCATCAAGGAGCTGCAAATCGCGCTCCAAAGGATGGAGACGCGCCTCGCTAAGGTGGAGGACTACCAGAGCGAGGCGTACATAGATCTGGAGCATGGCTAAGATGAAGAGGCTCTACAAGCTCACGGGGTTCAGCGAGCACTTCGAGGCCCCCTCACCATAGGAGCATTAGGATTAGAGAGCGGCGCTTAGTAGTTTACTTTTATTTATTTCCTTCAAATTTGTTTAGGTTTGCTTTGAATTAAATTACGTTTGCTTGTTTTATTTCCTGTTGTAAAAGCGCCCAATGCTAATGAAGTGCCTCTAAGTGTTTCATGAAATGAGTGTTTATTTAATTATTTGTTGGTTTATGTGGGCAACCACATAAACCAACCTCTGTACACTCACATTTTCCCCGAGCGCGCAGGATAAAAATGTTGTACAGGTGATTGCGCACTGCCACGACGAAACAGAGGCGGA
Organism: Eragrostis nindensis; assembly: GCA_012490785.1. Lineage (NCBI taxonomy): Eukaryota > Viridiplantae > Streptophyta > Magnoliopsida > Poales > Poaceae > Eragrostis > Eragrostis nindensis. The sequence goes on from JAAXCT010000585.1 coordinate 263,907, forward strand.
ACGGGGCACAAGCCCCACCGGCCGGCCCACACATCAGGCCGGCCGGCCAGGCTCGGATCCCAATCAGGTCCAGTTTTTCCTGCCACGTCCTTTTTGATCCCCTCTATCTGTTTCACCTGTTCGCTAATAAAATAAAAAGATTTTCCGAAGATAAAACCAAATAAAAATCTCCTTCACATCATCGGTTTTATGACAGATTATTTCACAATTTCTTCTTGCTCACAAAGATTTTATTAAGGATGCTCTTGTCTATTTTGTTGTGAGGTTTTGATATATGCTTAAATCTTGACTCCTATCTTTCCATGATTTTCTCGGAAATCTTGCTTTGCCTTTTGATCTGACTGTCACAAATTCTATGGAAATACCTATTAGAGCCAAACAAAGATAGATTTTATAACTCCTCAAAAGCTAATCTTTCTGTTGTGAGTTTAATTAAGGTTTAATTCTCTAAAGTTGCATGCACTTCTCAGAAGTTCAGTCATACATCATTTACATTTGAGAGTAACTCCTCCACTCGTTGGCAGACTTCAGTGATCAAAAGAAATTTCTGCCTTATTGCTCTCTGCCCCACATCAAGAAGCTCCTTCCTGCCTTATGTATCATGGGAACCTCTCTTCTTAAAAAAAAAGGAGGAGCAGGAAGGGTTGCTATATATATTCTGGGCAGAACGCATAAGAAAGAATCTTTTCTGCCAAAGTATGAGCCATCTCCAAAGCATCATTCTGCCATTGACTGAATTATGAGGATGTGCATTGCTCTTTCTAGAATTTTCCCTTAATTTTACAATATCTGCAGGAGACTATGCTCTCCTTACCAAACCCCAGATATAAGCCATATCAGAAAATAAGGAAAGCATCTTTTGAGTGAAGACAGGTTTTTTCCGCCACTCCAAGTGACTCAGACTTTGAGAATTTTTGTGACAAGATGAGACGAAAGGAAAAGTTTTGAAATCCGAGGGATCTTTGGGTTTGAGAGGGTCTTTGATTTTCGCTATTCAACCTTTCAACTTCTCAAGACAATGAGCTTTAGCCACTTCCACATAGTGAGCCTGAAGAAGTTGTTAAAATAATTTTGTCTTATTACCTTGATGATGTCTTTTTCCTTGGTTCAATCTTTTTGCTCGGGACGAGCAAAGATCTAAGTCTGGAGGTGTTGTTGGCGGTGCTTATAACGAATATTTTACCGCCAACACCATTCAATAAAAGCCATCAAACAAGGATAAAATGAAGATTCTTTTATACTAATGGCTCTCCACATGTTTTGTTGGAGTATTTGAATGCAGGGAGCAATTTGGAAAAAATTCACAAGAAACGGGGGCCAAAGCCCACCGGCCGGCCCAATCATAGGCCGGCCGGCCTGCTCAGGCTCCAAATGAAGTCCAACTCCGCCCAGAGGCCTTCTTGCAGTCTCTCACGTGGAGTCCAAGGCCCAGCCCAATATCACACAACCGTCATTCTAGAACATGGGCTTTTGGGCCTAAAACTTGAAGGCCAATCCATTTCTGCCGTCCAGGAGAAAGTCGGTGGTGAACCGACCACATCAGTGGCCGGCCGAGCACCCTACTAGGCCGGCCGGCCGACCTTAGCTCCGCCGCCTCTCCAGCTTCGGCTATTTGATGCACACCGACTTCAGCAGGCTATAAATGCTACCATCCGGCTTCAGAAGCGAACACACCTCAATTCATACTTCATTTTAGTCTTTTGGTAGTAGCATAATGCTGCTAGTAGTGACTGAGTGGGAGGGGAGGAGAGCTAGAGGCCCCGGGCATGTCGGGACTCTACTTCTTCGTCGCCTCGGGTATGCTCCTCGCCTGGGAGTAGTCGTCATAGTCTTCCAGGCCGGGCAACATGTAAGAAGATTATTGGTCGGGCAATGAAGTAAGGTATTCTGCTTTATTTATTTGTGGGTTCCAGGTGTGCAGTAACTATTTATTTATTTATTGCATAGACTAGCTTAAGGTCCTCGCTAGTTGTGACGATAGATGTAAACGTGGTGTTTAGATCTAAAGTTATCCCTGGTTTGCTCGTAACCCCACGGAGGATGGTAGCCGCGAGTATGTGTGACAGGCATACCAGTCTCTGTAATCCACCACGTCCGGGTTATTGTTTTTAGTAGGGAGGTCAATAGCACGTAGTTCCCCTTAGCAGTTGAACCTAATTATCGGGTTGCTGCTCTGGCATGCGTGTGCCCCGAAACAAATGATAGAGTAAGGCCCTTACCAAGTTGCCCAGCTACATAGCTTCTTATCATTAGATTGCCTGGCCAGAAGACCTTTTATTTATTGCTACAAAATCCGCTCCTGTGTCCCACTTTTACGGATCAATCCCTCTAGTGTTTAGGCTTTAGTACACTATACGTTCCCTGTGGATTTGATACCCTAGGAATACTCCTTGTGGTGAAAGCTACATTGGTATCCGTACGCTTGCGGATTAATTTCTGTTAGGCCTGAGGACTGCCAACAATATGCTATTTTTTCCAGTTCTGAATAAAACCTCTTTGATCCTAAAAGAGCTTCAGAGATATAATACACTGGCCGCCTTTGTACTTTGAGAGGTTTGCCGTTCTTTTTGACCTCTTGTTCTTGAACAAGTGCAGCGCATACCGCGGAGTGCGATGCTGAGACATACATGAGCAATGCTTCATTTTGCTTTGGGCTTGCAAACGCTGTCATCTCTTTAAGGTACTCTTTGAGTACGGCGAAGGCTTTTTTCTACTCTTGTCCCCATTCAAAGTTTTTGTTGCTTCTTAGTACCTTGAAAAATGGAAGGCTTCGTTCTGCTGACCTCGAGATAAATCTGTTTAGTGCCGCTATTCTTCCTGTGAGTTTCTGCACGTCTTTTAAGCACTGGGGCTCTTTCATGTTGACTAGTGCGTTGATTTTGTTGGGGTTTGCCTCGATGCCCTTTATTGATACAAGACATCCCAGTTCTTTTCCTTTCTGGATCCGAAATAAACATTTCTCTGGGTTGAGTTTGAGGTTTGCCTTTCGCAGATTTGCAAAGGTTTCGACCAGATCTGATATGATCTTGTTTTTTGAAACTTTTCACCACTATGTCATCTACATATGCAGAGAGATTTCTTCCCAATTGACTTTCAAAAGCTATTGCGGTCATTCTGCAGAAAGTAGGGCCGGCATTTTTTAACCCCTCCGGCATTCAGACGAAACAATAAGTATCGAATGGTGTGATGAAACTTGTTTTCTCTTCATCTTCTTTGCTCATGAAGATTTGATGGTACCCCGAGAAGCAGTCTAACAGTGACAGAAGTTCAGAACCGGCCGCTGCGTCGACAATTTTGTCTATTCTTGGCAGAGGGAAATCATCCTTGGGGCATGCTTTGTTGAGGTCAGTGAAATCTATGCACATTCGCCACTTGCCATTCTTCTTTCGGACGGGGACTGTATTGGCGAGCCAGGTTGGGTATTTTACTTCTCTGATCACCCTTGCGCCGAGCAATCTTTGTACCTCAGCTTTTACTGCTTCTATTCTGTCGTCCGACATTTTGCGAAGCTTTTACTTTTTCGGCCTGACGGCTTTGTCGATTATGAGCTTGTGCTCAATTAGGTCTCTGCTCACTCCTTGTAGGTCATTTGCGGACCATGCAAACACATCTTTGTTCTTGTAGAGGAACTGAATGAGTGTGTCTTCTAATGGTTTCGGCATTCCTCTGGCAATGATGACTTCTTGGCCAAGTACCTGTTTGTCAAGCAAGATTCTCTTGGTGTCTTCGTTGGCCTCAATTTGCGGCGACTCTTTGTCCATTTCTTTTTCCAGTTGCAAGATTTCTTTGATCAGACTTTTCTTGATATCTGGGTATAGTACATGTATATTCGGGTGCGCATACAGAAAATGCACATTTTTCTGTCCTGGGGTGACCGCTCTTTCAATGTTCCTGGCTTCTTGCTGGTCGCCGAAAACCGTGATGACCTCTCTGTGTGCCGGCATTTTCATGCAGAGATAAGAGCTGTGCAAAGCTGCCTCGAAAGTGTTCAGTATGTCGCGACCAAAAATTGCGTTGTACGGGTAAGGCATGTCAACCACGTCAAAGGTGATGTGTTCTGTTCTTGCGTTATCCAGGGTGCCAAATGATACTGGGAGGCTTATTTTTCCAATTGCTCGGATTTCTCTTCCTCCGAAGCCGTACAATGGATATTCCGACGGCTGCAACAGGGCTGGGTTTAATTTGAGTTGGTCAAATGTCTTCTTGAAAAATATGTCGACAGAGCTGCCATTGTCCACTAGGATTTTTGTTATGAGCCAGCCATAGGTGTTTGCTTGAATGACCATTGCATCTGTATGGGGGTAACAGCGGAGGTTCAGGTCAGCTTCGGTGAAAGTAATAGGAACATGAGACCATCGGGATTTCTTGATTGGGCCATTGCAGACGGCGTTTACAGCTCGGAAATAATCCTTCCGCTGCTTTTTGCTTTCGAAGTCAGAGGAGGAACCGCCGACAATTGGCAGTATCACTCCATACGTGGGCAGGGATTGGTTTTGGGTGTTGGAAGCATTTGTGCTTGCTGGTTTTGGGATTCGTGGTGGTGGGGGTAGCTCTTCGACGGTGTTTGTTCTTGGTGGTGGGAGTTGTGGGATATGGCTTGTTTGCGTTGAGGGTATGTGTTGAATGTGCGATGGTGGTGGTGGTGTTGGCTGGTATGGGTTTCTGAAATGGTGTTGTGGTGTGTAGTTGTTGTAGTAGTGGAAAGGGTAGGATACGTCAAAAGGCGAGGTGTCCCAAGAATTGGTGGAGGCTGTTGGTATTTCTTACACCAAACAGAAAACACCACCTTAGGCTGGTTAGGCCTAGAGTGAATATTCCCGGTTCGGCGCCAGAAATACCTGAGGTTAAGTTACTTGCTTAGGATACATAATAATCCACAACTAGCAACGAGTGCTAGAAATGTATTATTAGTATTTAATCATAAAAGATAATCCGCAAGCGCACTGATAACCCGTTGTAGCATTTCACCCGAGAGTATTCCAGGGTATCGTTATTTATATTTTCCCAAAGGAAGACGTAGTTGACAAGTGTGTACTTATACTCATGGTGTTACAAATGATAGATCATAACCAATATCCAAATGCAGGGGTAAGGCAGTAAATGGATAGAGGATAGTGTGACACACACAGCAGGCAGTTCCACTCTCTGATAAAAGGCGAGAGGCGGCTCTAAGCTAGACTAAGGTTAGGTAAGAAGAACTGCTACTCCTAATGTACATCGTCAAGTAGCGTGCGTAGCATCTACCTATAGCCTAAGCTGCACACAAGCCAAGACTAAGCTGCTCTACTGCCAAGCCATCATCGGGAGATCCAGCGATCAGAGTCTGCCCCAATCTCCAGACATTTCATATATACTCCTACGCCATACCCGAACGTGGAGGATTACAAGGGACGGACAGGGCTGTCACCACCTGCCGCCTACCTCTACAAACCGTGGGGCACGAACACGCATCCAAGGGTGGAAAGCAAGCCCTAGCACCATGCTAGCGTAACTAACCACAACTCTAGATCCCTGTTGACGGCCATTAAATCATAAAATGACCGTCAACTTATCGGCGAATAAAAGGTATGCACCAATGTTTCTTGCATTAAACTAATAAAGTTCCACAAGTTTTGGATGTGATCTTGTTTTGCAAGGTACATAGGAATATTGGTGCAATTGTGCTTACAATCATGGATAAAAAGCAAATATACAAAAAGCACAAGATAAACAAGGTCCTGTTCCGACATCTCGACGACATTCAAAGCAAGAAACAAGGAATGACTTGGACATCAAAGAATAATAACTCAAATGACAAATATGATCCCTCCATGTCAAAGCCCTCGTCGAAATAGTCAAAATGGGCTTTTGGATCACCCAATTCGGAGTTCGGGAGCAGGAGTTATGCCTCGCGCAAGATTGGAGGAAACCCAGGAAAAAGTTGGCCGGCCGGCCCAAACACCTGGCCGGCCGGCCCAAGCCAATCTCCAACCGCCTCAATCTTTCTCCAGTCGGTTCCAGAGTCGGTCACAAGCCACTTGACGCGCCGGCCAAGCCAGGAGACGTCGGCAAGAAGGGAATATTCCACGAAATGCTCCAAGACCTTCTCCACTCTCCCAAGGCAACTCAACTATAAATAGAGGACCCCTCCCCTCACTCCAACCTGCACCTCCACACTTGAGAAGAGAAGATCCAAAGTAGGGTCACGCTCATCTCATGGAAGATCATTCCACTTGTGTAGTTTAGAGTAGGCTAGTTGGTCATGGGAGTTAGAGTAGAAGTGAGAGCTTCCCTCGGAGTTCCGGAGTTTTCTTCGGATATTGGGTAAAGCTCTCTTGTATCTTTTCTTTTATGAGATCTTATTTAATATAATTATTTTTCCTATTTATTTATTTTCTTATTTAATTAGTTTTCTTTTTAGTTTACATTTATTTATTTAAGCAATAATTATAGAGAAATTCTTGTGTTGGCGCCACGTCTGTGTATGGTAGGTCAATCTGCATGGGTTGTTTGCACCACAAATGCTTACACAATCCACATAGATTTGTTGTGCATGGTTGGCTTGCTCTCTTCCGGTGGAGTAAGTTATCTAGGATAGTTGCTTGTATGGTTCAAGGAATTATTTCTAGGCGTGAGTATGCACCCAACCCCACGGAGGATGGTAGCCGCGAGTGTATGTGACAGCTACACCGGTCTCTGTAATCCACCACGTCCGGGTTGGACAGGCAGGGTCTTAATTATAGCGGGTGGTTCCTTATGGTGGTGATCTTGGTCGCCACTATGACACATCCGTGCCCCGATGCGCTTGAATGTATCTGTAATGAAAGCTTAAATAGATATTTGTAACCCCTAGGCTGATACCCTTCTTCTCGTTGTCCTCCCAGTTGACTAGTCCTATCTCTTTATTTTCATATGGAATCTTTGTGTGAGTTTGCTTGCCACCCATCATATCTTTCATATGTATTCCTGCTTTGGTCTAGTTTGCAAGTTATAAATAATAGATGTTTCCTTGTTAATTCATGATATTCTTAGCCCTGCTTCCCTGAGGAAAATATAAATACGATACCCTTGGAATACTCCTGGGTGAAATGCTACAACGGTGTTCCGTGCGCTTGCGGAGTTGAATTTAATCTCTGTGCGTAAGAAACGCCAACAATCCCTCGAGGCACCTCGCAAGGCGATAAACCTAGAGCACTCTTGCAAGACAATGGACCCGATGACTAGGCAAAAGGAACAACTAGGTCTAGCAAGCGATTACTTAGACAAAGGATCAAAGCTAGCACTACGTTAAGCATAGGCGTTCGTCGCTCAAGAACGAGCGACGAACGATGAACGATGAAGAACGATCATCGTTAACCGATGATCGAGTATGAACGAACGCCGAACGAACGATGAACGATCATGAACGAACATCGATGAACGACGAACGAACGATGAACGAACATGAACAAATGAAGAACGTTCATCCAAGATCAAGGATGAACGATGAACTAGCATAAGCACATAACTACTACAAGAACGATGATATTCCATTGATAAATGAATAAGTCTTACAAAGAGAGTAAAAGGATACAAGGGAATTTACCCCAAAACTCTCCAAGGGACTTGGGAGCCAAAAGGGCAGCCCAACTACTCAGCCTAAGCCTAACTAGAGAGCCCCTAGCTCTGGATGTGTGGAGGAGGGAATGAGCCTCTTGTGTTGTGTGTCTTCTAAGGGGAGGGGGTACCCCTTTATTTATAGCCCTCCAAAGGCGGTGGAATTGAGGCGGTTCCAGATATTGTGGGCATTGATTGCAGGTGGAACCGACCTCCTGAAGTCGGTTGCAAACCGCCTTAGAAAGATGGACCCAGGGGGCCACCCTGCCAGGTCGGCCGACCCAGGGTTTGGGGTCGGCCGACCCAGGCCTGGCCCCTCCTGGGCTGGGCCTTGGCAGGTGGCTTCCCCCTGGTCTTTATGCTTCTTTTCCAGGTGCGTGGCCTCAGTTGATATTCTGGTAGGTTCTGGGCCTTTAATCCTTGAATTATATTCCCGCGGCGAGCGTCGTTTGATGGACGTGTTGGAATCGTCGCCTTGGGCCTTGTTTACACCTGGAAATCCCTGTTTTCCACCTGCACATCCAAATCTAGAGGTACACGTGGAAATAGGTTATTTGATAACAATATGCAAGTAACAAGTGTTAGTTCTTCCTTATTTATAGAGCTAATTGACGGTCAAAAACTGGGTCTAATGACCGTCAACAGAGGCCATGTGATTTACTGTTCGAGGTTGTTTGGTCTTCATTCTTTCCATGACGTCTTTTATTCAGGGCATTCTTTGGAGGTGTGGCCTTTGTCGAGACCATGGAATAGGCAATATGGTTTTCGTGGCTCTTGGTTTCGGGAATTGTTGTTGAAATCGTGGCCTCTTCCGCGCCCCGCGATTGTTTCTTCTTCTCTGAAATGGTAATTGTCTGCTGATGTGTCAGCGTCGGCTTTTTCTTCCTGATTCTCAATGTGATTAATGAAGTTGGATGGCTGGCCCTGATTGTTGTTCTGCCTTCTGGATGCATTCCAGTCCTGTTGTTTCTGGTTTGTTTGGCTTCTCTTCGCCTGCCTTTGCGTATTTTGTTGCTCGATTCTCCTTTTGTGATCATTATCGGCCTTACAGAATTGATCCACTATAGAGAAAAGCTCTTCTATCGTTTTCGGGTGGTTCATGGAGAGGTGTGTTGCGCAAGGACCTGTTCTGAGACCCCAAGTGCGGCATCGATCACAACTTCATCTGTTACCTCTGAAGCTTGGGCTTTTAGCTTGACGAATCTTCGGAAGTAATCTTGCAGTGGCTCTTTTTCTTGCTGGATGTAGGCTCTGAGCTCATTTGCGGAAACGGAGGCCTTGTGGAAACCCTGGAAATTGGACATCAGCTTGTCTCTCAAATTTTCCCATGAATATATTGACCCCGCTTTAACCGTGAATACCACTCTAGGGCTTGGTGCTCGATAGCGGTTACGAAGGTTTTTGTCAGCACTGTATCTTCGCCGCCTGCGGAAGCAATTGCGGCTTCGAATGACATTAGAAAATGCCTTGGGTGGTAGCGCCACAGTATTTTGATACAGCGATGGGCTTGTAGGTTGGCGGCCAAGGGGTCAGCTGGAGACCCTCGGATAATGGAGAGCTCCTGTCTGCCTTACTCGCCATTATCATTGGTTGCCGATGATGATTTCTTGTTCTTTGGTGGGCTTCGGCATTGATTTCTTGATCCATATCAGGCGGCATTTGACGGTGATGGTCTTTCTTTGTCTCACTGTACTGACCGCTGGCGTTTGTCATCTCCTCTAGTTCTTTTTGGAGCTCTATGATACTTGCTTTTGCCGGATCGATCTGTAGCCTTATTTTGTCCCTCTCTTTGGCCTTCTCTTCAGAGGTTCTCTTGTCTTTTTCGACTTTGAGCCTTTTGGCGAGCTTCTGCAGGGTGACGAGCTCGCGCATTTGTTTCTCGGTTTCGGCCACTTCAGAATCGCTCTCGACATTGAGTGGATCCAGAAAAGGCGACGGGTCGGCTGCTCTTTTGCCGGCTTTTTTCCGCTTCTGCTTTTCTGCCTCTTCTTCTTGCTGATTGAGGCCTTAAATTGTTGGATTGCCTGTATCATTGTCGGCGACGCGTCTAGCCTCAGCTGCTGCGCCATGGTGATTGCTTTCTTCCATTTGATTATCTCGGTAAAGAGCCCAACGAAGCTCTTCTTCCGAAATAGCGGAACCGGGGGTCCGGGAAAAGGCGACAGCTCCGTAGATGCTGGATAGATCGATGGGCTTGTGGTGTTGCTCTTGGGCTTTCTATGTGGCATCGTGGGTGGTTTTTTCGAGGGACACAAACGGTGGGCGCCTATGTTGGGAATTCTTCATCGGGGGCTTAAAGAATTCCGAACACGAGGATAAAAGAGGGAAGGGGAAAGAATAACGGCGGACAAGATGATGACTAAAGAGTGCAATAGTAACTTTTCATTCCAAAATCCGTCCCGTTACATGGTGGCCGTAGGCGGGTATTTATAGGGAAGGCCAAGGGTCATTTCGGCTCGACCAAAATGGCCCTGGCCAACCGCTACGTTCATCGAATATTCTGTACAAGAATGTCCTAAGGGTACAATTGTCATCCGACAAACAAGGCCAACTCTTAAGTGATAACCCTAATTCGTGATGTCATCCGTGGGACCTCCGGGCTCCGCTCTTTCCATAAAATGGACGTGTCGCCTTTTCTCGTCCTGGGTGCCTTTGGCTTTCTTTCACCTCGCCGCCAATAGCTGCTGGTGAAACTCGCCGCCAATCGCTGCTGGTGAACCTGCGAACAAATATGGTACGAGCCAGAAATGGCGACGCCGGCGAGGCTCGGACTCGCTGCGTGGCGTCGCCTTTTCTTATTGGCGGGGCTGTCCCCCAACACCAGACGCCGCCGCCATCACCGGACTTCAAGCTCTTCCTGTGAGCTAAACCTCGATTCCTTCCATCCATATGTCCCTCATCTCTCACTGATGCCCTAGGTGTGCTTGGATTCCGGTGATTAGGTTTGTAGCTCCCTCCCGACGTCGCCTTTGTTCTGCCGTCGCCTCCAGCCATCGCGACCTCGACCAACCGCTGGGTAAGCCTCCTGGCAGCCTGTAGAAGCTAGAAAGAGAGCATGATTTCGTAGCCGCACTCTTCTTCTTGAGATGCGATGTAGCCTTGCTGTCGTGCCATTAAGGTTATCGCCAGCTGCCGCTGTACGCCGCCTCCGGTGACGACACGACTACCGGAGAGTAGCTCCTGGCCTCGCGCATCGCCCTGCCTAGCATGTCGTCGAAGATCGCCGTTGAATCGCCGCCGGCGAGCCGTTTCCCTCCGCGGCCACTGTTCACCTATCTTTGGAAATGATTTAACCTTAAGCTGCCACGTGCACTCACCAGGTTGGCTAGAAAATACTTAAGGCTTTTCAGTAAGGAAATACAAAGGGGGAAAGAAAAGGGATGCTGGCCCACCTGTCGTCCTCACACGCGTAGCCAGTTTTGTTAGATGCACCCAGAAGTACACACAGAGATTAGCCTTTACATGTAAATTAATTCTAGAAAATTTCTATAAAATGTTGTAAAAATACTAGGTTGTTCCTTGACATATTTAAGATCTTCTGCCACTGTTGTTTAGTATTTGATCATAGGAAAAATTGCTAGAAGAATAATTAGTTAGATTGCCATAATTCCTAGGAAATAACATGCTTCTTTATTATAATTTAATTGTTATTTGTACAATAGAATTGCATGTAATCATTACAATTAAAATATATTGGCTTTTGCCCTAGTTGTCATATGTAGTATTGAAATGGTAGTTTTGTACGAGTTTTACTTTGAATATTAAATTAATTTACCCAAGTAAATGAACCTATTATTTATGCATTGCATATAGATTTATTTACATCCCATGCTCATAAATATGTTGCACCTCATAGGCATACATGTAGTCATACATAAGTAATTCAAGGAAGAATGATGAAACATTAGTAATTAGATTTCGTTTGGAAATATGCATATGCAACATATATGTTTTCCCTGCATATAATATATATTTGTATTTCCATGCACTCTCACTTTATTTAAATACTTAAACTACGTGTGCACATAGTGCTGTCTTCATATATCTAGATCTTGTAAAAATAGACAACAAATATAAACCCTCAGAACATGCCATATGTAGATAATATAGTTTAAGTGAAACACCTCCTTAATTATGTCATATATGTGCATAAAGGCATATAGATATTTATAGAAAACAAATTAATATTTTAACACCTAGGAATGTCTCTTCCTGCATTGAAAGCATATAGAATTCTTTACATTTAAATTACCTTAGGAATATTTGCTATGTATATTTAGTTTATTTGCTCATGTCACTTTGAACGACACCATGTTCATTAATAGAAACAATTTAGAATTTACATAATAGATATGCACGCAGTCACCATCAATAAGCCATATGCATCTCACCATACTCACCTTAGGGATTTAGTAAGTAAAAGCCTATGCATTCCATCGTATTAACCTTGCATCAATTAATTTAAATAACACACATACATGTTTTCTTTTAAGAGAAAATAGATGATAAATAACTTGTCTAGGTGAATAAGGCCATTATAAGGCCAGGAATATATCTCGTAGCCAATAATCACCATAGAGTAAATAGAACCGCGTGAACCCTAGTTGTTCCCTCTCCTATTTATTTATCGATAGAACTCATTCATGTGTAATTCCGTTCATACGAGCTTCAAGTAGGTATTTATTTCATGAACATTCCATGATCATGCTCTCGGGTTTTTATTCAAAATATTTGTGGTTATTATTGTAGATTTTGTTGGATCTTCTTGGATGGCTTTATTTGGATCTCTCGGTGTTTATCGATCGCGAATTGATGTGCACGTGAGTGAATCGCCTAAGGACTACATCGCCGGAAGATCGAAATTGAAGATTGTCATATAAGCTATGTATAAAGGTGCGAGGCAAGCACACCCCCTTGGTCATTTTGATCCTATGTTTGCAAATGCATTTAAGCTTTAAATGTAGGATGAATTTGTGCATAGTTTATATCACTAAAAATGCTCAATGGGGAAAATGGTAGATACTACCTATTAACCTCATATCCACTTGTTGAGCTAAATCATATCCCCTTGCAACCATAAGATGGGTTATCACATTGGTTATACTCCCTCCGTCCCTTAATATAGGGCTTTCTAGCCTTCTCCACTTTTTCCTTAATATAGGGCGTTCTAGGTAGGATCCACGCGTTTTCTTTCTCAACCACCCACACCATCCCCCGCGACCCCATCTTCCCACCACACCCGCAGCAGGCCCGCATGGGCATCGCGCCGCCGCCTCCTCCCGCATCTCGCATCGCGCCGCCGCCTCCTCCCGCATCTCACATCGCGCCGCCGCCGCCGCCCGCAGCCCGCGCCGGCGGGCCCCCGCCGCCTCCCTCAGCCCGCATCGCGCCGCCGCCTCCTCCTCCCTCCTCGCGTCGCACGGCCCGCTGCCTCCTCCCGCGTCTGCATCCCGCGCCGCACCGCCTCCGGCTCTGCATCCCGCGCCGCGCCATCACCCGCATGGAGGCGGCAAGGGACGGCGGCGCCCCAGACGCCATGGACGAGTCCAAAGGCGGCGGGGACCCTCGCACCCAGATCTCGCCGCCTCCTCTCCCCAAATCGGAGTCGAAGAGGAGCTGCGATGGGCCGCCACCATGGAGGAGGCCGATGCCTAGGTGCTGCTTGGTGCCATGGAAGATGGGAAGAGCAGCTCCAGCCCCGGCCGCCGTGGAAGAAGGGAGGAGCAGCCGACGCCATGGGGAAGAAGGGAGGAGCACGGAGCACCGGCGACCCGCCGCCGTGGATGCTAGAAGAAGAAATCGTGGCTCGGCGCCGTCCCCTACCCCAGCCTCCTCGCTGTCCCTCCCCGTGGTGACGACATCGAGGTCGGCGCCGCGGACTGCAGTGAGCTCGGTGGCACCGAACGCCGTCGGGAGCGGCGGCGTGGATTGTGGTGAGCCCCTCACTGACCCTAATCCATGGTCGAGGCGGGGGCAGGTAGCGCCACGGCGAAGGCGACTTCCGAGGCGAGATCCATGGTGGAGTAGCGCCATGGCGCCGGGAAGAAGAGGCAGCCTTCAATACATTTACTCTCCTACTGCTATTTCTGCTCAACTTTCTTGTCTTTCACCAGGGGTAATGCAGTCTTTTGCCTCGATCGCTATTTCATGATTTGAATCCTAAAACGAACTACATATAGGGACGGAGGGAGTATGCTCTAAGCTTGATGATATAATTAATTGCTATTTAAGCTTGCTAAATGAAGGCTATATTTTGTATAAATGTAAGTACATGTATAATCATTAAATTTATAGATTATGTTGATGGGGAATTCTTGTTGACATATGTTGGAAATTTAGATGTTGACGGGTTTTGATGTGATATTGGTTAATGGATTAATGATTAATTTGATTGAATAATGATGATTTTGGAGACCCGTCACATCGCATAAGGACCGGTATATTTGCATCTTGATTTAGTGAAATATCATGCGACCATGGATGCTGGTATGGGACGGTCATGGCCAAGTAATTAGTTGAAAGCCACCTTGCCTTCTAGAAGTAGGGATTCTGCGGGTAATCTTAAAGATTGGGTTATTCGAAGGGGCTCCAATTGCTATACGCGTGGGAACAAAGTTTGCCGACACAATAAGATGTACCCTCCGGTCTAATTACCCACCGGTAAGGAGGAATAGCCTCTGGGTGTTAGTTGCCAAGTAAAGGAGGGAATTATACATTTTAGGGGAGGCAAGGTAGTGGACGACTAGTGAAACAGCTATGTGTGATACCGATGTGCACACTTCGTGAGTGCACGGTGCTAGCTACACCACATACGGTCACTCACTGTCCATGGGTACTGTTGGCAGTTCTTATGCGTAAGATTAATTTTCATTAATTCCGCAAGCGCACGGAACACCATTGTAGCATTTCACCTTGGAGTATTCCAGGGTTATCATATTTATATTTTCCGCAGGGAAGTAGAGCTATAGGATATTGAAATGCAGCAAAGTAGAGCACTTGTCATGTAATAACAACAACTGTACTTTAGACGGGGTAAGATACAAAGATATATTTTTGTATTTTGGCACTCATCAAGTAAAGCTACAAATAAATGAGTTAGAGGTCAGTAGGTTAAACTGGGAGAACAACGAGATAGAGATAAGATTCCTAATATTTTCAGAGAGAATTCTACAAGGTTATTTACTCAAGTCAAGGTCAGGCAGATACAAGTCTATCACTTCGGGGCACGGATATGCCAGGGCATTAACCGATGCTGCTAGATACATCCTTACAGATATTAACCCGAACGTGGTGAACTGCAGAGACCGGTGCAGCTGTCACATGCACTCGCGGCTACCATCCTCCATGGGGTTAAGAGTTAAACGCACCAGACTAGGTTCTAACACCACGCCTATAGCTAGTCCAGAGGAGCTACCCCTGATCAACAGAGCAGTCCTATCTAATTCTAGAATGACAGGGCGGCACCAAGCGCGGACGCCATCTCCGACGGAGGCCCACATCTATCCTTCTAGACATAATCACGAATCCCACGACAGATATCATATAAGCCATAACTCGACAGAATAAACAAACTAAAAGAATTATCTAACTAAAAGATATAAATAAAGACAAAACTAAATAAATTAAATAAATAAGAATTCTACTAAAGTAAGGATACAGAGAGAACTATACCAGTACTCTGAGAAACTTGCGGAATCCCGAGAGAGCTCTATTGGCGCTTTATAAGTACCCATTTTATGTGCCAATAGTAGCCATATTCCTCCACATTCTCACCATATTCTTGTCATAATTGTGCATTATTACCCCTAACCTTGACGAATTCCACTTGTAGTGTTGTTTAAGTGCTATGATGCAGAATTAGGTGAAATGACACTATAAAGGCTCAAGTATGAGAAGTAACGACATGAAGCCCGACTCGCCATGCAAGGAGGGCTTCCCACTAGCCCATGACGCATCCAAGGCACCTCTGGACGTCCATGGAACCCAATATGCAAGCCCAAGGTCATGGCCCAATGCCTAAGGATATCTAGAAGGTTTATCCGGAAGGAAAGATCAATTCGCGCAGTCCAGAAACAGCACTATATTGCCACATGGTTTACGAGTTCAATACGTGCTCTAATGGGAATCCAATGTAAAGGAAAGTTGTAGATCTCGTCGAGAGCTTTCCGGAACACATATGGATTGTCCCGTTTGGATTCTGGAGCTAGGAGATATGGGCCCCGCAAGGAGACCTGCGCAGAGGAGTCCGAATCAGGATAGATATTTTGGCATCGCATATTTGGGGATATAAACGGCCGAATCAGAAGCTGAGTTGAATACCAAAGTTATAGATCTTTTTGTGGGCTACAAGATAGAGTCCGAGTTTGCCTCATTTGGACTCCGGACGGTGGAGATATGATCGATGGAAGGCGGAGCTGCGAAAAGGAAAATCGAGTCCGAACTGGAAACGAGTCGTGCCGATCGGCACACCTTTGGTGCCGACCGGCACCGACCTAGATTCGGTTCTTTTCGCCTCCAAACGCCTCCCCACTATATATGAAGCCCATGGGACGCCCCAGGACGGGAGTTGGACGTCGGAAGACCTAGGGAGACGCCTCACACATCTAAGATGCCGCCCGGAGTTGAGAGCCACCATATAGACAATGTAATCTAGGCTAGTTAGCTTGCCGGCGTAGCCTCCATGCGCGGTTGGCTATGCCGGAGTTCTTGAGCCTCCCTTGATGTTCGTCAAGGTATGTAATTGATGGTGAGCATTGTGTCATTGTGAGAATTCTTGGTCTTTAATCGGATTGCTTTGGTCTATGAGATTGTGCTTGTTCTTAATTCTAGATACTTAGTAAGAATAGACTCGTGGCGAAGGTTTGTTCTTATGGATCTATCGCATAGTGCAAGAAACCGGTGGGGAGCTATTAGTACTCTGTCGTGACAGGATCGGGGCGAACGAAACCACCATGTCTTGTAGAATACCGGAGTAGTTTGTGTAAGCTAAGACCTTGCTTTGACGTGATTTTACCTTATGGCTGGAACTACTAGATTATACAGGTTAAACTCTTGGATTGGATCTTGGTGAATATCAATTTTTCCTGCTTACCACTCACGGTGCCGATCGGCACGGCCTCCGTGCCGACCGGCACAACACCTATCTTCTTCACAACTCGCGTGTGTGCAATAGTACTTCATGCTAGGATTGTTCTGTTAGACGAAATAGTAAACCCTAAACACGGTTCTCTTGCTGATCTCTGTGGATTCGATATAAACCTTGGAATACTCTAAGGGAAAGTGCTACAATGTACACCGTCCACTTGCGGTATACAAATGGTGCGTTACAAACGACCACAAGCTCTCACTCTACTCTAACTCCCAGATTAACACTACTTTTACTCTACTACTAAAACGAGAAATGAAATGAGCTTCTTGATGAGGCGCCCTGAACTCTGCCGCCGAGGTCCTCCTTTTATAGCACCAGGTAACTTGTGGGTACTTATAGGCGATGGTGCAGGGAGATGGAGTGGCGCTGGCGCCAAGTCAGGCCGGCCGGCCGTCCCCTTTGGTTCGCCACCGCCTCTTGTCTGGATGCTCCAGATCTAGTCCTGATGTCAGTTCATGTGGTGTTACCTCGTGGGGGCGGCAGAATGGGAGTGAGGGCCAAGTTGAGGCCAAAGCCCACCTTCTGGATAGTCGGTGGCTCCACTCCTAGATTAGGCTGTGAATTTTTCGTGTAGGCTCTGTGTTTAGCCACTGGAGGAAGGCCAAGGCCTTTGGAGGCCAAGGGGGACCGGCCGGCCCAAAGGGGTGGCCGGCCGGCCTGTGTTTTGTCCAACACAGGTCCATTTCCTCCAAAATATACTCCTGCATCCAAAACTCGTGGAACTTTATTAATCTAACTAAATGTGCACAGAATCTTGGTGAATACTTTTTATTTACTGGTATATTGGCGATCATTTTATGATTTAACAGCCACCAACAACCTCCCCAAGTTTAAACTTTGCTCGTCCCGAGCAAACTTAAAACTCAGGGTACCGGCGGATCAGGAGTTACAAAGGAAGTGCCCGATGGGCAACAAAGATGCAACAACATACTCCCTTCATGATGGTGAGCACACGATAGCACAAAATATTCACAAGTGTTGCATATTTGTGGGGCTTGTATGAAACACCTTGTCATACAGCATTGAAAAACAGAATGGCATGTTCAGACAATGTCATGCAATTCTAGCAGGTATATGTCTAGAATTTTTATGTGCTGCAAGACACGGTAAAAATTTTCCTTTGTTTATTTAGCACTTTCCTAGGTCCCTCTTGAGGTGACTATCCCTACAAAGCTTCACTCATAAATCCTACTTCCTACCAAATGAGGCTTGTTTGTGGAGCTTGGTAGGAGAATGCACAAATGCTATACATATATTGCAAAGTTAAAGAGCAAATCTTAAGAGATTAGCACGGTCATATGGAAAATGTGATGAAGGGGGAGATAATGAACTCACAATTTATGGAAAAGGGTTTGAAAAATTTTGGTCTTTGGTCAAGATGTTTTTGATAGGAACCATAAAGCCATTTATTGAGATGCAATCATAGAGTCTCTCTCTTTTTTTTTTTGAATGACTCCATGATGCATGAGGCATATTTTGTATGGTCCATAAAGGATTTTGAAATATTCTTGAGCTTTTTGGGACACCAAAATTTTGCAAATGGGATCAAAAACTCGCAGAGGATGGGATTTGGCTACGGAAGTGTTTGATTGATTTTTCAAACATTCCTTTTTGGTGGAAAGAATTTTTAAAGGCTCACGCGAAGGAATGATGACCAAAATAAGGAGAGCTTAATCTCAAAAGCATTCAAACTTCAACTAAACTCAATGCATAAACAAATGGCTATGAGTGGGGCTGTTTTGAATGTAAACATGATATGGCTTTGGTAGGTGAATAAATCCTCACAAGGGAAGTGCATTAAAACGAAAAGGTTTAAAGGGCTTGCAGCAATTTAAATGAAAACATCTCTGGACTTCTACCATGCGAAGAAATTGCAAACAGGTCCTAATAATGCTATATCATAAATCTCAATGCTTAGACTTGGTGAGACAAATGCAACCCATAATAATATGACAAGACAAGTGATATGATCATGCCAAAGTGTAAAAACCACGCATGTCAGGAGTAGAGGTTGCATAATTGCGACACAAAGGGAGCTAACAAGTAACTATTCACCATTTCCTTTGAATGTAGCAATCACCAAGATTCTAGCACTTATTCGTAACAGGAAAATATTTTTCGATTTTTATATTTTTATAAGATAGAGGACTTACCTTGGGGTCCTCCCGAAGATTGAGTCTTTGCATAGACTTAAACTTGAATTGAACGCTCAAATCCTTCTTGAACATGCAAAAAGAATGAGGCTGATACAAATTTGGCCGGCCCCTATTGGGCATTGGCCAGAAATGCTTTTTATTTTTTTATTTTTTTCTTTTTTATAAGGAAAGCATGTGCCAGGCCTGGCTAAAGGATACCGACGGGATGTCCTGCCCGTCGAAGGGCTCTTAGTTTTTCGTCATAAGCGAGACGTCCTCCATTGCTTCATTTATCTTGCAGGACCTCGCCGCTTGGAAAATTTGGCGGTGCAGAGGTACTTTCCTTATTCCGCCACACTTGCTTTTTCCTTTTTGGTCTTAGTGGCGACGACCTTCTCTTTCTTGGGCGCCAATGTTGCGCTCCCTTCTGTTGGTGCCTTTACTGCTTGGGCTGGCTTCTTCTTCCAATATTTGTTTGGGTTCCGAGCCTTTTCTTTTGCCAAGCTGCCCTTCATGAATGTGATCAACTTGTCGGGCTGTGGCATAGGTGGAGTTATCTCAATCTTCTCCACTTGCCTCGGATTTTTCCCATAAAAGATCTTCACTTGGTTGCATTACTCAACACGAGGCTTGAAGTTGAAGGTCTCTTCGCGCCCATTGAAATCCAAGTGAATTTCTCCTGCCCCAATGTCAATGTTGGCATTGGTGATGCTCAAGAATGGCCTCCCAAGGATGAGAGGATTCCTTGCATTAACCTCCATGTCCAGCACAACAATGTCGACGGGGACGAAGAAATTTCTGATCTGCACAGGGACATCTTTAGCAATTCCCCGCAGGGTGGCATACTGACTGATCTGCGAGCTGCAAGCACATTGCCGTCGGGGATAGTGCATAGTTTAGCTTGTCGTACACCGCCTTAGGCATGGCGCTCACACTTGCTGCAATGTCACATAGCGCGCGGTAGAAGTGGTGGCTGCCGATTGAACACGGGATGGTGGGACACCTCGGATCTTTCTTCTTTTCTGGTGGAGTGTTCAAGATGGAAGCACTGCACTCCTCAGTGAGCTTCATCAGTTCTGCAGATGGTATGGGGCGCTTGTTGTTGAGGATGTTTCGGAAGTACCTTGTGTATGTCGGGACCTGCATAGCATCAAGCAAAGGAATGTGCACATATATATGCCTGATGGCCTCAACAAGCTTGTCAAAGCGCTTATCTACGGTAAGCTTCTTCCTACGGTTAGGGGAAGGTAACCCTGTTGTGTCGAAGTACTCATGTGCAGCCTTCTTGGGTAGCTCCTTCTCCACATGAGGATCCTCCTTTGCCTTCTCCTTCTTCTCAGGGGCAGGTTCTGGAACCTTCTTCTCTACGCCCTTAGGTTATGGAGGATCTGTGGTAGATCTTCCACCCCTGGTAGTGATAGCATTCATGTTCTCCCTTGGGTTAACTTCAGGTTGCCCCGCCAGTTGTCCCACGAGAAGAGTGTACAGCAGAAGCAATCTGAGCTATTTGGGTTTTTAACATTTTATTATGGCTCAGCTGGTTCTGCAGGGCGGTACTGAACGTTTCTAGCTTGGCATCTATGCTTTCTAAGGCTTTATCAGTAGAAAGAAACTTTTAACTAATGCCTTCATTGATTTTAACTTGGCTCAGCACAAGCTCCTTAAAAGAAGGTTCAGAACGAGAAAAGTTACCAGAGTTACCTCCTTGGTTCCTGTTGAAGGAGAACTCGGGCTTGGAGTTCCATCCATAATTGTTTTGTGGGCGGAAACCAGTGCCATTATTGTTGAGGAAGTTGCACTCTTCCTCCCGTGTGTTTGGGCAGTTGATCCCTATGTGCCCAGTATTTCCGTATTCTTCACAAGTCATGCGTGCGTCAACAGCTTGCAGAGTTTGTCGAGCATCCACCTTGCGAAAGAGCTGGTCAAGCTTGATGGCCAGCATATCCATAGTGTCCACTTGGTGCACTCCACGAGTCTTGGTCGGAGCCGCTTGGCGCTCACCTAGCCAGCTTTGGTTGGACACCATCTTCTCGATGAGTTTCTTAGCGGATTTAACGCTAAGAGAGAAGAAGGCGCCTCCCGAAGCGGCGTCCAGGTGCTCACGGGCAGTCGGCTTCAAACCATGGTAGAAGCTTTGTATGAGGAGCCATTCCTCCATGCCATGGTAGGGGCATGCGAGGATGTACTACTGTAGTCGTTCCTAGGCTTCAGAAATGGACTCATCAGCGAGCTGTTGGAAGCCTGATATCTTGTTCCGTAGGGCAGTTGTCTTGCCTAGCGGGAAGAACTTGGCGAGAAAGGCGTTTGAGCACGCCTCCCAGGTCTTGAGGCACTCTTGGTTCGCATAGAACCACTGTTGAGCCTTCCCCAGCAGAGAGAACGGAAAGAGCTGTATGCGTACAGCGTCTTGAGTTGTGTCCTTCATGTTGAAGGTGTTGCAGATCATAAGGAACCTCTGGAGGTGCGCGTTTGCATCCTCCGAAGACTTTCCGCAGAAGGGACTGGCCAAGATCATGTTGATCAGGGCCGGATTCAGGTTGTAGTCCTTGTTGGGCATTTGTGGGAGTGGACTCACGCGGATGTTCTCCGTGGTAGGAGCGGAGAAATCCTGGATTGTCTTCTCAACAGGGTCGGCTATGTTGGATGTCGAGGCGGATGGGTGTCACACCCCAAAATTTCTATTTTGGGATGTGAAGCATTTTTGCTAGCTTTTGTTAGAAAATAAAATGAATTTGGTTTATGTGATGAAAACATGAATTTATAAAATTATAGAATAGGTTAAGGATTTTTAAGGTTGGATAAATCCATGTTGAATCTCTCTTGTTTTCATCGCCATCATATATCCTTTGAATATTTCTAGGCATTGTTTTATCCCATATCTCTCTCATCCTTCATGTCAAGAGACCGTTTATATTCATTCCACCTACCGCGTTCATTCAAAAGGAAACAAATTGAGCATTAAACGCTGAATTAATGCATTTTCCTTCTTATTTCCTCTTTCCTTTCATTGACCACACCATCCCCACCTCTCCTATAAGTACCAGCACCTCCCCCACGTCCTCCCCACCCCCTCAAACCCTCACCACGCCGCCAGGCTGCCGCCACGCCCCGCTGCCCTTGCGTCCAGCCATGCCGTCACCGATTGGCATTGGCGTTCCCGGCGATCTACCCAACGAATTGAAGCCAAATTTTGCCAGGAGGTGCGCCTCAACTTCCTCTACAACATACCAAAAATTCATGGTCATAGGAGGTCTTAAGCCTCCTGGGATCTGCATCTCAACACCTGTTTCTCCCTGATCTGGATATGTCCAGTGCACGCTATGGCAATGAAATCCCTGTTCCGGCCAATTTATTTGCTTATTTGTTGTCCAAACCATACCAAATTGTGTTCCACCAATTTATCTTTCATTAACCTGGAGGGCACCCCTTGAACTATTCCCGTTCATCCAGGAACATGATGCCATCATCAACTGTCGCTGCACAGCCTCTTCATGATCCAACCAATCGATCTCTTTTTCAGGTGAATCCTTGCCCAAATCATCTTGTCCATATCGTGTTCCACAACATTAGACATATTACTGTGAAAACTTTGTCCTCAAAAGTGCACCCAATCAACGGGAACGCGCACGTCTCCTTCTTGTCTATGCACAGCCGTTCTGTACAGTTTTCAGAACAACCTTGTTACTTCAATTGCTCATATCTTTTTGTCAGTAATTCCGATTTAGGTGATTCTTGCGCCTAAATCTTTGTTGCAGAACAGCCCATTCAACCATAGTGTTTTTATGATGTTTTTATTTGATTGATGTACTGTTCTTGATTGTTTGGTGTTTTTCTTTTGTCGGATTGTCCGTGCAACATGATGATGACGTCCAAAAGCAGTGCAAGAGTATGAAGAGCAAGAGTCCGAGACCACTGAGCAGCATATATATTGCAAGTGCCCTTGACCATCTTGCTCCTATTAGTATTAGTTTGTAGTAGATTCCTTGGATGCATTGCGTTTAATTTGAATCCTATGCGTCATTACCCTGTTCATATTATTCCTTGTCGCCTGTTGGGTAGTGTCTTTCTGGGTAGATTAATGCTTAGCCATGCTGTAAGTTTGGGTTGGGAAGTGTCTTAATCTTGACTAATGACTTATATGCAATTAAAGTGGGATGGTAATGGTTAGCAACATGGTGATTAGGAATCTGAGCAGGATGGTTGGTTTGGTATGGTGCCGTCGTGCACGAGACTTTGGTTTGTGCTTGTACCTGCTTTAGATTCTAAGGACCGGTTCATGGAGCATGTAACCTGGCATATACGCGCCATCACAAGACTGCTATGGAACAGCTTGGCCAAGTAATTAGATGTCTCTTTACTTTGTGTGCACCATCCGGTGGTTTAGTGGCGCCAGAGGGGGCTTCTGCAGCGGAGGTAAAATGGACTCCAAGTATGCTGTTAGCGGTGGAACCTTAGCGGGTGCATACAGGTTTTGAGACGCTTTGTAAAGGCCTCGTAGTGATCTCCTGGCCGCACACCTAAGGAAGTGTGCATATGGCATAATGGAGGATTTAGTCACCGACGGGTGATGAAATCACGACTTGTGGGTAAAGTGGTGCAACCTCTGCAGAGTGTAAAACTGTCTTAACAGCCGTGCTCACGGTCATAAGCAAGCCTGGACTTATTCATGATTAGATTGGTGCTTTGGTTGGTTTGGTAGTCGGGTGGTTGGAACCCGATGAGTTGGTAGCCAGGTGGTGGGAACCTGGTGAGCTATGTTGGTTTGTCGGTGTTCGGGAGGTGTCATCACACTTAGTAATTAGGATGCTTTGATATAGGAGTTTATATTAGGATTGCATAGATGCAGACTTTGAGTTAATCCTTTCTTGATATTAGCCTTGCATGTCATACTTTCCCACACTTGCTAAGTACTCTATGTACTCATGCGCTTGCTTTTCCCTATATTGTTGTTGCTCAGTGAGGAAGCCAAAGACTACATTGAAGACGGTGCATAGAAGGTCGCGTTGCCGCTAGTCGATTGCCTGTGGAGCGTCCTAGAGTCTTCTTCCGTTGACGTGCATTTACTCTGGTTTGTTGTTATTTAAAGTTGTTTCATTCGTTATAGAACTGTATCACTATAAAGTCGCTACATGTATGATAAAACAGATCCTGGCATATATGTAGAATGCGCTCGATTTATGCTATATAAAAATCGGGTGTGACAACGGGTCAATCACTCGTGGAGGTGATCCTTCGAGACCCAGAACTTTCTGCGCAACTCGCGCAGAAGGAGGGGTGAGTCTTGCTCGCGCCCTTCTTGAGAATTGTTCTGGGTCGGCGTGGATGTTGTCTGGTAGGTACCAGTCATACACTGCCCTGTTTAATTCCACACAATGAAACAGGGCAAGGGTAAGCCCGCAAAAGTAAGTGATGTTATTTTACAACAAGTTACTTTGCTCAATTCAAAATCCTAGCTACCACTTCCCCAGCAACGGCGCCAGAAATGCTTGTTGGCGGTTCTTATGCGTAAGATTAATTTTCATTAATTACGCAAGCGCACGGTACACCATTGTAGCATTTCACCTTGGAGTATTCCAGTGTTATCGTATTTACATTTTCCGCAGAGAAGTAGAGCTATAGGATATTGAAATGCAGCAAAGTAGAGCACTTGTCATGTAATAACAATAACTATACTTTAGACGGGGGTAAGATACAAAAGATATATTTTTGTATTTTGGCACTCAATCAAGTAAAGCTACAAATAAATGAGTTAGAGGTCAGTCGGTTAAACTGGTGTTTATCTTGTATTTATATTTTCAGAGGGAAATTCTACAATGGTCATTTACTCAAGTCAAGGTCAGGCAGATACAAGTCTATCACTTCGGGGCACGGATATGCCAGGGCATTAACCGATGCTGCTAGTTACCTACCCTGGGGAATTACCCGCTGTTACGTCCCTACAGATATTAACCCGAACGTGGTGGACTGCAGAGACCGGTGCAGCTGTCATATACACTTGCGGCTACTATCCTACATGGGGTTAAGAGTCAAACGCGTCAGACTAGGTTCTAAGCACCACGCCTATAGCTAGTCCAGAGGAGCTACCCTGATCAACAGAGCAGTCCTATCTAATTCTAGAACGACAGGGCGGCACCAAGTACGGACGTCATCTCCGACGGAGGCTCACGTCTATCCTTCTAGACATAATCACGAATCCCACGACAGATATCATATAAGCCATAACTCGACAGAATAAACAAATTAAAAGAATTATCTAACTAAAGATATAAATAAAGACAAAACAAAATAAATTAAATAAATAAGAATTCTACTAAAGTGAGGATACAGAGAGAGCTATACCAGTACTCTGAGAGACTTCTGGAATCCCGGAGAACTCTCACTCTACTCTACTCTACTCTAAGAAACTTCCGGAATCCCGAGAGAGCTCTCACTCTACTCTACTCTGCTCTAACTCCCAGAGTAACACTACTTCTACTCTACTACCAAAACGAGAAATGAAATGAGCTTCTTGATGAGGTGCCCTGAACACTGCCACCGAGGTCCTCCTTTTATAGCACTAGGTAACTTGTGGGTACTTATAGGCGATGGCGCAGGGAGATGGAGTGGCGCTGGCGCCAAGTCAGGCCGGCCTACCTAGGGGGGAGGCCGGCCGGCCGTCCCCTGTGTCGGTTCGCCATCGCCACTTGTCTGGACGCTCCACTTCTTGTCCTGATGTCGGTTGATGTGGCGGTTACCTCGTGGGGGCGGTAGAATGGGAGTGAGGACCAAGTTGAGGCCTAAAGCCCACCTTCTGGATAGTCGGTGGCTGCACTCCTAGATTGGGCTGTGAATTCTTCGTGTAGGCTCCGTGTGTAGCCTACTGGAGGAAGGCCGAAGCCTTTGGAGGCCAAGGGGGCCGGCCGGCCAGCACAGGTCCATTTCCTCCAGAATATACTCCTGCATCCAAAACTCACCAAAACTCGTGAAACTTTATTAATCTAACTAAATGTGCACATAATCTTGGTGAATACTTTTTATTTACCGGTATGTTGGCGATCATTTTATGATTTAACAGCCACCAACAGGTACAGCGTAGAAACTCTGCAGAGTCATAATCCATTCGAATGGCCGTGCTTGCGGTCTCAAGCTCCTTAGTGATGGGTCTTTGTTTAGATAATGGTTGGGATTAAAATTGATCATGATTATTATTGTTGTTGATATATGAATGTCTTAGAAGATGATTATATAGGAACTTGACATGGAAGTCAAGTGTGACACGTTATTCATATGATATTTTATTTGTGCTTACATTTATGCAATTTATATTCAAGCACTTTAATTTAGTAATTAATTCATTAATCAAGTTTAAAATTGCCATATGCTTATTTATGCAAACTTACCCTTACTATACCTTCCTTCATTTGGCCTTGCATATAATTACGATTTTGCCATTATTCACCCGCATGCTTGCCTCCGATAACTTGGTTTTAGAGATGATATTATCTCGGTGAGGAACGACGCCGTTCTTTCTAGGAGTTCAACTTCCAGTCAATTGCCTGTGGGATGAATACAGGGCACACGCTGGAGATTTGAATTCCTTTATGTTACCGCCATGTATATTTCTTAAGATATTTTCGTCGGCCTTTGGGCCAGTATTTTGTAATTCCGAATAAATTTGATAGTTAAATTATGTATAGTTGTGACTCCACTGTGATTACCGTGTGTACTTGTCATTGATCCTAGAGCAAGTACGTAAACATAGGGTTTCGGGTGTTTTATAACCCGGGACACCGCAGCTTGCCTCCCTGATAGGTCGGAAACAGGCCCCGTTTGGCACATATCCAGTTCGATTGTAGCTTAAAGATTATTTTATATGTTACAATGAAGTAATTTAACCTACGTTTTAAGTCAAAACAACATCAAAATGACTCAATCAGGCAACCATAGACCTTAAACCCATTCACCGCTCCAGATCGGTGGATTTTTCTGGATCTATAGCACACCAAAACAGACCCAAGCTACATACTTATAAACTCAGCATTGCATGGCATGTGAATAGACCAACCGAACATAGTAAAAAAGGAAGGACAAAAACAGTGACCGCATCCCACAGACAATCACAGACAACCTAAACGAGTATCAAGTTTTTCGCTGGTGCCTACGAAACCAGGAAAACAAGTACCTTCGTGCTTCCGCTTCAGTTCCGCCTTCCCCACTGGTGTCATCGGAGTCTGGCGAGGACAACCGGCCATCGGTGGTTCCGCTCCGGGAAGAAGGGGGCCGGGAAAAACGGCGAGGAGAGTCAGGAATGCGCGACCAGGAAGCAGCAATGGTGCGACGAGAAGAAGAGTAGGGGTTGGGGATGGCTCTGGTGAGGAGAAGAATAGGGATATTTTACTACAATAATCTTGACTTTCTATGACATTGCAATTTAGTTACAGAAGGTCTGAAATTTATCACAACTGACCTTCCATGACTCAACAGTGACAAAAATCACTTAGTCATAGAAGGTGTGTAGCTAAATACCTTCTGTGACATTTTCGCTATTTTTATCATAATTTTATGACTGTTTGCATAAATATCATAACTCTTTATGACATTTCAAGAATTGTCACAATCTGTTTATGACACTCACAAATGTCATAGAGTTGCATGGCAATTGCGATTTTTTGTCATTACCTATTAGACCTGGCTGTTTTTGGCCCATTACTTCCGCGGGCCTTTTAACTTCGGCCTATTAATTTCGCGGGCCTTTTAACTTTCGGTCCGTTAATTTTGGGGCCTTTTTACTTTCGGCCCATTAATTTCGTGGGCCTTTCAACTTTCGGCCCACTAATTTCTCAGCCCTTTTAACTTTCGGCCCATTAATTTCGCGGGCCTTTTTACTTTTGGCCCATTAATTTCACGGGCCTTTTTACTTTCGGACCATTAATTTCACAGGCCTTTTACTTTCGGCCCATTAATTTCTCGGGCCTTTTTCCTTTCGGCCCGATTAGTCAGCAGGCCATTTTACTTTCGGCCCACTAATTTCCCAGGCTTTTTATCTTTCGGCCCGTTTTTACCAACAGCCCATTTAACATTCGGCCCACTTGTTTCGCAGGCTTTTTGACATTCGGTCCACCAATTTCGCAGGCTTTTTACATTTTGGCCCGCTTTTCAGACCGGCTTTTCAACTTTCGGCCCGCTACTTCCGCAGCCCTTTTTAGATTTGGCCCACTTAATGCGCAGGCCTTTTTGCAATCGATCCATTAATTTCGCAGGCCTTTTTAATCTTAATCATGCGAGAAACCTCCAGTCACTTCCAGATCTAACCCTCATCCCTGCGTTATTTGCATATTTATGTGTGCGATCCAGATCTAGAGAAGAAGATCAGAAGTTATGGAAACCCTGAACCGGACAAGATTTCTCATGTCCCACGAGCGATAATAGGTACCTCCACCCTTCCAATCTTAACCTCACCTCGTCCGTGTGTTCAATTCAGTTTGTGATTAGCTTTTATGTATTAATAGATTGGTACGTAGCTCCTTTGTGTTCTCAGCCTCTCACTCCAATTACTTGTCGAATTAGTAGATTCAAGCTCTTGCTTTGTTATTTTTTCTTGTTTTTCTCTGCAAATCCTAAAGTTCCTGTTTGTCCCGGTTTACACTCACGGATTACTGACTGCAAATTACATTGTGAAAGGAGAATGTCGCTTCATTTTGGGAAAAGAATGCAGCCAGGAGACTTATGATGAACTCTGGTATTCAACAATCTTCGAATAAGCAATGTTTCTTTTTCTTTTCTTGCACTGCATACTGGTTGCTGCACACATACATGTGGATATAGTTTATTAATTTCTCTATGCTTTCCTTCCACAATATGAAAGATATGCTAGCAAGCTTTTCTTTTTTTCTTTCCTTTTCTTTTAGATTCAAGCTATGTTCTCTGTTCAAACTATTTACAGATTGTTTATAGTTCAATGTTAGTTCATATCTATTTGCTAGGGTCTGGTGCGTTGCTTATGAACAATTATCTTAAGATCTTAATTTCCTGTTTTATGTATGTATTTGTTCAGTTGTTGAACAGAACAACTTCTTGTTATGCTGAAAATTTGACATTAATTTTTTTGTATATTTGACAAATAAATAACTTCAACTGGTCTAAGATCTGTATGTTTCTCTTACCAGGTCTGCGGATGATAGCACACTTTCTTGCTGGGCGAACCAACAAGATGATGGCAAGGGCGTTCAGTCAACAGTGATGAGGTGGAGGAATCTATGGCATCTGTGTACTGCTTCTTATCCTTGTGTTGCTGGAGGAAATCTTGAGGACACGTTCAGCACCATCTAAAGGTCTTGCATGGTCTTGGCCTAGTGGTTAAGGGATCCGAGTAACACCTCTCAGGTCCTGAGTTCGACTCCCTGTGGGAGCGAATTTTCAAGGATTTAACGGCATTTGTGCTTTCAGTGGTAGGCGACGCTCCCGTCGACAGCGAGGCGCCAGTGGTGACTTCGTATCTCTGGATTTACCGGCTCAGTCTTCGAAGATGCTCATAGGAGTAGGGTTTGCGTACGTGTGTTCATAGAGGTGAGTGTGCGTGCGTTGTGAGTGTCTGAGTTGTACTGTGTAATCTAAAAAAAATGTCGATCTCTAATCATGCCGGGAGAACAGAGATGGATTTACTTCCGTAACTCCTAAATCCATGAATCATGCCGCCAGCACCAGCGCTTAGGTCTCAATATAGTTCAGTTCCGTTGATTTCTTCCTCCGATTTGTTTCGTCTCGCTTGGAAGGATGCGTCATGGCCGGCGCCCAGAATGAGAACGCAAAAGAACAACAGCCGATGAGCACCTGCGGCGAGCGAAGGAGCAAAAAGCAGCGGTATAACATTTTTTTTTCTCGCATAAAGAATTAGTGCCATCAGCTGGATTACTATTTTAATGGGCTTAATTAAGTGTGTTTGGGCTATAAACGATTTGAGGGAGAGTCGAGATGCGTCATAGTTGAAACGGCACAGCCGTGCCGTAATACTAACGACAGCAGAGGATTTCGTTCCTGAAACATGAAGCAAAAACCTGATGTTAATCGTTCGGTCTGTTATCATGTTTATCATTCAACATTAGGTGCCACAACGGTGGTATATTGTTGGGTTTTTTTTTAGACTGTATATTGTTGGTTTTTTTTTTGATTCAACCATACCTGTATTACTGGATAAAGAAAACGTATACATACGTGTACAAATACAGATACGTACGCCAAGGATATGGGGACAGCTGTCCCAACCAACTTACAGAGGAACCCCCCAGAAAACCAAAAATTACAAAAAAGCCTTTGGAACCTCTGCTTCCCTTCACCGAGCGCCGCCGCTCGCCGTGGCGCCACTGGACGCCGCCGTCGACGAAGGCGCCGGCCACCCACCAGATCTGGAGAGACCCTTCGCATGGTAGCTTCAACGAACCGAAGTAGACACCCGCCGGCGCGGGCGGGATGGAGGCATCGCCGGTAGCACATCGGCCGGGGCGGCGCCCCGATCCCTCCAAATCCTGGACCTCCGCTCGCCGACGACGATGACGAACGCCGCCGCGGGAGAACCGAGCTCGATCCACCATCCTTTCTTCCACTGCTCCCCAAGCTTCCACCGCATCCCTGCAAAAGGACGCCGTCGGCAACCACCGACGACGCAGACTCCTAAACAGGGGCCGGCCGGACCGAACCCCACCTCCAGACGCTCGCCGACGGCGCCGGAGTGACGCACTGCCGGGACGAGGAAGAACGCCGGAGGACCGAAAGCCACGACGATGTCGCCGCCGTCGCCTCAGCTTCATCGCCGGACACGAAAACCTAACTCTAGTAGGACCTAATCTACACACCATTGAAGACCGACGACCTCCTCCACCCACCGACGACCTAACGGTCGCCGCAGACGAAGGAGGCCGTCGGCCCTCGCCGGCGGAAGAACGGAGTCGCCGAGTCGCCCTCTTTTTCGCCTCTCTCTACTGTAGCACCGAGAGGGTTCGAGAGTCCTGACGGGTGGGTTTTGCGGCTCTTCTGCTGAGCATATATTGTTGGTTTAGATGAGCTTTGAAATACGAGCTTCCAAGCTTTCTGAAAGAACACGCTGGGTGCTGCATAATCTGAGCCGTTCCAACCACGAGTCCACGATCCAACGACCCTGAGGCTCCTTCCAACTCGGGGGACCGAAATGGTCCCGACGCGCTCCGCCGCCGCGCCGACGGCGGGACGCGGCGGCGGCGGCGTCCGTGACCAGTGAACGACTCGCCGTTATGAGGAGGTGGCGGCGCTGCCCTGCCGACAGTTGCGCCGCCTCAAGCTCCAGTTTGTGAACCGGGTTGCGCCCCCGCGATTACCAGGTACGATGCGATGCGATGAAAGTTTGTGGATTTGAATTAGGCAATTGAGATTCTATGCTATGCTTGTCTCTACTGTGATGGATCCAGTTAAGCTTAGCTTCAACTGCATTCCCGTGAACTATGATTCTGCGGGCAATCTGTTCCGTGAAAAGAGAACATGATTAGCGTTATTTGGTAAATTTTTTTTTTGCGAGGGATTTGGTAATTATTTAGTCTGGACTGCGAGGGTATCAGATTTACATATTCGTCAAAGAAACGTCTCAGTTTGTTCTGTTGCTCCTTACAGAGTATCATTACATATTTTTTCATGTCTGCTTAGATGGAAACAGAGGCTTAGTGAAAAGCCGATACAATGTGACCTTTGGTTTGTACGGGACAAAGTCTTGTTCTCTGCACTAGAGTATAAGTACCGTACGAGGACACCATCTGGCTAGACAAGCTTCAGAAACTTCCTAATGCCTGTACTGTATCTGCCAGTTGTCAAGGGCTGCTTATGTGGATCTCAAAAAAAAAAAAAAAACGCTGCTTATGTGTGTTTTCTTAAAAAAAGTAACATAGTGAGCGCATCCTCGTTAAAGAAATTGATGAGGGACCTCCGTCATTACACTTCGTCATCTTTAAATATATTCTTCAATTTTCTTCCAGATTCTCAAGTTTTAACTGAGGTAAAGGTGAAAGTAAAATGTCTATATCGTTACCCAAAATAAAAGCAAAGATATGGCTTATCACTTGCGTCCGATGTATTGGTCTGTCCCATAGCTAGACTTCGATGATTATTGTCTTTTATGTTATCGACCTTTGGTGGAACCATCTCGATCCATCTCAGAGTCTTGACGGCCAGTAGGTTTATTCTTTGCGGCGGCTGCAGCCGTGCTTCCTGCCGCACAATCGGGCTAACCGGTATGCATCTTGAGCTCTCTGTGGATGGATAGCATGTCAAGAGTTTTTGAAACAGCACTACCATTTTATTCTTCGTTTTAGTATGCCTATATAAGAGTTCAACGGTAAACAGGAATGCAACCGGATGACCTGTGTTTCGCAGAATTGCGGGATAAGGTGGAAGTGAGAGTGCCGGAGAATCACCGCGATGGTCTGAACTCACTATTCATCATTCTCAAACCCTGGTACCTTTGGAAACATCGCAATAAATGCGTCTTTGACTGTGTTTCTCCGGCGTTTGACGTGTGGGGCGGCTCATCTGGGAGGAGGCTACTGCTTGGGGGCATGGCTGGTGCTATCAAGCTCTCAACACTTTTGCTTTGAGGATACTTTGGTCTAAGCCTCTCTTTAGTTTGTTTAGCTCGTGCTTTAGCTCTGGAGCTTCTGCTTTGTACGTCCCTTTTTGCCTTTATTTTTCTTTGTATTTCTGTATATTCCTTATTCCCACTTGATATATGACTGGCAGCTCTCTTGCCGGTTACAGATGAGAAGTAGTAAACAGGAATCAAAAGTGACACACTAATTTGTTCTTTTCTTGGGCACTTGTTGGAGTTTGCAGCTTGGATACCATGTGCGCTCATGTTCCACAAGCATATTAAACAACATGATTAGTGGACGTCATCTGAGATTGAGGCCAGCACTTTTGCGATCATTCACAGTAATAAACAATGAAAAGATGCTGGGTGGGATGGGCATCGCAATTTTCTTCCAGTGTTACCGATTCAATTTCCTAGTGTACTCTGAAGTTTCCTTCGCCCAGCGCTTTGTTGACCCAGGCCTGAACCAACCCACCCACTGAAAAGAACCAAGTGGTTCATGCAACCCCTTTGCTTGTACCATTGCAGGCTTCCGCACCTGCATTATTCCATAGCTGGCACAGGCGCTGCTCCTAATCTTGCATCCTTGAGAGTCTAACACTGCACCACTGCAACTATCTGCCGCTAGCTCCTGCTTCAGCAAAAGATTTCCTCAAACGCTTCAGCTTTCGCGCCGCTACATGGCTCCTGCTGGTCCACTGGTGTATGCGGGCAAATCGGTGGCAGCTGCTGTCGTCAAGGAGATCATCACCAAGGCCTTCAAGTACCTCGATGGCTACTTCAATCCTGAAACCATGGAGGAGATGAGGACCAAGCTGGAGGATGGTATGATGCAGATCCAAGCAGTGCTTGACGTTGTCAGCCCAGATCACATCGTCGAAGGTGAAATTGAATCGTTGGATCAGTGGTTCTGGAAGTTCAGGGATGCAGTCGAGGAGGCTGAGGACGCCATCGATGAGCTCGAGTACTATGAGTTAGAAGAGAAGGCCAAGGATCACCAGGTTAGTGAGTGGGGCTCCCCTTTCACTAAGGCAAAGCATAAAGTTATAAGTTCTGTCATGCATGTAGATGTTCTGGATAAGACTGTGAAACGATTTACTCATCGTGGCACAATCAAGAGGCGAAAAAGGCTGTGGATGGTTTAGGCAAGGCAGTTGCAGGTGCTATGAAATTTTTGGAAGTTGTAAAATACCTCAAGGGAGCTGCTTCCAGCAGATCAGGGCAGGAGGATTTCATGAGCAACGATCGCCATACAGGTTCGACATCAACTGTAACAAAATTTGTCGGGAGAGAAAAGGACAAGAAGCAGATACTTGAATGGCTTTCAAAGAAGACAACTGCTGAAGAAGTAGCTGAAGTTGTGAGTAGCACTGTGTCCATTCCTATATTTTCTCTTGTTGGACATGGTGGTATGGGAAAGACTACTTTGGCTCAAACCATATGCGAACAAGGTGAGGTTGTTAAACATTTCAAGATCATCTGGGTGACTGTGTCCACTAGCTGTGACAAGGAAAATACTGGAGTCGGTAGACAAGGAAATCCCCAAGGCCGATAGTTTGGAACCAATGCAGCAAATTCTCAAAGATAAACTGAAGTCCTTCGATAAGTTTTTGCTTATATTTGATTATGTTTGGGAAGAAAAAAAAACAGATGAGTGGGAAAAGCTGTTTGCTCCCCTAAGGATGGGGAACAGTGGGAGCAAAATTCTGTTGACCACCCGAAAGGCATCAGTTGCAGCCATGGCTGCGAACGTGATGAAAGTTGGGAGAGAGGGCTTGACACTAAAAGAACTTCATGAAGATGACAATCTGAAGCTCTTCAGTCATCATGTGTCCTTTGGAATGAATTCTCAAGATTACAGTTATCTGAAAGTTATTGGCAAGCAAATTGCAAGGAAATTGGGAGGATGTCCTTTAGTAACAAAGGTTGTAGGTGGGCATTTGCTGGGAAATATGACTTGAGAGTTCTGGGACATTTTCTTAGATGAAGGATTGGAAGACTTTAACGGAAACTCAGATGATATTATGAAAATTCTCAGGTTAAGTTACTATCATCTACCAACAGAGCTTCAAATCTGCTTCCGATATTGCAGCATATTTCCACAAGACTACGAGTTTACAAAGAAAGAGTTAGTGCTGAGCTGGATAGGTTCAGGATTGATCTCCCCTAGAGAAAATGAAGAAAAAATATCTGAGGAAATTGGTGAGACTTACTTGTTCCAATTGACTACAAAATCTTTCTTTGATAAGGAAATCAAGAAATTTAACGATTATTCTGATGGGGAAGAAATATATGTCATGCATGATTTAATGCATGAATTGGCAGAGTATGTGTCTTTTGGTGAATGCAAAAGAATAACTTCACCTGGCAAGTTTACAGATGTGAAGGATACAATACGACACCTGCGCATCGATGATCTTAATTGTCCAAATGTTGACAATTTCAAAAAACTTGCGCAGTTTAAAGAATCTGCGCACCCTTATCATTTCAGTACATATCAGCAAACATATGCAAGACACAGTTGACAAAATTTTAGAAAATTCAAGGTCCTTGCGCCTAATACGGATAGATTATAACAGTCCATTCAATTTCCCTAAGAAGGCTGGTAACTTAAAGCGCCTGCCCAGTGTCCTGGTCATTGATTTAGCACCTGAGAGTATACATGTGATTCACAAACTCTATCACTTGATGGTACTAGAGGTGAAATCTTATTTGCAGATCCACACAGAAAAGTTAAGAAATATGGGGAGCCTTGATCGTCTGCAATATTTATCCTATGTTCAAATTGGTCCGTTTCCTGTAAGTGGACTCACTTCTCTTCGAGTGTTGAATCAATACGAGGTGCAGGGAAGCGAAGGAAACAAAATAAGTGACATTGGAAACTTGAAGTATCTCCATGAATTAAATGTGTATGATATTCAGAATATAGATAACAGCGACGATGCAAGGAATGCTAAGTTGAAAGAAAAGAAATATCTCATGTCAGTATCTATATGGGGGCCGGCATCATCTTCTAGCACACAAAATAGGATAGATGACTTGATACTTGATCAGCTCGAGCCTCATACTAATTCAGAAAGCTATCTATAAATCATTATCCTGGTCCGAGACTTCCATTTTGGATGGATAACGATAACCTCACTATCAAAATCTGGTGTCACTCCAATTGAATGGATGCATAAATTGGGAACAGCTCCCCTGTCTTGGAAGTTAGTGTTGCTCAGGCATCTGATCTTACTAAGACTCCCCAAGTTACAGCAGATTGGCTGGCCTTCTCTTGTGTCCAGCAGTAGCAGCATGGAGTCGTACCTACATCCGAGTCTTCATTCCTTAATAGTACAGAATTGTCCAGAGCTAACGGAAATACCTCTTCTCCCTACAAGCCTGGTGTTTTTGAGACTAATACAGGTTGGGTTGACCAACCTTCCAAGGATAGGAAAGCTGCATAGTAAGGATGTTGATGATTGCCAACAATCTTGTCTGACAACCATAGCCATTGAATTTTGCTCTGATTTAGTTTCGCTCGATGGGAGCTTTTTTGATCAAAAACAGTACTTGGGAGGTGTTCGAGAACTAACCCTCATCGAGAACTCGAATTTGGAGTTAGTGTGCTTGCCTTTCAAAGGAATGACTACGCTTGATAACCTCCGTATAGAATGCTGTCCGAAGATGCGGATGCTGGGAGGTGGGGGGGACGTGATCCTGACATCAGCAGTTACAAATCTCTCTATTGCGTTATGTGTGACCATCGCTGCAATATACCACAAATCTCTCTTCTCTGAGACTTGACGGCTCAGAATTGGTCTCCCTCCCCTCCGCAGACGTGTGTAGTAATCTCAAGTCGCTGAGGAACCTCGACATCGGTGGCTGTGATAATTTGGTATCTCTTGGTGGGCTCGGATCCCTTCCGTCCCTATCCGACTTATCTATCGCTGGGTGCTGTGAACTCGTGAGGGCTGCTCGGTCCTCCCTGACAAGTGATGCATCTAGTGGCAAAGAAGAGCATCTGGTGGTGGTTCCCCACTCAATTGCCTAAGCATCGATTTCCCCTCCCTGCTGCTTGTTCAACCGCTCAAGAGTCTCTGCCGCACCGAGAACTGAGGATTAAAGATGCATCAGGGACGGAGGGCTTACCTGAGCGATGGCTGCTACAAAACTGCGCGTCCTCCAATTTCTAACATATACAAAGCCGAATTTGCTCCCGCTGAGCATCAGGGACCTGTCCCCTCTCCAGAAATTGTACCTGTATGATGCGGGAAAACTCCAATCGCTTCCATATCTACCCTTATCCCTGCGTGAACTGTATCTTCCGGAGTGCCATCCAGATCTGGAGAAGAAGATCGGAGGATACGGAAGCCCTGAGCAGGACAAGATTTCCCATGTCCCACGAGCGCAAATAGGTACCTCCACCCTTTCGATCTCATACTCGCCTGTTTTTGATTTCCCATGTGTTCCATGCAGTTTCTGGTTTGCTGTTATATACATTCACAGACTATTAGCTCATCGACTGCTCTTCCATATTCTCTGCATTTTACTTGTTGAATCAGTAGATTCAAACTCTTGCTTTGTTAATTTTTCTTGTTTGTCTCTGCAATTCCCCGGTGTTCCTGTTTCTCTTTACACTCACGGATTACTAACTGCAACTTCCTTGTGAAAGGAAAATGGTGCTTCATTTTGGGAAAGGAATGCAGCGAGGAGATTTATCAAGAACTCAGGTATTCAACAATCTTTGAATAAGCAATGTTTCTTTTTCTTTTCTCGCACTGCATAATGGTTGTTGCACACATACTGTGGATATAGTTTATTAAATTCTCTATGCATTGCTTCCGCAATATGAAAGACATGGTAGCTATTTTTCTTCTCCCCTCCCCCCCCCCCCCCCCCCCCCCCCCCCCCCCCCCTTTTTCTTTTAGATTGAAGCTATGTTATTTGTTCAAACTATTTATAGATTGCTTATAGTTCAATGCTACTTCATAGCTATTTGCTAGGGCCTGGTGTGTTGCTTAAGAACCATTTATCTTAAGATCTCAATTTCCTGCTTTCTGTATGTATTTGTTCGGTTGTTGAACAGAACAACTTCCTGTTATGCTGACAAGTTGTTTTTTTTTGTATATTTGACAAACAAATAACTCCAACTTGTCCAAGGTATATATGTTTCTCTTACCAGGTGGGAGGACGATAGCACACTTTTTTCCTGGGCCAACCAACAAGAAAATGGCAAGGGGGTTAAATCAGCACTGACGAGGTGGAGGAATTTATGCCGTCTGGGTAGTGCTTCTTAGCCTTCTGTTGCTGGAGGAAATGTTGATCAACACCATCTAAGGTCTTGCATGGTCTCCTAGTATGATGTAAAAATACTTCAATTTAGGAATCAATTTTATCAAGACTTCTAATGTAGTTCATCTCCTCTGCTGCAGACCTCCACTGTGTTGCATGATGAGCAAAGATATACAAGTCCAGTTCCTTCATTGTGGATTCATGCTACCAGAAAGATGTGGTGTCACTGGTAATATAGGCGCTCATTGTTTAAATCATAGTTGACAATATGTTGTGCCTTGCCTGAAGATAATGTCTGAACTGGAGGACCAATGCATATGGAATTGTTCAACCCAGTGCAGTGGTTTTTGTTTGTGAACTGCAAACATGCTATGAGCTTTATATGTTCCTGGCCTGTGATGGGCTTTTGCTCAGAGTGGCCGTGTCGATATTATAGAATTTTTGTAAACTCTGTTGGAGTCCTGGCTATGTTGGTTTGTTCAGGTTTTTGCATTCCAACCTTTTTAAAGATTTGGCCACCAAGTTCTGACAATTATAATCTCACTAACTGTTCGAAGAAAGTGTTAACTAAACCTCATAAAAGAAAATAAGGAATAGGAACTTTTAGCCAAATAACCTCATAAAAAAA
This sequence comes from Eragrostis nindensis, assembly GCA_012490785.1. Lineage (NCBI taxonomy): Eukaryota > Viridiplantae > Streptophyta > Magnoliopsida > Poales > Poaceae > Eragrostis > Eragrostis nindensis. The sequence continues at coordinate 302,255 of JAAXCT010000585.1, forward strand.
TAAGGAATAGGAACTTTTAGCCAAATATTGGTCCATGTGTCAAAGTCTCACAGCTAACATTACTCAATTCTGCATCTGATTATGATTATGAGGTACCATCCTTCAGATATATGATTACATCCCTAGCAACATAGCTACCAACTGACCTATGCTCTTCCCAGAAAATAACATGAATTAGGCTGCACATCAACGTTGGGTTTGGGAATGGTACTTTAATTTGACTGAGGGGTTCAGTTGCATGTAACATTCTAATGTTCAAACTTGTTTATTGCTTGGATAAAATTTTCTCACAAAGTGAACAAGCACATAATTTGATATCAGCAAGTAGCTAATACTTATAAACGTGATGGTAAATGGAATTTGCAGTACCAATACTTCTTGCAACCCGGCCATTCGAGAATAAGACAGTACAGCGCACGCCGTGTATAGTAATTCAGTAATCGAATGAACTGCTGCAAAGATTCACATTAATACAAATACCAAATGATAATAATACATTAAGGTCCCAATCTCTTGCATTCGTGTCAACCTCAATATGACCTGATTGCTATTCCTCTTAGAGCCGGCATGTAAAAAAAAATTACTTGAAGGTGTGCATGAAGCAGTCTTATTGTATTTAATTTCTTACTATGCTATTGATCAATCATCCTAGCGCTGAGTTATTATTTGATTTACTCAGAAAAATATTTGAGGATAGTGAGAGCTATAATGAATCATGTTCTTTCTTTCATCGGTTTGCTTTTGCATGTATTACGTTGTAGCGTTGCTAAGTGACTAGTTCTGATGAAGTCAATCTCTACTGTGATGGTTTACAAATTCTTCAGAATTGATTATTTCTTCAGGTATGAGGATAGCTATAGCAAGACATTGTCTTTTTTTTTTTTTTTTGACGGTCAAGACATTGTCTTTTTATAACATGTTCCGGTTGTGTTACATTTTGTTTGGTTTGATGTGGTCCTCTTGTTTTTTTTTTTTTCATATTTATAATTCCTTGTCTGCAGCTGGCAGTAGTAAGGATTCATCAGATCACTGAACCCTGCAAATCTGTTCATAATTGTCAAATATGTGCCAATTATGCGTACATGGGATGGACCAAGCTCTTATTAGTGAGCTATTATATATCTTTTCTTGATTGTTTTTCTTCTTGGTTTGTCGTTTGTTTGATCCAATATTTCTCAATGTTTAAATAATGAGGCTACTTTTCTGAAAACGTTCTTTCAATCTAAATATTGTATTATATCTTGTTTGAAAATAAAAAAAGGGGTTAGGGACAAGAGGCATTTGTACTCACTTGTGTCGAACCATTTGTTGGTGTAGATTGATGTGCAGCTTGCACTGGACTTGTTCTTCTGACGGTGTCATTGTTTGGAAATTTCGCACTGAAACAATAGGTTTACTTGCACAGGAGGACATTCTGTTGCTGACAACCACATACCTGGATTGTCCAGTACCTGTTTTGCTATAATGCTTTGAAGTATGCTACATTAGTCATGCATTGGTCTGGTCCCTATTTAATTAGGCATACATCAGTAAATATGTCTTATATGGACTTACGCTAATTTGATATTCTTTTTATTTAATATAAGGAATATATTGTGATTGTTTTGTAGTGGAGTGGTTGTTGTGTTGTATTGCCTCATTTATTTAATCAATATATCTTCACGAGTATTTGTCAAATGGCTTATGTTTTCTTATTTATCTATCGCTAAAAAAGGATTAATCTTAAGGATAGTTTTTTAGATAATTGGATGATTATATTAAGGATTAATCTGAAGGATAGTTATCGTTAAGATTTGCAGTTTTGAGTTTTTGACTAGTTTACGGTGATGTTTTAGAGTATTTCGAAATAGGATCTGCAGGTGACATAATTCAGGTTTTCCGAGTAAGTGTGGGTCACCAGTCACCAGCGCTGCCAAAGGTGTCTTCTTTTGTTCTCACGTCCCCATGACATGATATGAAAAAGGACCCATGGGAATAAGTCCACTACTAGTGCATGCATGGAAAGCCCGTCCAGAGCAGCAATTGAGTTGTAATTCGGGTAACCCAATCGACCAACGACACAATTCGAGGACCTTTATAGTACACGGCTTCAGAACAAAAGAAGAGGTTCTCGCAAAAAAAAAAAAACAAAACAAAAGAAGAGGTGTGGATTTCTGTTTAAGCGTATGCAGCTTATTATAAGGTGATTGAAAACCTTTATCGGCACTGGGTACCACATATTTGGCCACTTAAATCTTTGTCAATTAATCTGACACGAGAGCAGAAGATTGAAATTAGTGTGGATCAACGATGCTATTCTAGAACAGTAGCCGGAAGCAAAGCCGGCACAGGCGGGCGGGCCGTTTCCATATCCTGACCGAACGATCGCACGCTGCTTCAGCTCGCACGACAGATCGCCTCACTTGACACCGGGTGCCAGCACGGCACAAGCCAGTGCCTGCAGGCGCGCCACGTCAGCGGCAAGTGGTGCGTGCCGCAAACCAGGCGCGACGACCTACCTCTTCTGCACGTGCACGACCTGTGGTTTGACATTGAACGGTTGCGGTTTGCGTTTGATAAGCACAATAGTAGCTAAATCGGATCAGCTGGACGAGTAGAACACCTTCTCAATGTGTTCGACGTGGTCCACTGGGCCCACTTGTCAGTTGCATCGTTCCCCATCTCCCTCTCCGGCCCACTCGTCCGGCGCGCCGTTGGTCTGGATGCCTCGCGCCCGCCGGCGCAGGAGGCCCGGGCGCGTGCGCCCGGCTTAGGAAACCGCGGCGGTGGCGTTCGAGCGTACGGCGCAACGCACTCCGGCGGCGCGGCAGCAGGGGGTCGACCTGGTACGTCCGTACAACGTAGCCCGTTGTAGATTCCGCAAAATTCAGTAGAATTGCAACTAACTTGGTACTCATACATTCTGCCCATATCGATGGAGATTTCATTTTTGTGTGCGTAGCGTAAGTAAGAGACATTCCAACTTTCCAGGAGATAGTCAGATAACCATGGAATTACTGAATTACACCTAATATCAAAATCCTACTTACTTTCGTGTGCGCGCTTAGGCTTAGCGTCGGCTAACCCAGCAGGAAACATAGGACCGTTACTCCTTGATTTGGCGCCTGTAGATATTTGTTGCGTAGTGTTAGCGTACGTGTGCGGAGGGCCGGAGCCGAAGCCGGTCTTCTCAAGGCACCGCGTCCGGTCACCGTCCCTCGCTTGGTTGGAATCATATGGAGTTAGGCTCGGCATTATTGATCTTTCACAGGATAGAGCGATTTGAAATTCATTCACTCCTGCACACAATCGCTACTTTCTTTCCCCGAAACTACAAAAGTGTCATGGCAACTTCTCTGCACCATCGTGTTTGATCGGCATCCATGGCCATCACTTTCGTGGCCTTCAACTACCCTGATGACTTCTGCAGCGTTCATGGCATCGTGACTAGTCTCCTCTGCAGTATCGCGGATAAGATTTCAGTGGTAAACTGCGGGTTCTCAAAAGGGTGGCAATAACGTCAAGTCCATCGGCAGCTTTGCACAGCCTGTGTTCAGGTCCAACAAACACAGTGAACACCACCACGATAGAAAGCCTAGTATCCTATCTGATATGCTCTGAAGTAGTGAAGTTTCCTCCTCCCTGCACTCACTTGAAGATGCAGACTTAACTTGTTCATTGGAGCAGTGCCCTTCCTTTCACAGTTCCTTCTCCACTCCAGCCTGCCAGCCAGACGCTCTCAGGGAATGCTAAGTTCAAAGCTAGTTTATGCTTCCCAAACCTCCCTTCCACCATTACACGGCTTCTAGCGGTGACGCTTTGAGTTGATCTGAAGTTTCTCCACCGGCCCCGCGCGCAACCCACCCCCCCCCCCCCCCCCCCCCCCCCGCTGCCACCTTGTGGAGTTTGCGCACTCTTTCCTCAGCTCCTCCACAGTGGAGTCTGCAACATGGCTCCTGCTGGTCCGCTGGTGTTTGCGGGCAAATCGGTGGCAGCTGCTGTCGTCAAGGAGATCATCACCAAGGCCTTCAAGTACCTAGATGACTACTTCAGCGCTGAAACCATGGAGGAGATGAAAACCAAGCTGGAGGATGGTATGATGCAGATCCAAACAGTGCTTGACGTTGTCAGCCCAGATCACATCGAAGGTCAAATTGAATCGTTGGATCGGTGGTTCTGGAAGTTCAGGGATGCAGTCGAAGAGGCTGAAGACGCCATCGATGAGCTTGAGTACTACGAGCTAGAAGAGAAAGCCAAGGATCACCAAGTTAGTGACTGGGGCTCCCCTTTCGCTAAGGCAAAGCATAAAGTTATCACATCTGTCAAGCATGTTAGTGTTCTGGATAAGACTGTGAAACGATTTACTCATCGTGGCACACTCAAGAGGCTGAAGAAGGCTGTGGATGGTTTAGATAAGGCAGTTGCAGGTGCTATGAAATTTTTGGAAGTTATCAAATTCCTCAAGGGAACCGCTTCCAGCAGATCAGGGCAGGAGGATTTCATGAGCAACGATCGCCAAACAGGTTCGACATCAACCGTAACAAAATTTGTTGGGCGCGAAAAGGAGAAGAGGCAGATACTTGAATGGTTGACCGAAAGGACAACAGTTGAGGAAGAAGCTGAAGTTCTGATTAGCATTAAGCCCATTCCTATATTTTCTCTTGTTGGACATGGTGGTATGGGAAAGACTACTTTGGCTCAAACCATATGCGAACAGGGTGAGGTTGTTAAACATTTCAAGATCATCTGGGTGACTGTGTCTACTAGCTTTGATGCAACACTGGTGACAAGGAAAATACTGGAGTCTGTAGACAAGAAAATCCCCAAGGCCGATAGTTTGGAACCAATGCAGCAAATTCTCAAAGATAAACTGAAGTCCTTCGATAAGTTTTTGCTTATATGTGATGATGTTTGGGAAGAAAATAAAAGGGATGAGTGGGAAAAGCTGTTTGCTCCTCTAAGGATGGGGAACAGCGGGAGCAAAATTCTTTTGACCACCCGAAATGCATCAGTTGCAGCTATGGCTGCGAACGTGATGAAAGTTGCAAGAGAGGGCTTGACACTAGAAGAACTTCATGAAGATGACAATCTGGAGCTCTTCAGTCATCATGCGTTCTCTGGAATGAATTCTCAAGATTACAGTGATCTGAAAGTTATTGGTGAGAAAATTGGAAGGAAATTGGGAGGATGTCCTTTAGTAACAAAGGTCATAGGTGGGCATTTGCGGGGAAATATGACTCAAGAATTCTGGGACAAATTCTTACATGAAGGATTGGAAGACTTTAAAGGAAAGTCAGATGATATTATGAAAGTTCTCAGGTTAAGTTACTACCATCTACCAACAGAGCTTCAGGTCTGCTTCCGATATTGCAGCATATTTCCACAGGACTATAGGTTTACAAAGAAAGAGTTAGTGCTGAGCTGGATAGGTTCGGGATTGATCTCCACTAGAGAAAATGAAGAAAAAAGGCTTGAGGAAATTGGTGAGACTTACTTGTTCCAATTGACTACAAAATCTTTCTTTGATAAGGAAATCAGGAAAAAACTCAAGTATTCTGATGGAGAAGAAATATATGTAATGCATGATTTGATGCATGAATTGGCAGAGTATGTGTCTTTTGGTGAATGCAAAAGAATAACTTCACCTGGCAAGTTTACAGATGTGAAGGATACAATACGCCACCTGCAAATTGAGGGTCTTAATTGTTCAAATGTTGACAATTTCAAAAAAATTGCGGATTTTAAGAATCTGCGCACCCTTGTCATTTCAATACATATCAGCAAACATATGGAAGGCACAATTGCCAATGTTTTACAAAATTCAAGATCCTTACGCCTATTACGGATAGATTATGGCAGGCCATTCAATTTCCCTAAAAAGACTGGTAACTTAAAGCACCTGCGCAGTGTCGTGGTCTTTAATTTAGCACCTGAGAGTGTACATGTGATTCACAAACTCTATCACTTGATGGTACTTGAGGTGACACTTCCTTTGCAGATCGACACAGAAAAGTTAAGAAATATGGCGAGCCTTGATCGTGTGCAATATTTGTCCTACGATAGATTTGGTCAGTTTTCTGTAAGTCGACTCGCATCTCTTCGAGTGTTGAATTACTATAAGGTGCAAGGAAGCAAAGGCAACAAAATAAGTGACATTGGAAACTTGAGGTATCTCCGTGAATTAGAAGTGCTGGATCTTCATAATATAGATAACAGTGACGATGCAAGGAATGCTAAGTTGAAAGAAAAGAAATATCTCATGTCATTATCTTTACGGTGGTCATCATCTTCTCCTCACACACAAAACAGGATAGATGACTTGGTACTTGATCACCTGGAGCCTCCTGCTAATATCAGAAAACTATCTATACATGATTATAAAGGCTTGAGACTTCCATTTTGGATGGATAATGATAACCTCACTATCAAAAAACTGGTGTCACTCAAATTGGATGGATGCATAAATTGGGAACAGCTCCCCTGTCTTGGAGAGTTAGTGTTGCTGAGGCATCTGACCTTTAACAGACTCCCTAAGCTACAGCAGATTGGCCGGTCCTTCTCTTGTGTCCAGCAGTAGCAGCATGGAGTCGTACCTACCTCCAGTCTTCATTCTCTAAGAGTAATGGAATGTCCGAAGCTAAAGGAAATTCCTCTTCTCCCTACAAGCGTGGTGTATTTGGAACTAAGAGAGGTAGGGTTGATCAATCTTCCAAGGATAGGAAAGCTGCATAGTGAGTATGTTGATGGCCAACAATCTTATCTGACAACCATACAAGTTACACAATGCTCTGATTTAGTTTCGTTTGATGGGAGCTTTTTGATCAAAAACAGTACTTGGGAGGTGTTCGAGACCTAACCGTCAGCATGAACAGGAATTTGGAGTTAGTGCGCTTACCTTTCAAAGAAATGATTGCGCTTGTTACCCTCCATATCATAGACTGTCCAAACATGCGGATGCTGGGAGGTGGGGGGGACGTGATCTTTCCATCATCAATTTCATACCTAACAATTGGCCAGTGTGGTAACCTGGAACTTCTACTGTTTCGGTCACTGCAATGTCCCACAAATCTCTCTACGCTGACATTTGGTCCTCCCTCCCCTCCGCAGACGTGTGGAGTAATTTCAAGTCCCTGAGACGACTGCAGATAATTGGATGTGATAATTTGGTATCCCTTGGTGGGCTCGGATCCCTTCCATCCTTAACCTTTTTAGAAATCACTAGGTGCTGTAAACTAGTGGAGGCTGCACGGTCTTCCCTGACAAGTGATGTATCTGGTGGGGAAGGGCATCTAGTGGTGGTTCTCCAGCTCGATTACCTAACAATTGAATTCCCCTCCCTGCTGCTTGTTGAGCCGCTCAAGAGTCTCTGCCACACCCAAGAATTACAAATTAAAAATGTATCAGAGGCAGAGGGCTTGCCTGAGCGATGGCTGCTACAGAACTGCGCGTCCCTCCGATGTCTGTACATATACAAAGCCGAATTGCTCCCGCTGAGCATCAGGGACTTGTCCTCTCTCCAGAAATTGTTGCTTTTTTTTCCGAGAAAATTCCAATCAATTCCAGATCTACCATTATCCCTGCATTACCTGCTTATTCAACCATGCCATCCAGATCTGGAGAAGAAGGTCAGAGGATACGGAAGCTCTGAACATGACAAGATTTCCCATATCCCACGAGCGCATATAGGTACCTCCACCCTTCCAATCTCAACCCCACCCTTTTTTATTACCCGTGTGTTCGATGCAGTTTCTTGTTTGCTTTTATATATTCATAGATTATTAGCTTACTGACTGCTCTTCTGTATTATCTGCATATTACTTGTTAAATCAGTAGAAAATTCAAGTTCTTGCTTTTTAAATTTTTCTTGATTGTCTCTGCAATTTCCGAATGTTCCTGTTTTGTCCCGGTTTACACTCACTGATTACTGACTGCCAATTTCATTGTGAAAGGAAAATGGCACTTCATTTTTGGGAAGAAATGCAGCAAGGAGACTTATGATGAACTCAGGTATTCAACAATCTGCGAATGACCAATGTTTATTTGTTTTTGCGCTGAATAATGGTTGTTGCACACATAATGTGGAGATTGATTCACTAATTTCTCTATGTTTCGCTTCCACAATAGGAAAGATACGCCAGCTCATCCCCACCCCCTTTTTTTTAGATTCAAGCTATGTTCTTTGTTCAAACTGTTTATAAATTGTATAGTTCAATGCTGGAGTAGCTCTTTGCTAGGTCTGGTGCGTTGCTTAAGAACAGTTACTTTAAGATCTTAATTTCCTGCTTTAGGTATGTATTTGTTCGGTTGTTGAACAGTACAACTTCCTGTTATGCTGAAAATTTGGTAATTATTTTTTGTATATTTGAACTCAACTTGTGTAAGGTATATATTAATTTTTTTTTGTATTGCCAGGGTTGCTGATAATAACAAACTTGCTTGCTGGGCAAACCAACAAAACAATGGCAAGGGCGTTCAATCAGCACTGACAAGGTGGAGGAATCTATGCCGTCTGGGTGGTGCTTCTTAGCCTTCTGTTGCTGGAGGTATTTTTGAGGTGGCAATTTTATCAAGGTCTTGCATGGTCTTACAGTACGATGTAAAAATTCTTCAATTTCACTTAAGGAGGCAATTTATCAAGACTTCAAATGTAGTTCAATTTGTCTGCTCCAGACCTTCGCGCCGTGCTGCTCAATGAGCAAGGATATATAAGTCCAGTTCTTTCATTGTGGATCCATGCTACAAGAAAGATGTGTCACTGGTAACATAGGCACTCATTGTTTAACATCTTAGTTTGAAAATATGTTGTGCTCTCTCTGAAGATAAGTTCTGAACTAGACGTATGCATATGGAATTGTTCAACTCAGTGCAGTGGTTTTTGTTTGTGAAATGCAAACATGCTATGAGCTTTATATGTTCCTGGCCAATGAAGGGCTTTTGCTCAGAGTGGCCGTGTCCATATTATAGAATTTTGGTTAGCTCTATTGGAGTTCTGGCTATGTCGGTTCGTTCAGGTTTTGCATTCCAACTTTTTTCAAGATTTGGCGACCAAGTTCTGAAAATTGTAATCTCTCCTAACTGTTGGAAGAAATTGTTAATTAAACCTCATCAAACTTTGGAATAGGAATTTTTGGCCAAATATTGGTCACAGCCAACATGACTCAATTGTCAATTCTGCATCTGATTATGAACATGAGGTATCATCCTTGATATATATGGTCAGATGTCTGGTAATATAGCCATCAACTGACCTCTGCACTTTCTAGAAATACATGAATTAGGCTTCAGATCAATGGTGGGTTTACGAATGGTACTTTAATGTGGCTGAAGGGCGCAGTTGCATGTAACATCCTAATGTTGAAACTTGTTTCTTGCTAGGATATAACATTCTAACAAAGTGTACCAGCACATAATTTGATATCAGCTACTATATCTGTTCACAAATAGATGTCATTTTAGACTTCCCCAATTTTCTAAAATTAGATGGCATTCTCACTTCCTAATGCACCTTTCTCTCTTCCAAATACACCTCTATCTCTGTCTCTTGCCTCCTCGTTTCCTGTGCATCCACCTTTTTTCACCTCTCCTTAATTCTCGTGCCCAAAGCTAGAATGACATCTATTTCTGAACGGAGGGAGTAGTAGCTAATACTCATAAACGTGATGTTAAGTGGAATATGCAATCCCGATATATACTTCTTGCAGACCGGCCCTTCGAGAATTAGACACGGTAGAGCGCACACCGTGTATAGCTGTTCCGTAATCGAATGAGTTGCAGCAAATGTTCACATTAATACAGTTACCAAATGCTAATAATACAATAAGGTCCCAAACTCTTGCATCCATGTCAGCCTCAATGGCTGCATCCTAATGGATAGACTATATGACCTGACTGAAGGTGTGCGTTAAGCAGTCTTTTTGTATTTAATTTTACTACGCCATCAATGAATCGTCCAAATGCTGAGTTATTATTTGATAACTGAGAAAACATAAATTTAGGATAGTGAGACCTATAATGAATCTGCTACATCATCAAGACATGTTCTTTCGTTGGTTTGCTTTTGCATGTTTGTTTACATTGTAACTTTGCTAAGTGACTAGCTCTGATGGAGTAATTCTCTATCTGTGATGGTTTACAAATTCTATAGCTTGGATTATTTCTTCAGGTATGAGGATTTCTATAGCAAGCTAGATGTTGTATTTTTCTACCCTGTTCCTGTTGTGTTGCATTTTGTTTGGTTTTGAAGAGGTCCTCTTGTCGGTTTTTTTCTTATTTATAAGTTGTCACCAGTGTTAGATGTACATGTATTCTTGTAGTTTCCCCATTGTATAAGGGGCTTTATGCATATTTACCCACACCTGTACATGTATATATTCAGGCTTAGTGCCTCCATAATGAATACAAGTGCTATTCATAACATGGTATTAGAGCCAAAATTAGGTCCTTTTTCCACGCACGTTGCACTTGCGTGTTCTTTTCTGTGATCGATCTTCATTTTGGTCGATTGATTCTGCTCCCCGGTGATTGGATCTCCGTCGAGCCGCGCGGTCGTCGATTCGTCGTCTTCCAGTCGCTGCCACCTTCATCGCGATGTGCTCTCTTCGATCAGCCGCCGTCTACTGTCGCCGCTGCTGTTGTCGGATCGACCGGATTTCCGCGCAGTCGTCGGGATCGACAGCAACTGCCGCCGCCAACGAAGAACATCGTCGGCTCGATTTGATTTCGAGCCGCCTCTGCTCGGCTCGGTGGTCTGGCTTGTCGGCTCGGCTACATCCGTCGGCTCGCGGCTCGGCTCTACGTGTCTGCTCGCGGTGGCTCTTCAGGTCGGCTAGCGGCTCAGCTCTTCACATCAACTCGCGGCTCGGCTCGTCTCGGTAAAAAAAAAAAAGAGGACTGCTATTCTGTTATGTTGGCTCCTCGCGACCTCTCTTGTCGTGTTCATCTGCCAGGAACTTTTCAGTAGGGACTCGGTAAAAAAAAAACTGCTGCTTGCGCTGCTTCCTTTGCGCTCTCACCGTCGACATGGCTCCTTCTTCGACTACATCTGGAGGGGTTCCCGTTCTTCGTTGTCCGGTGCTTTTCAATGGCACCAACTATCGTGATTGGGTTCCTCGTCTTCGGATTCATATGCGTGGTCTGCGTCTTTGGGAGTTTCTTACTGGCGAGCTGTCCACCCCGTCCTACTGCTCCTACATCGCCTGTGCTTCCAGTGAAGCCTGTTCTCTCTGCGACAGCTACTTCTGAGGAGAAGAAGGATTTTAACAAGTTGCTTGCTGATCATGATGCTAGTGTTGAGCAGTTGCAGGTTGATTATGATGATCTTATGTCCTCTTATGAGTTACAGTATGCTACATACAGGGCCTGGATTGATGAGGATGCTCGAGCTGCTTCTATTCTTGTTTCTAGCATGGAGGATCGGTTTTCTGCTGATATTGTTGAGTTTGAGTATGCACATCAGATGTGGGCTTTTCTCCGTGAGCGTTATGAGCCTTCTGGACAGTCCACTTTTCTTGCTGTCGTACGTCAGGAGCAGCTTGTTCGACAGGGTGATGGCACAGTTGATGATTTCAATGGTGAGATATCTGTTATTTGGCGTCAGCTTGACACTCTTGGTCCTCAGTTATCTCCTAGCACATGTCAGTCCTGCCAGAGTCAGAAGATGTTTTTGGAGCTTCGTCGCACTTATGACTTTTTAACTTGCCTTCGTGATGAGTTTGAGCCACGCCTTGCTCGTCACCCTTGTGTTCCTCTGATGGAGGCTCTTGCTGAGGTTCGTAAGGAGGAGAATCGTCTTCGTGCTGCTGGTTTGTTACAGTGCTCTTCAGTGTTGGCTGCTCGTACTTTGCCGTCGGCTCCTCGCTCTTCTTCATCGCCAGCTGCTACTCCTCCTGTGGTGCCTTCCTCTATGGCGCCTTCGTCTGAGAGTCGGACTGGTGATAGTGATCTTAAGTTCTTTCATTGTGGTAAAGAGGGACATGTTGAAGCTTATTGTTTTAGGAAGAGGAAGGAACAGCGGGCTCGTTCTCGTCGATCTTCACAGGGTGCTAGTAGCCCTAGTACTGGAGGTTCTCAGAGGAGTTCAGCTGGTTCTGACACACAGGAGATCATCAGGTTGCTCGGTCGCCTCGTCGCCCCTCCGTCACCAGGAGCTGCTGGTTCTGTGAATCAGCCGTCTGCACTGTCTAGTTCTGCTGCTGCTTCTCAGTCTTCTCTTGTGTGATCATGTCCCCCTTCTACTCCAGGTCCTTGTCTATGGATTCTTGATTCTGGTGCTTCTTTTCATATGACTCCATATCGCTCTTGTCTTTCTTCCATGGTTTCTTCATCTCGTTCTCATTTTGTTCATACAGCCGATGGATCTCCTCTTCCTGTTGTAGGGCAGGGCACTCTTTTATCTGACTCTTTTTCTGTTCCTGATGTTTCTTGTGTCCCTGATTTGACCATGCAGCTTATGTCCGCTGGCCAACTTACTGATTATGATTGCCGTGTGATTCTTGATCCTAATTTTTGTTATGTTCAGGATCGTTCCACGGGTCAGGTGATTGGCACTGGCCCCCGACGCCGTGATTCACAGCATCTTTGGGAGCTTGACTGGCTACATCTTCCCTCCGCTGCGCCTGCCGGTCCTGTTGGCTCCGCTCTTGCTGCTTCGTCGACCTCGTCTTTTGCTCAGTGGCATCATCGCTTGGGTCATATCTGTGTCTTTCGCTTGTCGGCTTTGATTCGTCGTGGTCTTTTAGGGTCTGTTTTAGGTCGTGAGTCTTTATCTCAGTGTCAGGGATGTAGGTTAGGCAAGCTTCCCTATCATTCTAGTGAGTTAGTGTCACAGCATCCTTTTGATCTTGTTCATTCAGATGTATGGGGTTCTGCTCTTTTTGTTTCTACAGGAGGACAACGATATTATATAATTTTTATAGATGATTTTTCTCGCCACACATGGATTTACTTTATAAAACATCGTAGTGAGGCTTTATCTATCTAGAAGATTTTTACTGCTATGATTCGCGCTCATTTTGACACCTCTATTTGTGTCTTTCGTGCAGACTCCGCAGGAGAGTATCTTTCTGGAGCTCTTCGTCAGGTTCTTTCTGAGCAAGGCACTCTTGCTCAGTTTTCTTGTCCTGGTGCTCATGCCCAGAATGGTGTTGCTGAGCGCAAGCATCGTCATCTTCTTGAGACTGCTCGTGCTCTTATGCTTGCCTTTTGTGTTCCTCCTCATTTTTGGCCTGGGGCTCTTTCTACTGCCAACTGTTTGGTTAATATTCAGCCTTCATCAGCGCTTCGTGGAGGGATTCCTTATGATCGCCTCTGTAGTAAATTGCCTGATTACTCCAGCCTTCCTTTTTTTGGCTGTGTATGCTATGTGCTTCTTGCCCCTCGCGAGCGCACTAAGTTGACCGCTCAGTCCGTGGAGTGTGTCTTTCTAGGCTATAGTGCTAAGCATAAGGGATATCGGTGTTGGGATCCAGTTGGTCGTCGGATGCGGATTTTTTGGGATGTTGTTTTTGACGAGTCACGTCCTTACTATCCTCGTCCATCTTCGGACACCTCGTCTACATATTTAGTTGATCCACTCTCCTTCTTGACTTTGCCCGATGCCTCTATTGCCAGTACACGCCAGGTGCCTCCTCCGCTGGCACCTTCTTCTGTTGTGCCTTCTTCGCTGGCACCTGCACCTTCTCCTGTGGTGCCTTGTTCACTCGTGCCTTCTCAACGGTCTTCTCCAGGTCCTTCTTCTATGGATCTTGACTATTCTGTGAAGCCACCAGTGACGCATGTCTATACTCGACGTGTTCCGCCGTTCTCTGATGTGTCATCTTCTCCTGATGCGCCTTCATCTCCCGATGAGCCATTTTCTATGCTTGATGCATCTTCTTCAGAGGATCATTTGCCCGAGCAGCTAATCAGACGTGGTGATCGTATTCGTCTGCGTCCTGATTTTTATTCTCCTTCTGCCTATTCTGCTACGGTTATTTCTAAACCTACTTCTTATCGTGATGCTATTCTTTATCAGGAATGGCAACATGCTATGACCGAGGAGATTGCTGCTCTTGAGCGTACTGGCACGTGGGATCTTGTTCCCCTTCCTGCACGTGTTCGTCCTATTACCTGTAAGTGGGTCTATAAGGTTAAGACTCGCTCTGATCGTTCTCTTGAGCGCTATAAGGCTTGTCTTGTGGCTCGCGGTTTTCAGCAGGAGCATGGCCATGATTATGATGAGACCTTTGCGCATGTTGCTCATATGACCACTGTTCGCACTCTTCTTGCTGTGGCTGTTGGTCGTATCTACGCACCCACTTATATACCGCAAGAGCACGGTGTACAGTTGTAGTCTTTTTCCCCAGAAGAGTATTCCAAGGTTTAATCGAACCACAAGGACCAATGGGAATTAAACAAAATCATCAGTAAGAGAGTTAGCCAAGCTTTCTAGTGAGCGTGAGCGTGAGTTTCAGGAAAACTGGGGGCTGTGCCGATCGGCACATGGGTTGTGTCGGTCGGCACGAAGGCTGAGTTGTCCGAAGTGTTGTCTGAGCAGCCTAAGGAACCTGATTAGATCATGGGGTAAGTTAGCTAAGTCTGCTAGTTGAGATAGTAACCAAAAAGCTTAGTTAAACAGCATCATAAACGGAATTACTCAATTATTGATAACCGAAGATCGATAGGTCGAGACCCCTTTGTAAGGATCGTGTGACCAAGAGGGGGGGGAGGGTGAATCGGTGCACTCTAGAATCTATTTCCAAACACTTACACCCAAGCAACTCCTAGCGTGTGGTTCTAGTAACAAGGTAAAGCACACTAAGGAGTATCCTTAACCTATATAGCTAGTGCATATAGATAACACAATCACACCACACTAGCAACCTAGCACAAGATAGATAGATAGCGGAAGACTTAAGCTAGGCAAGGAAAGGTAACAAGATAACTAGAGACAAGCAACCAAGATACTAGGCACACTAAGTAGAGTCCTTAGAGCTACTAGATAGGCTATAACAAGTAAGCACACGAGCAAGGCAAACAAGCAAACCTAGTGAAGCTAGTAGGTACCAAGGTAAACACACAAGCAAGATAAGAGCACAACTCAAGTACTACAAGCAATCATATGAAGTGCGATAAGTAAATGCGAGTAGTAAAAGAGAAGGGATAGAGAATGCTCATGATGTTTTCCCGTGGTCTCGGAAGGATGGTGCCTTCCCCTACTCCACGTTGGGTCACTCCCGCCGGAGTCTCGACCCCGTCCCTCCGCTCGATGGCGATCCCTCCTAGAGCACACTTCACCCTCCGAGTGAAGTCGCGGGCACGTCCCGCCGGCTCGATCCCGGGTACTCTTCTGGAGGTAAGGCTCCGCACTTGATGCGTGCCAAAGGGCGCTCCACTAGTGATGCTTCTTTCGCACGGGAAGCTCCAAGACCGTGTACAAACTTGTGTCGACTTCCACAATCTCCTTGGACAGCTCAACACCGACGCCTAACCGGTCTAGGCCTTGCCATAGACCAAGAGTAACAGCCCTAGATGACTCTCTCAAGCCCACACTAGCCTAGAGATCAAAGGATGCAACTTGCTACTCTCTCAAGCACTAGGATCACTCCAAATCCTTCTCGAGTGCTTCACACTTCTTCCTCTTGGCTTCTTGGCAGCACCTCCCCTCTTTCCTGGGTCCAAGAGCACCTCAAAGAGGTAAACAACCGACTATATATAGGCCTCCAACCTCAAACTAGCCGTTGTCCAAAACTGCCCAGTCTGCGTGATGACCGTACAATAGACCGTACTGTCCGGTCTCCATTCTGACCGTATTGTCCGGTCTTCACCAGACCGGCTTCCAGGGAGTGCTGCTCCTCTTCTCAAAGCAGACCGTATTGTACGGTCCCTAGGACCGTATTGTCCGGTCTCCACTTCTTCTTCAGCCAACAGAAACTTCTCCTTCTCTGTTGCTCTTCTCCTGTAAGACCGTACTGTCCGGTCCCTGACCGTATTGTCCGGTCAACTGTCCGGTCTTCATTCTTCAACTTCCAGAAACTTCAGCTTCTCTGTCTGGAACACTCCAATAGAGACCGTACTGTCCGGTCCCTAGGACCGTACTGTCCGGTCAACTGTCCGGTCTCTATTCTTCAACTTCCAGAAACCTGAGCTCCTCTGTCTGGATTTCCTCTGTAGACCGTATTGTACGGTCTTTATGACCGTACTGTCCGGTCTCTTCTGACTTCGCAGCTTCGATCTTCTTCTTGATCTTCTTCTTCCAAACTTGAACTTCTTGGTTCCTTCAACTCTCTTCTGCCACCCTAGCCCCTGAGAGACTCACCATGCATCCAATGATCTCTATAACTAGTGTGTACTAAGAGAACCACCTCGAACCCTCTTGATAGTCCGGTTTTTCCTATGGACTCAAGCTAACATCTAACCAAGCAACACTCGCTTGGATCTAGCATGTCCTTAGCCTTGATCCATATCTTCTCCGCGACTCCATCAAGTCCGTTCTTGTGTAGATGAAGGCAACCAATCATCCTTGTCATTTAAGTTCATGGTGTGTTGGCGTTCATCACCAACGGACGGAGCTTTCTTCATATGTGACCTATAAGATCTCACAAAGAGTGTTAGTCACATTCATGGTTCTCATCCTATCACCAAAACATTCATACCTTGGGGTTTCCCTAGCTCCAATGGTCATGAAGCTTACAATCTCCCCCTTTTTGGTGATGGATGACAACCATGATAAAAATGATCGAGAAGATAAAGAATGTAATGACAAAAGCCAAGATAAAAGCGCAACTCGATCAAGACACTAAACAACAAGTATATGATAGAGAGATAGTTACCTTGTTGATTAGGTCGAGGCAAGTCATAGCTCAAAAGAAGTCACAAGTTAGAGCAAAAACTCATATCACAAGTGAAAGAAAGCACATGGAGCTATGACAAGCAAAGGTTGCAAGGGGTTTACCTTCATACTTACTTTGTAGAATTTCGCTCCCCCTTGACAAGTGCACCAATCTCAAGATTGTGTGAAGATCGATCATCTTGATCACTTGATCTTCATTCGCACACACTCCCCCTTGAGACGGCATTGCTTCTTCTTCATCACCTCAAGATTGTGCGAAGATCGATCGTCTTGATCACTTGATCTTCTCTTGTACAAACTCCCCCTTGAGGTGACATCTTCCAACTCATTGTAAGTCCGAACTCTTCTTCCCCGTACTCTTCTCCATCATAACTCTTCTCCCCAAGTTGCTCGATCATTAAGCCCAAAACCTTCTCCCCCTTTGGCATCTATCACTCAAAAAAAAAACTACCAAGGAAGAAAGGTTAGTGTAAATGTATGAGACGAGTGGGAAAATGAGTTACTTGATTTGGCGTGAAGCTCCCCCTTGATCCGAAATTCTCCATCTCCTCACCAAGTATCCCTACACACATCCTCAAAAGAATATTGTCTTGAAGTACATAGGGGTTAGTTGATGATGATGGAAATGTATGAACCCTTAGACTTTGAGCCGCGCAAGTGGATTTAACCTTGGAGCTCAAAAATCATGGTTCAATGGGCATGAAGCTCATATAGCATTGCTATAAATTCATCATAGGAGGTCATATACTCATATTGTGAATAAGCAACTCCCCCTAGATGGATGCTCGGCGCCGAGACACTTATGCAAGATGCATGATGCGAATGCAAGGAATGATAAGTGTACAATGCATGATGCTATAAGGGTAAAACAAGAGAAAGCTAAGAGCGAAGTTACCAACAACAAGTTTGAGCCCTCCATGAGCTTGATCACAACGAGCCATTCTTCAAAGCCTCGGGAGCCAAGTGCCACCAATCCCAAGCTTAACCCATGCTCATTGCTATCTCAAAAGGTTAGTCGTCGATCCTACAAAAACAAGAAGAACACACAAAAACAACACAAACAAAAACAAGCAAAGTATATATACATATATACAAATGTAAGCTCAAGGATATCAAGTGAAGTCGGAGAGGTCGAGAACATTAAGTTCTCCCCGGAGCTTACAAAAAGTCTTCTTGTCAAGTGGCTTGGTGAAGATGTCCGCCAATTGTTCATGAGTCCGAACACCAATCAATTCAATATCCTTCTTGGCCACATGATCTCGAATGAAGTGATGCTTGACTTCAATGTGCTTGGCATGGCCGTGATCACCCTTGTTGAGAGCCATATTGATAGCACTTTCGCTATCACAATAGAGAGGTACTTGCCCATAAGATAATCCATAGTCCAATAGGGTTTGCTTCATGTATAAAAGTTGAGCACAACAAGCACCGGCCGCCAAATATTCCGCCTCCGCCGTAGAGATAGCCACACAATTTTGTTTCTTGGAACTCCATGAGATGAGTGATTGTCCAAGAAATTGGCATCCACCGGAGGTACTCTTTCTACTCACTTTGCATCCGGCGAAGTCCGAGTCCGCATAGCCAACAAGTCCAAAGTCCGAGCCTTTTGGATACCATAGGCCCATTGTAGGAGTGCTCTTGATGTACCTAAGAATTCTTTTCACGGCACTCATATGGGACTCCTTGGGGTTAGCTTGATAACGAGCACAAAGGCACACACTAAACATGATATCCGGTCTAGATGCGGTAAGGTAAAGAAGTGAACCAATCATAGAACGATAGAGTTTAGGATCCACCGGTATACCTTTTACATCCACATCAAGAGGGACACTTGTAGCCATAGGTGTGTCGTAGGACTTGGAGTCTTCCATGCCGAACCTCTTAAGAAGATCCCGAGTGTACTTCTCTTGGTAGATGAACGTGCCCTCCTTCATTTGCTTGACTTGAAAACCGAGGAAGACTTGAAGTTCACCTATCATGGACATCTCAAACTCTTTCTTCATAAGAGCACGGAACTCATCATTATAGATTTCGTTAGTGGAGCCATAGATGATATCATCAACATAGATTTGACAAACAAAGAGATCATCACCAATATGCTTAGTAAAGAGAGTGTTGTCGATACTACCGATCTTGTAGCCCTTGGTGATGAGATGATCTCGAAGTCGTTCATACCATGCTCTTGGTGCTTGTTTGAGTCCGTAGAGAGCCTTCTTGAGCTTGTACACATGGTCCGGATGCTCGGGGTCCTCGAAGCCGGGAGGTTGCTCTACATAAACTTCTTCATTGATTAGTCCATTGAGAAATGCACTTTTCACATCCATTTGGTGAAGTTTAAAATCAAAATGAGAAGCATAAGCAAGAAGTGTTCTTATAGCCTCAAGACGAGCGACGGGGGCGAAAGTCTCGTCAAAATCGACGCCTTCAACTTGAGAGTAGCCCTTCGCCACAAGTCTTGCCTTGTTCCTCACGATTGCTCCCTTCTCATCTTGCTTGTTCTTGAAGACCCACTTAGCGCCAATGACATTGGATCGCTTGGGCCGCTTCACCAACTTCCAAACATCATTCCTCTTGAAGTTGTTGAGCTCCTCTTGCATGGATAGCACCCACTTGTGATCTTTCAAGGCTTCCTCGATCGTCTTCGGCTCTAGGGTAGAGACAAAAGAGAAATTCTCAACAATGTTAGCTTCATCAACATAATTAGGTTTATATTGACTTCTCCTAGTCTTTATCCTTTGAGAATGACTCCCAATGATGAGATCACGTGAATGATCCCGAGCAATGGGTTTGTGCTTCCTTGAAGGTTCTTGTCGAGGAGGAGGAGGAGCCGGCGAAGTGTCTTGCGCATCTCTTGCGGCTTGCTCCCTAGAGATGTGAGTGTCTTGTTGTCGAAGAGGTGAACCCGAGCCATCATCTTGAGTTGAAGTAGATTGTGCTTGTTCTTGATTGCTCGGTGACGCTTGGCTCGTAGATGCATGAGGTAGACTTGATGGCGCTTGTTGCGGTTCATTTGGAGTAGCTTGACTCGAAGATGCTTGTTGCGGTTCGCTTGATGGAGCTTGACTCGAAGATGCTTGTTGCGGATCACTTGAAGGTGCTTGATGTTGTTCACTTGAGGGAGAGCTTGGATTCTCTTGAGATGTGCTCGTAGAAGGTCCACTTGATGAAGTTGTTGGAGGAGGTGTCGGAGGTTCATCTTCACGAGGAATAACTTCACCAATAGGCATGTTCTCCAAAGCTTCCTCCACGGGTTCATCACCTACAATATGAGAAGAAGGAGGGTCTTCTTGAGACCCGTGAGACTCATCAAATTGCACATCATAGGTTTCTTCAACAAAGCCGGTAGAGGTGTTGTAAACCCGATAAGCCTTGGCCGAGCCCGAGTAACCGACAAGAATGCCCACATCGGTCCTCTTCTCGAACTTGCCAAGTCTTTCCCTCTTCTTGTAGATGTAGCACTTGCAACCAAACACTCGGAAGTAGGCAACATTCGGTCTTCTCCCAACAATCACTTCATATGGAGTCTTGTTTAGCAACTTGTGAGGATAGATCCGGTTGGAGGTGTAGCATGCCGTGTTGATAGCTTCCGCCCAAAACTTCTCCGGAGTGTTGTACTCATCAAGCATAGCACGAGCAAGAGTGATAAGTGTCTTGTTCTTCCTCTCAACAACACCATTTTGTTGAGGAGTGTATGTAGCCGAGAACTCATGCTTTATGCCAATCTCATCACAATAGTCTTCAATGATAGAGTTTTTGAACTCCGTCCCATTGTCACTCCGAATCTTCTTGATGTGATGTCCATACTCATTTGTACTCTTCTAGCAAACTTTTTGAATATCCCAATTGCTTGTGCCTTGTTCTCAAGAAAGAATACCCAAGTATATCTTGAGTAGTCGTCCACTACCACCAAGCAATAGAGATTCCCACCAATGCTCACATAAGTTGTAGGCCCGAAGAGATCAATGTGTAGGAGCTCAAGAGGTCTTGAAGTTGACAAGAAATTCTTGGATGGATGAGGTGAAGCCACTTGCTTTCCGGCTTGGCATGCACTACATAGCTTGTCCTTCTCAAAGGTGACATCCTTGACTCCTCTCACTAGCTTGTTCTTCATTACATGCTTGAGTTGACCCATACCAATGTGAGCAAGCCTTCGATGCCATAGCCAACCTAGAGCGGACTTAGTGAAGAGACAAGTGCTAGGGGCAACAATGTTAGTCTCAAAATCAACAACATATAAATTATTTGACGAAAGCCCTTGATAGTGAGACCCATAGCATCATTATGAAGAACCACCCCATTAGCATCAAAGTTACAAGAAAAGCCAAGATCACATATTTGAGCAACGGATAGAAGATTGAAGTTTAGGGACTCAACAAGCAATACATTAGAGATAGAGAGGTCATTTGAGATAGCCACCTTACCAAGACCTCTCACCTTGTGCTTGGAGTTGTCCCCAAATGTGACCTTGTCATGATCTTCATTTTCTTCCAAGTTGGTGAAGATGGATGAAGTACCGGTCATGTGTTGAGTGCACCCACTATCCAACACCCAATGTTTGCCACCAATCTTGTAGTTCACCTTGGAAGTAGCCATCAAGCAAAGAGGAGGGTTAGTATCAAAAGAATCAATTGACATGTTATCTACCTCTTTCATGCTTTTGATGCTATTGATGTAGGCCATGGGAACACCATTGAGAAAGTCCAAGTCCAATGCATCCAAGGCGTCAATCATTGCCTTGGTGACTCCATTGTGTCTCCACATGGTCCGATCAACACCCATGTGTACGACATGAGTTCCAAGAGGGAAACCTTGAAACCTTCCCACATTCCACTAGCATTGAAGTACTCAAGAATGTTGTAGATTTGGTTCTCATAAGATAGTGCCATCAAGATAATCCCCTTGAGAGTCATCCCACTAATATCATCATTGAGATCATTTAGAATGTGAAGCTTCCTATTGTATGGTAGCATAGAGATCACCGTGTGAATAGCGTGCTCATCACTAATCTTGTCTTCTCCTTCAAAAGAGTTCACTCTAGCCACCAAAACAAGAAGTCTCTTCCAACAATCAAGCCAAGACTCCTCATCTCTCTTGTAGTTCATCATACATGTTGTAGAGGAGATAGTGAGCCCGACCGGCAAGATCCGGTTCATACAAGATGTAGTAGTCTTCAAAGAGGGATGGCAAGATTTCTCTCTTCATGTGATATTCCTTGATAGGCTCCGGCTCAACATCACTAGCACTTGAATAGTCATCATCACAAGTGAGAATCTTGGTCTCATCATCTTCATCCTCATCATCACTTGGGGTCTTGAATGTGTTAGAGAGCATAGAGCGAGTTCTTCTTCTTGTAATGACCTCAATAGCTTCTTCAATAGAGTATGACTCAAGCTCAAAGCTCTCAAACTCAATGTGATCACCATACTTATCCTTTGGCAAAGCATCAAGAAACCTCTTGAGTCCCTCTTCCTTGGTGACTATCCAAAGCTTGTTCTCATTTATCCTCTTGATGAGTGAATCCATCCGAAGAGCAAACTCAACAAGATCTTCATTCGGCATCATAGAGATGTGGTCCAACTCATCACATAGCTTGATATATCCATCCTCTTGATCCCGAGAAGAAGAACCTTCACCAACACGAGATGATGATTGAGCTTGAGGTAGAGGTTGAGCTTCAATGTGTTGATCTTCACTTGCATGAGAGATATCCTTGCCCTTCTTGATATCCTCCTCAAGAGAGGAGAGAATAGCAACCACGTCATCATAGGGCATGTTCACAAACTCATCCACTCGAGCAAAAGCAAGAATACCAAACCGCGAGAGTGGTAGAGATCGGATAAGCTTCTTCACAACATGCTTGTGCATAATAGATGGATAGCCTCTTGACATGAGTTTCCTAGCAAGAACATACAAGCGAGATGCGAAGTTAGTGATATCCTCATTATCATTCAAAACAAGCTCATCATACTCATCACGCACATCATAGTAGGAAGTACCATTAAGCACACAATCATAAGGCTCAATCAAGGTAGAGGCGATGGAAGTGTTAGAAACGTCATCATGAGTGGACTCCATTTTCCCACACGCAATCCCGGTCACGACTCAAGGCGGTAAAGCCCTAATAATGAGCACTTGGCTCTGATACCACTTGTAAGGATCGTGTGACCGAGAGGGGGGGGGTGAATCGGTGCACTCTAGAATCTATTTCCAAACACTTACACCCAAGCAACTCCTAGCGAGTGGTTCTAGTAACAAGGTAAAGCACACTAAAGAGTATCCTTAACCTATATAGCTAGTGCATATAGATAACACAATCACACCACACTAGCAACCTAGCACAAGATAGATAGATAGCGGAAGACTTAAACTAGGCAAGGCAAGGTAACAAGATAACTAGAGACAAGGCAACCAAGATACTAGGCACACTAAGTAGAGTCCTTAGAGCTACTAGATAGGCTATAACAAGTAAGCACACGAGCAAGGCAAACAAGCAAACCTAGTGAAGCTAGTAGGTACCAAGGTAAACACACAAGCAAGATAAGAGCACAACTCAAGTACTACAAGCAATCATATGAAGTGCGATAAGTAAATGCGAGTAGTAAAAGAGAAGGGATAGAGAATGCTCATTATGTTTTCCCGTGGTCTCGGAAGGATGGCGCCTTCCCCTACTCCACGTTGGGTCACTCCCGCGGGAGTCTCGACCCCGTCCCACCGCTCGATGGCGATCCCTCCTAGAGCACACTTCACCCTCCGAGTGAAGTCGCGGGCACGTCCCGCCGGGCTCGATCCCGGGTACTCTTCCGGAGGTAAGGCTCCGCACTAATGCGTGCCAAAGGGCGCTCCACTAGTGATGCTTCTTTCGCACGGGAAGCTCCAAGACCGTGTACAAACTTGTGTCGACTTCCACAATCTCCTTGGACAGCTCAACACCGACGCCTAACCGGTCTAGGCCTTGCCACTAGACCAAGAGTAACAGCCCTAGATGACTCTCTCAAGCCCACACTAGCCTAGAGATCAAAGGATGCAACTTGCTACTCTCTCAAGCACTAGGATCACTCCAAATCCTCCTCGAGTGCTTCACACTTCTTCCTCTTGGCTTCTTGGCAGCACCTCCCCTCTTTCCTGGGTCCAAGAGCACCTCAAAGAGGTAAACAACCGACTATATATAGGCCTCCAACCTCAAACTAGCCGTTGTCCAAAACTGCCCAGTCTGCGTGATGACCGTACAATAGACCGTACTGTCCGGTCTCCATTCTGACCGTATTGTCCAGCCTTCACCAGACCGGCTTCCAGGGAGTGCTGCTCCTCTTCTCAAAGCAGACCGTATTGTACGGTCCCTAGGACCGTATTGTCCGGTCTCCACTTCTTCTTCAGCCAACAGAAACTTCTCCTTCTCTGTTGCTCTTCTCCTGTAAGACCGTACTTTCCGGTCCCTGACCGTATTGTCCGGTCAACTGTCCGGTCTTCATTCTTCAACTTCCAGAAACTTCAGCTTCTCTGTCTGGAACACTCCAATAGAGACCGTACTGTCCGGTCCCTAGGACCGTACTGTCCGGTCAACTGTCCGGTCTCTATTCTTCAACTTCCAGAAACCTGAGCTCCTCTGTCTGGATTTCCTCTGTAGACCGTATTGTACGGTCTCTATGACCGTACTGTCCGGTCTCTTCTGACTTCGCAGCTTCGATCTTCTTCTTGATCTTCTTCTTCCAAACTTGAACTTCTTGGTTCCTTCAACTCTCTTCTGCCACCCTAGCCCCTGAGAGACTCACCATGCATCCAATGATCTCTATAACTAGTGTGTACTAAGAGAACCACCTCGAACCCTCTTGATAGTCCGGTTTTTCCTATGACTCAAGCTAACATCTAACCAAGCAACACTCGCTTGGATCTAGCATGTCCTTAGCCTTGATCCATATCTTCTCCGCGACTCCATCAAGTCCGTTCTTGTGTAGATGAAGGCAACCAATCATCCTTGTCATTTAAGTTCATGGTGTGTTGGTGTTCACCACCAACGGACGGAGCTTTCTTCATATGTGACCTATAAGATCTCATAAAGAGTGTTAGTCACATTCATGGTTCTCATCCTATCACCAAAACATTCATACCTTGGGGTTTCCCTAGCTCCAATGGTCATGAAGCTTACACCCTTTCCGACGAGCCCTGTCACGACCAGTTCGCCTTAGTCAGTAGCCTCTTCCTACTCTACACATCATCTCAAGGATCTCGCGTATGCATTAGCGGTCGTTCAGGTGCAGAGACAACATGCAATTATGGCGCATTACAAGATCCCGATACTACCTTAACCACAATGGAGATAGTGAGAGATTGAATCTCTCACCTCTTATTGCCACCACAATTAAGATAGCATCTAATACTTAGTCGTCACTAAGCGTAGGAACAAGCACATGTAAAGACCATAAAATCCAGGCAATCAATAATCAAAACCATTCATCCACATATTCAACCATACTTCGATAATACATAGTGCAAGATACATCACCATCTAGTAGGCCTACCTTGATGGATCACCTCTTTAACACCAGCGGTTCTTGATCTAGCAACTAGAGAACATGAAGAACGGGACAAGCCCCGGTGGCTCTAAACTTACTAGCTGTGTTGTCCCTCTGGCGGCGGCTCCCGAAACCCTAGGGCTTTTACAAGTTTATATAGGGCTGTACATCAGAAAGGAAGAGGATCTCTGTGCCGATCGGCACACCTCGTGTCCAGCTCGGTTTCCTCCCTAAGTCGGTTCCAAAGTCCTAGGTAGCTTCCATGTGGGCCTTCCAATCAGTTTTCTTCGAGATCAAGTCTTGTATTGCTCTTTCAAATCTACGAATATCTCCCAAGATTGGTTCGGATAACTTCCTTCTAGAATCAACTGAATGGTGAGCCAGATTCGATGGCCCTGAAGTCCCCTGTGCCGGTCGGCACATGGCTGTGCCGATCGGCACAGTGGGCTTTTTCTGCTGGTTCTCTTCTCTTCAAGTCCAAATCAGCCACAATGTCCAGAATGTCGTCCATTTCATCTGTTTCTGCAATAAAGCTCCAGAACGACATATATACAAATATAGTGCTATTATCAAGGGTTAATGGCCTATAATGATGACATTTATGCTTTAAATAAGGCGCAGTTGGCATATAAAATGGTATGCTAGAAATCGCCAACAGCTCCCCCACACTTAAACCTTTACTCGTCCCGAGGAAAGTCAAGAATGAAAATCAACTTGCATATAGTCACATCAATCATAAAAGTATTTCAAATCTATACGAGCTGAGCATTTATGCATTGTGAGATTAAATCAATTTAGTATTCAGCAAACATGTTCAAAATATGGGTATCGAGCATGAAAGAGTATTTCCCCAAAGCAAATCTTGAAAAATATTCAACTTGATGCACATGACTTTTCCACTTGTGTAAATCACTAAAAAGCATTGTGAGCAAAAGAACTATCCTTCTCAAACGATCAAATGAACAACTCAACTTCAGTCACTCACCTAAAATCACTCAGTAGCCTAGCCTTTATCGACATTTTGAATGTAAGGCAATATGAGTAGCTTAGTGAGGAATTTCAAGGGAAATAGACATAAATCAACAACATATTGCAAAGCTAAGAAATAACTCTAATTGGTTTTACTGAAACTTGTCAAAAGGCCATTAGGAATCGAATTTTGAGAAAGAAACTCACACCTTTGGAATAGTGGACATGTACAAAGGAAATATTGATATTGGATCGTGTACATGGTTGGAAAAAGAAATTCTTGGCTACTACTTGATGATAAGAATTCAAGGGAATTCACTCTTCCCCCCACACTCAAATTTTTGCTAGTCCCGAGCAAAACAGCGCAAGGTACAGTCTTTATTTGTTTCTTTTTCTCTTTTTTTTTCTTCCCTCTTTTTTTTTTGTGTGTGTGCCGGTCGGCACAGTGCCTGTACCTGCCTACTTTGCTCTGGAATTTTCATCTGAATGGTTGTGGCAGATTTGTAGCCAAGAATGCAGTAGGATGTGGTCAAGGATTGATATTCGAATCAAGAAATTTGGTTCTCAAGCATCGAATACTCGGCGAATTATGCACAATTCCAATGCAGCAATTTGCATGGCTCGAGTGGAAATAAGGCTAGAAAATCAACACGATACGCAAAAGATATGGCCAAATTTTCAAGTCTCATACCCTAAGAATTAGATCCTAACCGAGCTCAATCATCAATCGTAGTCTCTACTTAGCAAAGGCTTAATTTGAGTCGCATGTATTTGGCATTGGTAGGCATAACCGAATGATACGGAGTAGTTCTAAAGCTCACAATAAGAACATTTAAATTTTATAAAGAAATAGGTACTAGGTCATGTCATCCAAATTGATCTTATTATTACACCTTGCATGGGAATTTTGAAATGAACTACGCCACATATGAAGTGCTTGCCGAATACATTATAGTGAAAGTTCGAAATTTTATTTATGCTCAACATCGCTCGATTATCATTAACACTTCTCAAGATAGACATACATACTCGTATCATTTTTCAAATAAAGCATAAAGATCATCATCATATCGGATTTGAAAGCGTGGGTACATGATGATGTATCACCCTAAACATACTACTAGCACACTTGCATAAATAAAACTAGACTACTAGCACACATGCATAAATAAAAGCACACAAACAATCTAAACACACCCGATACACAGTTTCCCAACCCGCTCACACACACATAAGTAAATAAATAAAAAGAGAATGCGAAAGGGAGAGAAAAACGTAAACCGGGAAACCGATACAAGTTGTGCCGTACACAACACACTACCCATCGAATGGAGGTGGCTGCGTGTAGTCGAAGCCGTAGTATGCCGCCTCCAATCTCGCAAACTCGTCGATCATCGCGTCGGTGTTGCTCCGCATCTCACCCGCCAAGGTGTCGATGCGTTCAACGTATTGGACGTTGTTGTCGATGTATCGATGCATCGGGGCAAAGTTCGCCCCTGGAGGTCCTGCAGGAGCATAGTAGGGTGCCCCTGGAAGTACTGAGGATAGACAGGGGGCATTCCGAAGTACCTGGGGTCTATGCCGACCGGCACGGGGCCTGTGCCGACCGGCGCGAAGCCCGTGCCGATCGGCACGGGCGCCTGCTGCGTCGGTTGGCTGGGCGCAGCTGGTGCCGTGGCATCCCAGCTGTCCCAGTCCGCTGCTGCGCTCGCCGAAGACTGCCCGACGACCTCCTTCCTCCCGCGCTTGGTCTTCGTCACCTTGTGTCGCTCGCGGAGGTCGGCCTCGAGCCAATTCCCTCCGTCGATCTTGTTCGGGAGGAAGAGGGCGAGCTCGGGGCAGGAAAGCTTGATGCCGGTGCCGCATACGTAGTAACAGAGCTTGGCGCTTCCCGTGATAGTCTTCCCGCGCACCATGGACTCGTCGATGAGCGCTGGTCTCATCCAACAATCTTCCTTCATCATGAGGTTGCCTTCGGTGACCTGGAAGATGATTGTTTGGAGGCAGCCTCCAAAAGCTAGTCTCGCCTTAGGGTTGGCCCTTTGGCTAAACCAACTCCCCACCATCATCATGATGGGATTGCACTTGCACAGACTCGCAATGGCGTTGTAGAGCCAATGCAAGTCCGGGTCGGAGACGTTGGTGGTGTCGAGGCGGCCGGTGGTGCATGCGGCCATCCACCGGTGAAGAATTTGGATCGTGGGGTTCTTGATGTGCCCCCTCTTGCGCTCGTCCGCGTCAGCGATGCGGCGCCAAAATGTGTCGAGCATCTCCGTAGTCGGCTCGCCGTATACGGAGGCCTCCCTATCAAAACCGAGAGCATCGGAGATGTCCTCGATCGTGATGGAGTAAGGCTCGTCCCGCACACGGAACTTGATCTTGTCGTTTCCTTGCTCGTCCACCTCGCGGCTCATGGTGGTGATGAACTCGGTGATGAGCTCGATGTCGAAGCTGCTCACTTAATCGTGGAGGGTCCCCCACCCAAGGTTGAGGAGGCATTGTTGGAGGTCCGGCCATACCCCGACCTTGGTGAGGAACTCTTCGTCCATGTCGATGTTGGGGACGATGCGGCCGCGGATGTTGGTGTAGTAGAACTCCTCCTCCATGCTTGTCAGGGTGAACCCCTCCCGAACCGCGCGCGGCACATATGCCGGCTCGCTCGACTCGGCCACCATCGACGGTCAGCCCGCGGCGGCGGCGGCGGCGGCGGCGGCGGTCGCGCTCCTTGTGCGCGGCCTCGGTCCTCGAGGGATGCCGATGTCGCGGTGGGCGATGTAGAAGTCATCCCGCCCTCGTGGCGGTGTCATTTCGACGGAGAGCTCGGGGCTATCATAGCCCGCCGAACTTGCCCTCCGCGTCGAGATGAAGGAGCCGGAGTCGCTGCCGGAGTTGTTGTCGCCGGATTGGTGCGATCCGCCGGAGTGGTGCGATCCGCCGGAGTGATGCGATCCGCCGGAGCTGAACCCCCGGCGAATCCTCTTGCCGGCGCTCTTGAGCGTGGAACCGAACCCCTTCATTTTCTGCCAAAACGGAAACGAATCGCGCAAATGGAGGAAGTGGAGGAGTGGAGAGAGTTACCAGGAAGTGGAGGAGTGGAGAGAGTTACCAGGAAGTTATGGCGAAAATGGAGGAGGTGGTGCCTCCTCTTATAGCTCCCCAAGGCGTCTAAGGGAAGGAACCCGCGCCGGTTCAAATTCCACACGCGCGCCGGTCGGCACAGTGCCGTGCCGACCGGCACATTTCAAAATTTCGCGGATTCCGTCGTACCTCGGCTGCCACGCCTTCTTTTCCTCTTCCCCATGCCTTGTACAGTGTCGCATGTCGGGAGACAGGGGCGCACCTGCAAAACTTTGGCTTTCCAATGACGCGCCGATTGGCACGGTGACCGTGCCGGTCGGCATATTTCAAACTTGCACTGATTCCCCCGCGCCTTGGCTTCCGCAATTTCTTTTCCTCTTCCCCGTGCTGCATACAGTGTCTCATGTCGGGAAACAGGGGAGCAAATTCGAAATTTGAATTTTCCATGAGGTGCCGATCGGCATGGGTACCGTGCCGGTCGGCACTTTTGCTCCATCCCAAGGCTGGGCTTGCAGTGCTCCCTCTGTGCTCGGCAGCTGCATGGGTGTCAGTAAATTTTCCTCCTTCCAACGCGCTCAGACTTTGATGCTCCGATTCGAATTCTTGGACAGTGTGCCGGTCGGCACAGGTGGTGCCGGTCGGCACAGTGGAGTCCGCGCCTGATTCAAAACTTCGTTGCTTTGTGTCGCCAAAATTTCAAATTTTCTTGTGGATGTCAGACTTCCTGTAGCATCAAGATTCCTGGAGGTGGCGTTTCCATGCTGTGCCGATCGGCACGTCAGTGTGCCGGTCGGCAGATGAGCTAAATTTCCGCCAGTGCCTCCTTCTTCCGCAAGAATCATCCAGCATATCTCTGCGACACAGAAAAATACCAAAAACACGGAAATATTCTCGGGACAATTGTTGCACTTATATTTCCGATTTTTCCTTCCTCGAATATCCTGCACATTTTCTTCGTTTTACCCCATATTAATTTGCATCTCCAGATCGGGGTATCTTCCAGTGCACGATTTGGCGTGCTAGCTCCTGTGCCGATCGGCACGACTTGTGTCGGTCGGCACCAGCCAGAATTTCCTCTTTTTGTTTATTTTCTTCCTGCGCTGTTAGCGAACAAGCAAAATACAAAAATAAAAACTGCGGAAAGTAAACAGACAGCGCAAGTGTTCACACAAAAGTTAAAACAAACACTTGGACTAACAAATTTTATTCCGGAAGCATTATTGTGGATTACAAGCAAACAATTTAAAGGCCGGGTTGCCCTCCCGGTTAGCACTAAATTTCTAATTCACGGGTTGCCCTCCCGAAAGCACTAACACAAAAAGACTCACCCTATGACTTGCTCCCCGGATTTTGGGTTGCCTCCCAAAAGCGCTCTTAGTTTTGAAAAGGTCGTAGAGCTTGACCTCCCCGTATAAATCACTTTCTTAGCGTCGTTCTACGGGAAATATGTTGCGACACTACAAGGTTCTCTTGTCTCTTCTCCTTCAATGATAGGACATGTCCTTCCTCCAATTACCCTCGATTGCTTTATGGTGCGGAGACTTGTATTTCTCAACCCACTTGGATACCGTACGGCCTTCTTCTCCCTTGGGGCGAAAATTGAATGTGTAGGAGGTTCCACTAATGTCGAAACTTATCTTTCCACTCCCCACATCAATGTTTGCCTTCGCTGTTCTCAAGAATGGCCGGCCCAAAATCAATGAAGTCTTTGTCCTTCTATCCATATCAAGCACAATGAAATCCACAGGAACTATATGATCACCAATTTGGACAGGCACATCTTCAGCAATTCTATCGGGATAGCGAACCGATTGATCGGCCAACTCCAAACATATAGCCGTAGGCTCCAATTCTTGCAAATTCAAGCTTGCAAAGACATAGCGAGGCATGACACTTACACTTGCTCCAAGATCGCATAAGGCCCCTTCAAAGATTTGAGCTCCAATCAAACACCGGATGCTAGGGGATCCGGGGTCGGGCTTCTTTTCTGGTGTAATGTCATTAATAGCTGCAGTGCACTCCCTTGTCATCTTCACTACTTCTTCCGACGCTAAGGACTTCTTGCTTTGCATAATATCCTATATGTACTTAGCATAGGTGGGCACTTGAAGAGCATCAAGGAACGGGACATTGATATACAATTTCTTCATAATATCGACGAACCTGGAGAATTGCTCATCATGGTGTCGGATCCTTTCTGTCTTGGTCAGCAGCTGCGTATCCAGAAAGGTAGCAGGTCCGTGTTCCTTGTTCTTAGTTCCCTTTTTCAGACCCGAGAGGTCAATTTCCTCCGCGTGCCGATCGGCACCTTGCGTGTGCTGGTCGGCACAGTCTACTGTAGCGTGCCGATCGGCACAAGCTTCGTGCCGGTCGGCACGAGGTCGTCTTGCTCCAGCTGCAAACTTCGGATCTTCAGTTTGCTTCCCAGACCTCGTCTCGATGGATTTCAGCTGTTCTGCAGAGCGGGTATTACCAGGAAGAGCTCCTTTCTCGCCTTTTACCGACTCCGCTAATTGGGCCATTTGTTTCTCCATCATCTTCATGAATTGGAGAATTTGCTGATTAGAACTCCCCACTTCGATGACCTTATCATTGATTGTTTCAAGCACACGATCAACTTCTTTGAATTTGGCTTGGGTGTCCTTGTTGACCTTCTCTTGAGCTTGAAAGAACTCTTGGCATTGAATACGAAGAGGGATGGCATTTTGCATAGACGATGATGGGGTGAAGCTACTCCTTTGTTGCTGATATGGAGTCTTCCATCCTTGGCTCTTGACATAATTGAGCATCTTTACATCCTCGGGGCAATCCTTGCTCACATGACCAAGTTCTCCACATTCTTCACATGTGGATCGGGCTTCCGCTAGCTTGACGGTCTCTTCCTTGGGAATATGATCAATCTTGTCCAATCTCCTTTGTATGGTGTCAAGCTTGTCTATAAGCAATTCATCATAAGCTCTTTCCACCACACTCTTCATCTTTCCCGTGGAAGGTTGAAGGCTTCTACTTTCTCTCTCACTAACCCATGATTGACTTTGCTCTATCTTCTTGATGAAGGCTGTGGCTTGAGCGGGTGTCTTGTCCAAAAACGATCCTCGAGACGAAGCATCTAAGTGTTGTCGGGACAAAAGATTCAAACCCGTGTAGAACCTCTCCACTAGCTCCCATTCAGCAAGACCATTGTGCGGGCAAGCATCCTTGTACTCATTGAATCGATTCCATGCTTCTCCAACGCTCTCATCAGCAAGTTGAGTGAATCCAAGGATCTTGTTCTTCAAAGCTTGAGTCTTGCCTGGAGGGAAGTACTTTGCCAAAAATTCTGCAGAAAGTTGATCCCAACTAATCTTGGTCGCAGTAGGTAGCCCATGGTACCACTGCTTAGGACGCCCAATAAGAGATAGAGGGAACAATCGCACCTTGGCTTCATTGGCATTCATATGTTGCAATTGAAAGGTACTGCAGATTTCATGAAAGTGTTGCAAATGCATATTAGGATCTTCAGAACCTGTGAACGGTTGTTGACCAACCAAAGACATGTAGCGCTCCAGCTGAAAGGGTTGGTCTTGTGCAGTGAACTCCGTCTTGATAACATTGGCAGGCTTGAGACGATTAGCTATTGGTGTTGTGTCTCCCATGTCTTCTACTTCAGGAACTTCTTCTTCTTTGTCTTCCTCTAGAGCTGCAAACAATGCCCTCGGGCTGAGTGGCTCGCTGTTGTCTTCTATGTCTCCCACTGACTTGCTTTTCTTTTCCGCCTTACGCTTGCGAAAGAGAATCTCTGGATCATCGAGGTAATTAAAGGGTTTATTCGACTTAGCGCCGTCCATACCTGTCTGTTAAATAAAACAGGACATATGTACTGGAAAAAACAGAGAAATCAAAGAAAGAAAGCAATGTGCCGGTCGGCATAGAGGTGTGCCGATCGGCACAGTGGCCAATTTCTCAAACTTCAAACAATGCCTAATTCGAACAAAGGTCCCCGGCAACGGCGCCAGAAAAAGACAGCTTGTTGGTCGTATCTACGCATCCACTTATATACCGCAAGAGCACGGTGTACAGTTGTAGTCTTTTTCCCCCAGAAGAGTATTCCAAGGTTTAATCGAACCACAAGGACCAATGGGAATTAAACAAAATCATCAGTAAGAGAGTTAGCCAAGCTTTCTAGTGAGCGTGAGCGTGAGTTTCAGGAAAACTGGGGGCTGTGCCGATCGGCACATGGGTTGTGCCGGTCGGCACGAAGGCTGAGTTGTCCGAAGTGTTGTCTGAGCAGCCTAAGGAACCTGATTAGATCATGGGGTAAGTTAGCCAAGTCTGCTAGTTGAGATCGTAACCAAAAAGCTTAGTTAAACAGCATCATAAACGGAATTACTCAATTATTGATAACCGAAGATCGATAGGTCGAGACCCCTTTCCGACGAGCCCTGTCACGACCAGTTCGCCTTAGTCAGTAGCCTCTTCCTACTCTACACATCATCTCAAGGATCTCGCGTATGCATTAGCGGTCGTTGAGGTGCAGAGACAACATGCAATTATGGCGCATTACAAGATCCTGATACTACCTTAACCACAATGGAGATAGTGAGAGATTGAATCTCTCACCTCTTATTGCCACCACAATTAAGATAACATCTAATACTTAGTCGTCACTAAGCGTAGGAACAAGCACATGTAAAGACCATAAAATCCAGGCAATCAATAATCAAAACCATTCATCCACATATTCAACCATACTTCGATAATACATAGTGCAAGATACATCACTATCTAGTAGGCCTACCTTGATGGATCACCTCTTTAACACCAGCGGTTCTTGATCTAGCAACTAGAGAACATGAAGAACGGGGCAAGCCCCGGCGGCTCTAAACTTACTAGCTGTGTTGTCCCTCTGGCGGCGGCTCCCGAAACCCTAGGGCTTTTACAAGTTTATATAGGGCTGTACATCAGAAAGGAAGAGGATCTCGGGAAAAGAGTCCTCGTGCCGATCGGCACAGAGGCCGTGCCGATCGGCACACCTCGTGTCCAGCTCGGTTTCCTCCCTAAGTCGGTTCCAAAGTCCTAGGTAGCTTCCATGTGGGCCTTCCAATCAGTTTTCTTCGAGATCAAGTCTTGTATTGCTCTTTCAAATCTTCGAGTACCTTTTATCTCTTCGTGACGAATATCTCCTAAGATTGGTTCGGATAACTTCCTTCTAGAATCAACTGAATGGTGGGCCAGACTCGATGGCCCCGAAGTCCCCTGTGCCGGTCGGCACATAGCTGTGCCGATCGGCACAGTGGGCTTTTTCTGATGGTTCTCTTCTCTTCAAGTCCAAATCAGCCACAATGTCCAGAATGTCGTCCATTTCATCTGTTTCTGCAATAAAGCTCCAGAACGACATATATACAAATATAGTGCTATTATCAAGGGTTAATGGCCTATAATGATGACATTTATGCTTTAAATAAGGTGCAGTTGGCATATAAAATGATATGCTAGAAATCGCCAACAGTGGCCTCTGTCCGTGAGTGGTCCATCTCTC
This sequence comes from Eragrostis nindensis, assembly GCA_012490785.1. Lineage (NCBI taxonomy): Eukaryota > Viridiplantae > Streptophyta > Magnoliopsida > Poales > Poaceae > Eragrostis > Eragrostis nindensis. The sequence continues at coordinate 337,137 of JAAXCT010000585.1, forward strand.
AGCTTGATGTCAAGAATGCCTTTCTAAATGGTGAGTTGCATGAGGAGGTGTATATGCGTCCTCCACTGGGTATTTCGTTCCTGAGGGTATGGTGTATCGTCTCTGTCGCTCACTTTATGGCCTTAAGCAGGCTCCTCGTGCTTGGTTTCAGCGCTTTGCTTCTGTGGTCACTGTTGCTGGTTTTTCTGCTAGTAATCATGATCCAGCGCTATTTGTTCATACATCTTCTCGTAGACGGACTCTTCTCCTTCTTTATGTTGATGATATGATCATTACGGGAGATGATCCTGAGTATATAGCCTTTGTGAAGGCGCGTCTCAGTGAGCAGTTTTTGATGTCTGATCTTGGTCCTCTTCGTTACTTTCTTGGGATTGAGATTTCCTCTACTTCTGAGGGGTTCTATCTATCTCAAGAAAGTACATTCATGACCTTTGGATCGTGCTGCTCTCACTGATCATCGTGCTGTTGAGACTCCCATGGAGCTCAATGTTCATCTTCGCACCACTGATGGTGAGCCTCTCAGTGACCCTACCCGCTATCATCATATTGTGGGGAGTCTTGTTTATCTTGGTGTTACTCGTCCTGATATCTCGCATTCTGTGCATATTCTGAGTCAGTTTGTTTCAGCTCTCACCCAGCTCCACTATACTCACTTGCTTCGTGTCTTGTGTTATCTTCGTGGGACTATATCTCGTCGCATGTTCTTTTCACGTTCCAGCTCTTTACAGCTCTAGGCATATTGTGATGCTACCTGGGCTAGTGATTCCTCTGATCGTCGATCTCTTTCTGTTTTTTGTGTGTTTCTTGGTGGTTCTCTCATTGCTTGGAAAACTAAGAAGCAGACAACAGTTTCTCGTTCGAGTGCAGAGGCTGAGTTGCGTGCTATGGCTCTTGTGACAGCGGAGGTTACTTGGTTAGGTTGCTCGAGGATTTTGGTGTTTTTTTTCTGTGCCGACTCCGCTTTTGTCTGACAGTACAGGTGCTGTCAGCATGGCTCGTGATCCGGTGAAGCATGAGCTTAGTAAGCATGTTGGTGTTGATGCTTTTTATACACCAGCGCAGGTACAAGATGGTATTGTTGCTCCTAAGTATGTGCTTTCAGAGATTCAGTTGGTTGATTTATTTACAAAGGCACAGACTGGAGCCAGGCACAGGTTTTATCTCTCCAAACTCAGTGTTCTTGATCCACCCTGAGTTTGAGGGGGGTGTTAGATGTACATGTATTCTTGTAGTTTCCCGATTGTATAAGAGGCTTTATGCATATTTACCCATACCTGTTCATGTATATATTCAGGCCTAGTGCCTTCATAATGAATACAAGTGCTATTCATAACAACCAGATCGCTGAACTCTTCAAATCTGTTAGTAATCTTTAAATCTGTGCGAATGATGCATACAAAGGATTGACCAAGCTCTGATTGGTGAAATATAATATATCTTTTCATAATTTTTTTCTTCTTGGTTTGTCATATGTTTAATCCGGTATTTCCCAATCTTTGAACAAGTCAGCTAATTTTCTGAAAACATTCTTTCAATCTTAATGTTGTATTATATCTTGTTTGAAAATAAAGAAAGGCGTTAGGGACAACTGCCATTTGTACTCGCTTGTGTCGAGCCATTGTTGGTGTAGATTGCTGTGCAGCTGCACTGGACTTGTTCTTTCTCAGGGTGTCATTGTTTATTTTAGTTATTTTTTTATAGCGTGGAATTTTTTTCTCAGTGAAACAATAGCGTAACTTGAACAGGAGGACATTGTGTGACTGACAGCCACTAACTTGAACAGGGGGCAATTTTATCAAGACTTCATCCCCTCTGCTCTTGACCTTCTCTGTGTTGCACGATGAGCAAGAACATACAAGTCCAGTTCCTTGGATTCATGCTACCAGAAAGATGTGGTGTCGCTGGTAGCATAGGCACTCATTGTTTAACATGTTAGTTTGACAATACGTTGTGCGTTGTCTGAAAATAATTTCTGAACTGGAGGTCAAATGCATATGGAATTTTCAAGTCAGTGCAGTGGTTTTTTGTTTGTGAATTGCAAACATGCTATGAGCTTTATATGTTCCTGGCATACGATGAGCTGTTGCTCAGAGTGGCCGTGTCCATATTATAGAATTTTGGTAAATTCTGTTGGAGTTCTGGCTATGTTGGTTTGTTAAGGTTTTGCATTCCAACTTTTTTTTTTCAAAATGTTACCTCCAGGTTTTGACTATAATCTCACCTAACTTTTTGGAAGAAATTGTTAACTCTAAATCTCATCGAAAATTGGAATAGGAATTTTTAGCCAAATATTGGTCTATGAGTCAAAGTCTCAAATCCAACATTACTCAATCTGCATCGGATTATGAACATGAGGTATCATCCTTCGGACTATGCACTTCTCAGAAAATAACATAGCTATCAACTGACCTGCGCACTTCCCAGAAAAGAACATGAATTAGGCTTCATATCACAGATTGGTTTACAAAATGGTACTTTAATTTGACTGAAGGGCGCAGTTGCATTTAACACTCTAATGTTCAAACGTGTTTTTTGCTAGGATAACTTTCTCACACAGTGAACAAGCACGTACTTTGATATCAGCAAGTGGCTGGTAAATGGAAATTGCAATCCCAGTACTTGTTGCAACCCGGCCCTTCCAGATTTAGACACAGTACAGCGCACTGTGTACAATTACCAAATAATCGAATGAGCTGCAGCAAGGATTCACAATACAATTACCAAATGCTAATAGTATATTAAGGTCCCGATCTCTTTCATATTTGTCAATCTCAACGTCTGCATCCGAATGGACCTGACTGACTATTCCTCCTGTGTGACATGTGTGCCTGAAGCAGTCTTCTTGTGTGAATGCTGAGTTATTATTATGTGATTTACTGCCAAAAAAAAAATGAGGATACTGAGAGGTATAATGAATCTACTAAATCATAAGACATGTTCTTTCGTTGGTTTACTTTTGCGTTTGTTTTACGTTGTAGCTTACTGACTAGTTCTGATGAAGTCAGTCTCTACTTGTGATGGTTTACAAATTCTATAGCTTTGATTATTTCTTCAGGTATGAGGATGGCTTTAGCTAGACATCGTCTTTTTCTAACCTCTTCCTGTTGTGTTGCATTTTGTTTGGTTTTGATGAGGTCCTCTTGCCAATTTCTTTTTCATATTTATAATTATTCTTTCGACTCTAGGCCTCGCACGCGCCGCTGTTGCTTATGCTCGCAATCGCCAATTCTCTCCCGGCCGCTTTGCCGCGGCGGCTACCTACGACAGGTTAAGCGCCGCGCCGCCAATCGCTTCGAGCCGGCGCACTCGCAAGTCACGGTGGCGGGGTCCTGTGGGCAGGCTTGCCGCGGCGGCCTCAGCCTGCGCGGTGGTGCTGTGCCCGCCTCCCTTCGTCTTCCACGCCAGGTCGCCCCAGCGAGTTGACACCGGGTGGCACAGGCACCCGGCGCGCCACGTCAAATCGGTCGGTCGGTCCGTCCTCCTGCCGGCGCGCGCGGCGCAGGCGTTTTACCGCTGCTGCTGACGTGGTACAACAGCTGCCGACCTGCGCAGAGCGTTGTTTGTTTGAGTGACATTGAACTGTTCTGCCCGTCTGCATGGTCCTCGAGGTTTTCGCACCGCCGGAATTGCAATATTGGTTCACACCTGAACGGATCTTCGTGTGTCACAGATCGATGCCGGTCTGCATGTGAGGTTTTACTCGTTCCAGCCGTACATACCGTGCCCGATGGTTAATCACATCACAGGTGGGTTTTCACACCCAGGTTACTGATGCTTCATGGTTAAGAAATCCACAGTACACTACCTCACAAAACGAAGAAAAAAAAATAGGGGACAAAGTATCTAAAATTACAAACGCAAATGACTAAAACCGTCAAACAAATTAGTATGGAAAAAAAAATGCCCCAAATGAGGTCGTGACTTGTAGATGCCACATCAATCCATATTTGATTCTCTAGTCAGAGCTGTGTAACCACGCACTCAGGAGTTTGGGATTTTCGTCCGTGCGATTAAGATCCGGAGCGAGCACGTGAGTTGGGTGAAAGCCGTCCTTGGTGAAAAAATCTGCATGTACGGTACGGAAGCGTGGAGTGCTAGGGATGGCGCTGGCTCCTCGTTGGCTGAAGGGGCACTCTGAATTTACTGCAGTTGTTGCGAGTTGGTGCATCCGTGCCTCTTCCCCTCCCACTCCTCCCGCCGCCAAAGCCAACCCTAGCCGTCGCCGACGAGATCCTACACAGTCGGCACCCGTCTCTCCTTCCTTCCCCGCGCCCCTCCCGGCCGCCGATGAGCTACAGCAACCACCTCTCCTTCCTTCCCCGCACCCCTCCGCTGCGGATCTGAGGAGCCGCGTGCGCTCGGGAATGGTCTCGTCCCGTCGTCGTCACGGGCGCGCTCCGGCGACCTCAACGGCTGCAGAGGGTCTCGCTTGGACCAAGCAGCACCTGACGATCCCCTCCTTCATCTGTCCAGAGCAGCAGCACGGCCGCCTCCTCTGAAACAATGGTCTAGGGCACAAGGGACAAGGCTACGCAATGGAGACAGTCTTGACTCAAACATTGTGTATTTGCGAGGGCATGGAGTTTTTATGTCCATTTCTTCGTAAACTTCTTTTGTTTGTCTGTTTCAAAGATAAATTTCTTTGGATCTCAAAACGAAGAAAAGAGCAACATTACTTATCAGCCAAACAAGGCTCGTCAAGTTATGTAGCCTAATTTTCACCATTTCTTTAAAGCTTTTGTTCTTAGATGATTTTGTTAATGGTTCCAAACAATAGAAAAAATAGAGACCCATATTACCGCTGATTAGAGTAAACATCGATCGACCGTGCACATCCCTCACAACATTTTTGCCGTCATGAAACCAAAACAAAATCGGCCGCGCTCACCTATGATCGAGATCAGCTGGTAAGAAAATCCAATAAAACAATTTCCATCGCTCACCATCCTTGATCCTTCACAAAAAGACACTGGCTTTGGCAGGTAAACCTCATGATCCCTAATTCCCAGCTAAAAGAAGCTATTAGATGGCTAAAGACAATATAATGTAACTACCTTATTAGCTCGCTAATAGCTAGAGGTTTCAAACAACCCTCGGCTAAGAGTTAGGTAGCTAATTAACAGTTAGTCCACTAATTAATAATTGATTAACAACTATATTTTTTTGCGAATGATTAACAACTATCTACTCCCTTCGTCCCAGAATATATAATTGACGCTTTTGACTTTCTGACATTACGTTTGACCGTCCGTCTTATCCAAATTTTTTGTATACACTACAAACAAACTTGTCATGACAAAAGTATTGTCGATGATAAAACAAGTTATATAAAAATAAATAATATTTGCATAAAATTTTTGAATAAGACGGACGGTCAAACATGATGTCTGAAAGTCAAAAATGTCAATTATTCTGAGACGGAGGGAATAACTATTAGCTCTAGAGTTTTCAAACAACCCATAGAACATTATCTAATTAATAATGATCGGTCCAGGCTCTCGCTGCTCATAGAGGAAGTCAAGTTGCTCATGGTTGAGCTCAAGGAAGTCGAGATTAAACATTGTGTTAGAGATCAGAATAGGGTTGCTCACACACTTGCTTCGTTTGCTTGCAGTGCGAGTTCTTGTGCTGTCTGGTTGGGACATGCCCCATCCTGTGTATCACATCTTTGTGATGCTGAATGTAACCCTATCCTAAGCTAATAAATCTTGATTTTCCCTCGCGAAAAAAAACAACCCATTGTTTGCATCACGGTTTTTATAATGAAAACCGAGGGCATGCCCTCTTCTCTAAAAAAAAAAGGATTATTATAGGCCAACTTGTTCTGTAATTTATCGACGATGAACCATATTCGATTCGTTTGTTCAGAGGATAAAATCAGTTGATTTATACAATAAATAAATTTTTTTTTTTGCTCCTACATGTGCCGCCTCCATAGAATACAGTTACATGTATACGAAAGCAAACAAGACCTCTTTGTCCAGCGCACCAAAATAGTTGACGTACTCCTTGTTGCTGGTCTTCTCGTGCATCGTAATGTACTGATCCTTGAACTCTATAAATACAACATGGCCGTTTCTCGTGTCCCTCAAACCGAGCAACAAGACAGAGTACTCTATTAAACTGTAGTGCTCTTCTGCTATACCGCTACGTACAGCAGCCACAAGTCTAGTCATGGCCAGTCCTAGCAATATCATGTGTTTTCTCCTCATTGTCTCCCAGTTAGCCGTGGCCATGGCCAATCTTTCCACCATTCCATGTCCTACCTGCACATATGAAAGTGAGATTGAGACGGTGTTGTACATACACCACATCCTCGGTGGACCGAAAAATAATAGCCAAGTTGTCACAGACAAGACGAAGCGTCCTAACGGTTGGTATACTTGACGTTATTGCCTGGGACTTAGTTGATGCACGTCCCTTTTACTCAATGCGAATGCTCTTGGCAGAGTAAAAGGGACGTGCACCGATTCTGACATCGACAACGGTGTTGAATGGTCATGTTCTCTGAACATAGTGTTTAACAACGGCAGGTAACAATTTTATTTATATAATACTCATTTAACTGACTCAGGTCTTTTTCGTTTGTGCATAGAAGAGCGATGTTATATATACATGTGATACAAAAAACAGAAGTTTCCTTTTCTAAAAGAACAAATGTCTACTTTTCTTGTTGCACATCACATATCTATATGAGTCTGAAATAGGTTTAACGGGTCAACATTACAAGTATTGGGGACCTTCGTTCCGTTAAACGCTGGTGAGTGGGCTATTGTTGGCGCAACTGGACAATTTCCTTTGGCGCGTGGTAACATCAAGTACGAGTTTCTCAAGGGCACTGGAGAAATTATTCAAGAAATCAAGATTCATGCATTCTACACTCCAGCAGCTGTAAGTAACAAATTGATGAGCTATATGCATCCCGTACATTGGTTTCTAACTTTTTTATACATAATCACTACTACTTTGTTTCTGACTTTAAGTTAATAACATTTTGGAAAAAAAGATTGATAATATTGTTCCTGCAATTGGAATAGGATGCCATAAATAAATCAGCAAGGCTAATGGTGGGGATGATGACAACACCATGCTTCTAGGAATAAATAAATCAAGAGGATTAGAACGTGCCTAAAAATCATAGAGAGGATATGCTATATGCACCAAACTAAAAAACCAAAGAGACAACAGGCAGTTAGGCACTGAATTCTAGAGATTTGAAAATGAAGGTTGAGGAACCATGTTGAGATGTGCCATGGTTCATGATGTGATGAGTAATTGACAACGAACGAGTTTGAGTTGAACTTGAGGTTCGGGTTTGAATTGCGGGATTTTGAGGGTTGCATGAGCATGTATATTGATTATGTTTATGGCTAACCGGAGTTGGTGAAGATGATGAGAAGAATAGAGGAGATGGAGAAATGTGTTTGCTTGTCTAATGATGTGTAGGTCAATGGAGTCAACTTGATGGTCAACGGCGAGAGGATCGGGAGGAACAAGCGAGAGGCTTGGGTCTGGGCGATCGAAAGGCCGGGTGAGGTCAAGGGTGATCCACACCGTACACGTGGCGGACAAGAAGCACGGAGGATTTCGCGGTTTGGCCTCAAAACCGTGGAGGTGATGAAGATGGCGGGTTGACCAAGTCAAGAGGCGAACGGGAGGCCGAGTCAAGTGAAGGGTCCCGACGGGCTGGGACGAGAAGACTTGACGGCAAGGTTCGCGGGACGAGGTGACACGCGTCGACATCGAGGTGGTTTCCCGGTTTATGCCTCAAAACCGGCGGGCGGACGGTTTCCCGGTTTGGGCCTCAAAACCGGCGGCGGCGCATGGTGGTGTACATTGCACCATCGCAAAGGTTGCGTTGAGGCGAAGCGAAGTCGTGAAGGGCCCGATGGCGTTCGGGCGAAGGAAAAAGAGTTGGACGATTTTGCCCCTAGTGGTAGGTGGGAGTATGTAATATCTTAGGGGTAAGTTGGGAAAGAGAAAATGCCCATATAGGGAGGTGGAGTTGGCTGGCCACCTTGAGCCTTGAGGGACCAAGTCATTTGCATCTAGGGATAGGACTAGCTAGGGGAGAGCTAGAGAGAGATGAGAGAAGAGGGAACAAGGTGAGAGCTTGTATCTTCAACTTTCTACAAGAGAGGGAGGAAGAGGGCGGCGCCCTAGCTTTGTACCTATGGATTTCGTGATTGAATCAATGGAATGAAGTTTGTTTGAATCAATCTCGTGCTCTTGTTCTTCCTCCCCATCTAATTCCCGAATTTATCTTTTTCCTCATTTTCGGAGCTATTTTCGGGTGATTTTCGATCTCCTTTTTGGCTGCGATTTGGGATGGTTTTCTTGGATGGATTCGGTGCTAGGATGTGTGGGAACATGCCTTGAGTGATCTCGTTCAAGATCTCCCCACGAGTACCTCGAATTTGTGGATTTCGTCCAAGTTTGACCAAACCCTTGTTCTTGCACGTGATCTGAAATTCGATGGGTTTTGGTTGGGTTTTTGGTATGGATCCACTTTGATGAGGTTCCCAATCTTGTCACGCACCTAGGGTTCAAGTTTGGTGATTTTTGGAGGTCATTTGATTGGGTTTCGGATTTTGGAGCAACTGGCCGCGCGTTTTTGTTCCTGCTGTTCATCGTCTACCGGAGTATCCGACCGAGTACCGGAGTATCCGGACCTGGTACCCGACCGGACTATCCGACACATTACCGGAGTATCCGGGCCTGATACTCACCGGATTATCCGACAGCTTACCGGAGTATCCGGTCCTGTATCCGATCGGAGTACTCGACCGGAGTATCCGACACATTGCCGGACTATCCGGTGGGGGGTTTCTGTACCCGGTACGGTATCCGACCGGAGTATCCGACAGTCTACCGGAGTATCCGGCGCCGGAGTATCCGACTTGATACCGGACTGTCCGATAGGGGGTTTCTGGACTTGAACTTTCAGATCGTCTCATCGAGTTCGATTTCGCTTGATTTGCTTCCGCAAGAGTTCCTACACCATCCTTGATCATTCCTAGGGTCAGCACAACACTCCTCATGTGTGTGTGTGATCTAGGTGATCAATCTTGAGGCGGGTCGGGACATAGGCCGAATTCTTTGCAAGAATTTTTATCGGCTCCCATTCACCCCCCTCTGGTCGCCTTCTCGGTCCTTCAATTGGTATCAGAGCCGGTTTGATCACGTGTTGAGCTTAACCGGCTTTGTGATCCGAAGGCGACATGGAGAAAGGTGCGATCAAGCTCTTGGTCTTCGATGGGGAAGATTTTCCCTATTGGAAGTCTCGCACTCAAGCTTATCTCATGAGTCAAGGCATTGGGATATGGACCATTGTGCAAACCGACTACGAGATTCCGGAGAACATGGAGACGGCGCAGCAAGGTGCGATCGCTCAATTCGATAACAATTCTAAAGCTGTTAACATCTTGCTTTCCGCCATCGGTAGAAAGGAGTACGATCGCATTGCTCACCTTAAGACTGCTCATGCCATATGGGAGACGCTTTGCTCCTATCATGAAGGCACTAACCAAGTTAAGACCATGCATAGAGATTCGTACAACAGGCAGTACCAGACCTTTGCACAGCTGCCTGGCGAGTCGTAGATGCTACGTTTGCTAGATTCGAGTCCATAGTGTGTCATCTCAGGGCGTGTGGTGATCTTGTTTACACTGACAATGAGCGTGCTAAGCAATTGCTTTACTCACTAGATGAGAACACTTGGGGTGTGAAGATCTCCGCACTGGAGGAATCCCCCGACTTTGGCACACTCACCTGCGAGCAGCTCTATAGCAAGCTCAAGTCTCACGAGCTCTCTAGGAAGTCACGACCGAACCACAATGCATCCACTAGTATGGCTTTGATGACTGACTCTCATGGTAATGCATCTTATGGGACTAACCCCTCTCACAAATCTACTTTGGAGTTTGCTCTTTCTTCCTTGGTTGCAGCTTCAGATGAACAGGTGGAGTCCCTTCCGGAGGAGGATCTTGCCTTGCTGATCAGGAAGTTCAAGCGCTCCTTCAACAACAGAAGAGATAGGAGAGGTGGTGATCCCCGTGGCTGCTACGAGTACGGCGATCCTCGTCACTTCATCGCCGACTGCCCCAAGCGGAAGAAGAAGTTCGACTACACCGACCGCCAAGAAGAAGAACCCAAGAAGAAGAACAACTTCTCCAAGAAGGGCAAGAACACCAAGAAGAAGATGGCGAAGGTGTTCGCAAGGGCACTTGTGGCTTCCCTCAGCGACGTCGACTACTCTACGGGCGATGACATCTCAAGCGCTGAGGAGGAGATGGAGAAGCCGGAGAAGTCAAAGGACAAGAAGAAGACTTCCGACTTCACCGGGCTCTGCTTCATGGCAAAGGATGATCCCTACTCCGACTCCGACTCCGAGACAAGCAAGGTATCACAAACTCGTGAGGAGCTCATCTTTCGAAATGAATACTTGCATAATGCCTTGTTTGAGCAAGATAAGAAGTTAGTTGAGGCTGTGCGCAAGAATCGTAAGCTAAAGTCCGAGCTTGAAAGTACCAACGTTGATCTTGCTTTTCTCAAGTCTTGTGTTGATGAGGATAGGGTGGTAGAGTGTGAGTCTTGTGATGTTGTCATGAATGATCTAGTCTCTCTGAAGGATGTGCATGCTCAAGTTGCCAGTCAGCTTGAGAGTGCTTTGAAAGAGCTAGAGGAGCTCAAGGCTCGACCTCTACTCTTGGGTGTTTGTAAGACTTGCCCTAAGCTCACACATGACTTGGATAGTCAATTGTCCAAGGTTAAAGAGCTAGAGGCAAAATTGCTAAGTGGTCCTCGTGGAACACCACCACCGTGTGTTGTGTGTGCCTCTTTGAAGAGTGATCTTGTCACCACCAAAAACGAGAACCTAAAGCTATCCCAAGAAGTCGAATACCTCACCACTCGCCTCACAAGAACCAAAGAGAGTGAGAAGAGAATTGAGAGTGACTTGCTGAGGGTTAAGGAAGGTTCAACTCAAGGATACAACTTGGGTTTGGGTTATGAGAGGTGTGAGAAGGAGAGTGAAAATGTGGGTAAGTTTGTACCAAGCTCCAACCTCCAAGATGAGAGTGAGAAACTTAAACCCACCGACACCTACTACCCATCAAACCCAAAGCCATCCTTTAACCCAAGAGAGGTCAAGAAACAAAAGCAACAATCCAAACCACCTACACAACCAAAACCAAAACCCAGGAATGTGTTTACTTGCATGTTTTGTGGTAGGGATGGTCATTTGGATGAGTTTTGCTTTAGAAGGAAGAGAATTGAAAGGAGGCAAGCTGAGTTAGCTAGGAATGCAGTCTATCATTCCTATGTTGACTATCCGCCTCACACTCCTTCTCGTGCTTACAGTGGACTTGGTCATCGCTCATATGACTTTGGTTCACGAAACAGAGGATTCGAGTCGCGACGCTTTGATGGCCCACGTTTTCCCTTTCGTGGTGTTCATCCCCAGCGTGGATATAGTCATCCCTCATATGACTTGTATCCCCATGACATGAGGAGTGAGTTTGGACGCTTTGACGGTCCACATCGTCCCTATCGTGGTGCTCGTCCCGTGCGTTCCAATGATCAAGTGCATAGAACTGTTTTTACTTCTGCAGGTCGTGTGGTTAGGTGCTGGATTCCTAAAGCTTATCTCTCTAACCCCAGCACTGAGCCCTCGATCTTTTCTTCACGTTCTATGTAGGTAGCTGATGGAGGCCTGGAGGACAAGTGGTTGATGGACTCCGGTTGTTCGCGTCATATGACCGGTGATACTAGATGGTTCTCCAGCCTCACCCCCGTGAAGCAAATTGACTATGTGACATTCGGGGACAACAAAAAGGGTAGAGTAAAAGCAATTGGCGCTGTCAAGGTAAATGACTCATTCACTCTCAAGGAAGTAGCCCTAGTAGAGCATCTCAAGTACAATCTACTTTCTGTTTCTCAGTTGTTGGATGATGGTAATGAAATGATCTTTAAAAGGAATGCATCTCGCGTTGTTGATTCGACTGGTGCTTTGATTTGCAATATTTCTCGAATTGACAGAGTTTTCCGTGCTGATTTTGTTTCTTCTTCTGGTTCTCACAAGTGTTTGTTCGCTCAACCTTCTTCTGAGCTTTGGACATGGCATAGGAGACTGGGTCACATGAGTTTTGACTTGTTGTGTCGCTTAAGTGGCCTAGGATTGATCCGAGGATTGCCTAAGCTCAAATTTGAGAAAAACCTTGTTTGTGCACCTTGTCGTCATGGCAAAATGGTTGCCGCTTCTCATCCACCAATCAATTTGGTGATGACTGAGCAGCCTGGGCAATTGCTTCACATGGACACTGTTGGTCCTGCTCGGGTTCGTTCAGCTGGTGGGAAGTGGTATGTTCTTGTGGTCGTTGACGATTTTTCTCGCTACTCTTGGGTCTTCTTTCTTAAGAGCAAGGATGAAGTGTTTCATCACTTTCGGAGCTTGGCTTTGAGGTTGTTCAAGGAACTCCCTGGTGCACAACGAGCTATCCGCAGTGATAATGGCACCGAGTTCAAGAACTCCTCGTTCAGTGCTTTCTGTCTTGAGAATGGTCTTGAGCACCAATTCTCTGCACCTCGTGTTCCTCAGCAAAATGGCATAGTTGAAAGAAAGAACAGAACCCTTGTTGAGATGGCCCGGACGATGCTTGATGAGCATAGGACTCCGAGGCGGTTCTGGGCTGAAGCCATTAGCACCGCTTGCTATGTTTCTAATCGGGTTTTCTTGCGCTCAATTCTTAATGTGACTTCTTATGAGCTACATTTTGGGAGGAAGCCAAGTGTTTCTCATTTGCGTGCTTTTGGTTGCAAGTGCTTTATTCTCAAGCGTGGCAATTTGGATAAGTTTGAGTCAAGATCTTCCGATGGCATTTTTCTTGGTTACACCCCACATGGTCATGCTTATATGGTTTTGAACTTGGAAACTAACACCATCGTGGAGTCCTGCGATGTAACCTTTGATGAATCTATGCCTTGTACAAGTGGTGTTGTTGAGTGTGCAGGTGACAGGGAAATGGAAGAGAGCATCTTTGTAGACGGTGATCTACCGGCTCCAGGTGAAGATGAGGATGAACCACTACTTCCTACTACTTCGCCTGCTCCTGAGCCGGTCCCTGCTTCCACAGTTCAAGCAGAGGGTCCCGTAGCATCTACATCCTCTTCGGCGGCCGTCGATCCAGCTCCAGCCGTCGTCGAGCAAGCCCCAGCTGTTGTTGAGGGGGAGGTACGCTCCGAGAGAGAGGCCCCTCGACACATCCAAAGTCGACATCCTCCCCACCAAATGATCGGTAATCTAAATGAAAGGACAACAAGGTCGAGGTCTGCTCATCTCGCATGCTTTACAAATTCTGCATTTGTTGCCTCCTTTGAACCTCGAGATGTTGGACACGCTCTTTCTGATTCCGATTGGGTCAATGCCATGCATGAGGAGCTAGAAAACTTTGAGAGAAACAAAGTCTGGACCCTTGTTGAGCCTCCTCCCAATGTGAATGTGATAGGAACCAAGTGGGTGTTCAAGAACAAACAAGGTGAGGATGGTCTAGTTGTGAGAAACAAAGCTAGGCTTGTGGCTCAGGGGTTTAGCCAGGTTGAGGGCTTAGACTTTGGGGAAACCTTTGCTCCTGTAGCGCGTCTAGAAGCCATTAGAATCCTGCTAGCCTTTGCCGCGTCTAAGGGCTTCAAGCTTTACCAAATGGATGTCAAAAGCGCTTTCCTAAACGGCTACATAGAGGAAGAGGTTCATGTCAGGCAACCCCCAGGCTTTGAAAATCCCAAGTACCCAAACCGAGTGTACAAGCTTCAGAAGGCTTTGTACGGGCTAAAGCAAGCACCCAGGGCATGGTATGCTAGGCTGAAAACCTTCTTGCTAGAGCGCGGGTTTGAGATGGGGTGTGTGGACAAAACCTTGTTTACCCTCAAGCATGGCACTGACTTTCTTTTGGTTCAGATATACGTGGATGATATCATCTTTGGTGGTTCATCTCATGCTCTTGTGTCTAAGTTTCAGGCAATGATGGAAAATCAGTTCATGATGTCCATGATGGGCGAGCTGCCCTACTTCCTTGGTCTTCAAATCAAGCAATGCAAGCAGGGTACCTTCATTCATCACGCCAAGTACACGAAGGACTTGATGAAGAAGTTCGACATGTCGGATGCCAAGCCCATGTCGACCCCGATGGCCACTTCCACCGTGCTCGATCCGGATCTTGATGGTGAAGCGGTGGACCAGTGGGAGTACCCGAGCATGATCGGCTCCCTCTTGTACCTCACGGCGACAAGGCCCGACATACACTTCGCGGTGTGTCTTTGTGCTCGCTTCCAATCTTCACCAAGGGAGTCTCATCGTCAAGCGGTGAAGCGCATCTTCAGGTATCTCAAGTACACCCTTGAATTCGGCATTTGGTACTCTGCATCATCTACACTTTCTCTTTGTGGTTATTCGGATGCGGATTTTGCTGGGTGTCGAGTTGATCGGAAGAGCACTTCGGGTACTCCATTTTCTTGGGTCTTCTCTTGTTTGTTGGTCTTCTCGCAAGCAATCTGGCGTAGCCCAATCCACAACCGAAGCTGAATATGTTGCTGCTGCTAGTTGCTTATCCCAAATCCTATGGATGACTTTCACTTTGAGGGACTATGGGTTAACCTACAAGAGTGTTCCACTTTTTGTGACAACACTAGTGCCATATGCTTATCCAAAGACCCAATCCTACATGGGAGAGTCAAACACATAGAGGTGAGGTACCACTTCTTGAGAGATCATGTTGCAAAGAGGGACATCGAGCTTACATACATTGATACCCACAACCAATTGGCCGATATCCTCACCAAGCCCCTAGACGCCGAGCGCTTTGCATTTCTCCGGGGGGAACTTGGTGTTTGCTATCCTTATGGCATTGTTTGAGGGGGAGTTGGCTTCTTTGTAAATATGTATCTTACTTTTCTCGCATTTGTATTGCATTATAAGATAAGCATCATGTATAATATGCATCTTTAGAAGAAGCTTCAACCTTTATGTCTCCTTGTATTTATTGTTGCTATGATTGAGATTGAGCTAAGTTGTGTGATTGCTAGTAGCATGCTTTTAAACTTAGGCCCTTTTAGATAGTATGGCATAGTTTCATTTGAGCAAGCTAGCTAAACCTTGAGATGAAAATTGGCTTTTGTGAGGCTTATGATCTATGCATGCCTATGTTTGTTCACCATGTGTATGCTTGTTTTTATCCTTGTCAAGACTTGTTTTAAGGCTAGAATTAGAAAATGTCTTGACTTCGGCAACTTATTGTTTGGGGGATGGACTTTGGCAAATGTTTAGCTCATGATGGGACTTTGGGGGACAAATGTCCTTTTGCCAAAAGGCATACTCATTTGCTTCTTGTGCTTAATTTCTAAAATCAATTTGATCTCTTGTGCAAAATGCTAAAAATCCAATACGGTGCCTTGAAGCCTCGGGGTGTTTGCCGTAACCAGTCGTGCGACCCTCCGCTTGGATAAAAGGTTACTTGAGGATGAAAAATAAAAGACAAGCAAAAGCTTGCAATCTTCACTTGATCAAATTGAGTCTTTGTTGCATATGTGAGCGTTTGTCAAAGCACGTCTTTCCGAATGTTTGTTGCTTGAGTTGAGATTGACACTTGCTAGTTTTCATGGATTCACTTAATGCTTGTTTTGCCTTGGATAGGGATGATCATACATGTGGTGACCATGCTTTTCATGATATAGCAATTTGAATCTATCTTGCTCAATTTAATCTTCATGCTTAGCTTGTCTAGCTCTTTGCTTTTGTGCTATGCTCTCTATTATGGCCTTCGTGCAATTGTAAGCTCATGCTTTTACACTTCAAGGTTCTATGTTTGTTCATAGCAATGATAAATGCTTGTTGACATGATTTTTGAAGCTTGGTAGGATTCCCACCTCATGCATTGCATTTTTGGCTCTCTTGTATCTTGATGAGTTCATTGCCAAAGGGGGAGAAATATCGATAAGTTTGCATCTCAGATAGATATCAAGGGAGAAAATACCTTTGAAATGCTTTTGGGGGAGTTTTGGGCGAAAATGCATCATTTCTTGTTTTCAGTTCAGAAACATCCCACCGGAGTATCCGGTTGCCTACCGGACTGTCCGGCCGCCGGAGTATCCGGCACAGTACCGGATTATCCGGGCATTTCGCATTGCATGAGAAGTTGCACCACTTCAGGGGGAGTTTTTCTGTAAACTCTTTTGTTCCGACTTTTTCCTGAGTCTTTGTGGATCTTTGCGACTTTGTGCCGCTTTCTTCGCCAACTCTTGGCTTTTGTGATCCTTTGCTACTTGATGGTCATTTGCTTCCATTTTTCTTGGTTTTGGACCATCTAGTTAGCTTTCTTGTTTTCGCATTTCAATGTACTCATCAAGGGGGAGATTGAGGAACCATGTTGAGATGTGCCATGGTTCATGATGTGATGAGTAATTGACAACGAACGAGTTTGAGTTGAACTTGAGGTTCGGGTTTGAATTGCGGGATTTTGAGGGTTGCATGAGCATGTATATTGATTATGTTTATGGCTAACCGGAGTTGGTGAAGATGATGAGAAGAATAGAGGAGATGGAGAAATGTGTTTGCTTGTCTAATGATGTGTAGGTCAATGGAGTCAACTTGATGGTCAACGGCGAGAGGATCGGGAGGAACAAGCGAGAGGCTTGGGTCCGGGCGATCGAAAGGCCGGGTGAGGTCAAGGGTGATCCACACCGTACACGTGGCGGACAAGAAGCACGGAGGGTTTCGCGGTTTGGCCTCAAAACCGTGGAAGTGATGAAGACGGCGGGTTGACCAAGTCAAGAGGCGAACGGGAGGCCGAGTCAAGTGAAGGGTCCCGACGGGCTGGGACGAGAAGACTTGACGGCAAGGTTCGCGGGACGAGGTGACACGCGTCGACATCGAGGTGGTTTCCCGGTTTATGCCTCAAAACCGGCGGGCGGACGGTTTCCCGGTTTGGGCCTCAAAACCGGCGGCGGCGCATGGTGGTGTACATGGCACCATCGCGAAGGTTGCGTCGAGGCGAAGCGAAGTCGTGAAGGGCCCGATGGCGTTCGGGCGAAGGAAAAAGAGTTGGACGATTTTGCCCCTAGTGGTAGGTGGGAGTATGTAATACCTTAGGGGTAAGTTGGGAAAGAGAAAATGCCCATATAGGGAGGTGGAGTTGGCTGGCCACCTTGAGCCTTGAGGGACCAAGTCATTTGCATCTAGGGATAGGACTAGCTAGGGGAGAGCTAGAGAGAGATGAGAGAAGAGGGAACAAGGTGAGAGCTTGTATCTTCAACTTTCTACAAGAGAGGGAGGAAGAGGGCGGCGCCCTAGCTTTGTACCTATGGATTTCGTGATTGAATCAATGGAATGAAGTTTGTTTGAATCAATCTCGTGCTCTTGTTCTTCCTCCCCATCTAATTCCCGAATTTATCTTTTTCCTCATTTTCGGAGCTATTTTCGGGTGATTTTTCGATCTCCTTTTTGGCTGCGATTTGGGATGGTTTTCTTGGATGGATTCGGTGCTAGGATGTGTGGGAACATGCCTTGAGTGATCTCGTTCAAGATCTCCCCACGAGTACCTCGAATTTGTGGATTTCGTCCAAGTTTGACCAAACCCTTGTTCTTGCACGTGATCTGAAATTCGATGGGTTTTGGTTGGGTTTTTGGTATGGATCCACTTTGATGAGGTTCCCAATCTTGTCACGCACCTAGGGTTCAAGTTTGGTGATTTTTGGAGGTCATTTGATTGGGTTTCGGATTTTGGAGCAACCGGCCGCGCGTTTTTTCTTGCTGTTCATCGTCTACCGGAGTATCCGACCGAGTACCGGAGTATCCGGACCTGGTACCCGACCGGATTATCCGACACATTACCGAGTATCCGGGCCTGATACTCACCGGATTATCCGACAGCTTACCGGAGTATCCGGTCCTGTATCCGATCGGAGTACTCGACCGGAGTATCCGACACATTGCCGGACTATCCGGTGGGGGGTTTCTGTACCCGGTACGGTATCCGACCGGAGTATCCGACAGTTCTACCGGAGTATCCGGCGCCGGAGTATCCGACTTGATACCGGACTGTCCGATAGGGGGTTTCTGGACTTGAACTTTCAGATCGTCTCATCGAGTTCGATTTCGCTTGATTTGCTTCCGCAAGAGTTCCTACACATCCTTGATCATTCCTAGGGTCAGCACAACACTCCTCATGTGTATGTGTGATCTAGGTGATCAATCTTGAGGCGGGTCGGGACATAGGCCGAATTCTTTACAAGAATTTTTATCGGCTCCCATTCACCCCCCCCCCCTCTGGTCGCCTTCTCGGTCCTTCAAAGGTAATAGTTTTTTGCCATGTCTAGCATGTTATTATGTGCTTGTCAGAAGGTTTACACTGTTGTTTTTGTCTTGCTAATATAGTACAGTCCATACCACTTGCTCACAAATATAAGGGTTTTTTGGGGGGTGTTTGATCAAAGCCAGACCCTTAAACTTTGACTATAAATCATAAAAAAAAATTCACAAAGTTTGACAATATAGAATTGATATTTCAAGATTCATAGTGAAACATGCAATCATAATATTAACTCTTTCAAGAAAATAGTTTATTTGATAGATATGGTTGGTCGAAAAATTGAGACGTTTTATACATTTTAGTCAAAATTTTAAAGCCTTACATTTAATTATGAACGGAGGTAGTACACTAGTTTCTTGAATTCCTAGTATTGTACATACTCATCAGCGTTGGATTTCCTTGATTGACACAGGGGAGCACTGCTATTACTGTTGCCGACCAGCAGTTCTGGTGGTACAAATAATTGAAATCCTATACGTGGATGCCTTCAGTGTGAACAACGGGACTGGCTGCTGCGACCTTTTACTATGTTACTTGTCCATCCTTGTTTTTTCCTTTAAAATAAATGATGTGCTTGAATATGTCTACCGTGTAACAAATCTGAATTCCACGTGCAATTGGTACGCCCTTGATGTTTTCGTAGTGTATGATTGGAATCCTGGATATGATCCAGAATGTAATGGAGTTTAATCTCCGGTGGTCGTGTGAAAAGTTCATGACCTGAAAGCATTTTTTTTTTTGACGCGAAACTGTAGGGAAAGTCCCCACAGTGTTTGTTGATTTTCATTATATAAAGAGAAAACAGGAAGTCTTAGGCTACAAAAGTCTACAGCTAAAACTAATACATCCAATTATGCAGCTGGGAAAACCAAAGAAAAAGGGTACAACAGCTACTATACAGTATAGATACAACAACAGATTTACAAAGCAGCAAGCCATTGCTTAATTGGTTGATAATGCCTTTCATTGATTCTGCACAAGTGCAGAGTCACTTCTTCCTTGAATGAGCGCTTCCAATTGGTAATGCTTGGGGGCTTATTCTCAAAGATCTTGCCATTTCTTTGTTTCCATATCATCCAAGCAGCTACCGAAAACATCTCTGTGAAGAGTTGTTAAGAGAAATTTTGTTTTACCTGCAGCAACCCTATCGTAAATGTCGAACTCATCGTTCCATACAACTCCAATTGAGTACCAGCAGGTTATGCTGAAAAGGGCATTGAAAGAATAGATGCATCAGTTGCACTGGAAGGACCAGGCAAAGAAACATCACATACAGTAAGCTTGGAGGGACCAGGTAGACTGTTCCCAATCTCAGCAATCAAGAAACACCCGAAAAATATTTTAACTAAATAACCAACAGTCATAGCCGAGTTACAGTCATTAAGACTGGTATAAAGTTGAACCAAAACAAGTACGGCAATAAAAATAAGACCAGCAACTATAGTCTTTTTTTTTTTTTTGAGGGCGACCAGCAACTATAGTCTGCATCACAACTATAGACTAGTACCATGCAAGAGCTAGGTGAAGATTTGTGCCAGCTGCCTCCTGTGGAGATCACAGCAGAGAAGCTTCTTAAGCCAAGAGTGCCCAATGGGAACTAAATCTACAAGAATGTCCAGAAAACAGAGTGTCTTTCTCTGTTTTGAAGTTGTGCTTCGTCGTAGGCATTGCCGCCTATATGCGGCTTATGTTAATTAAGATAATATTTCAAAACCTTAATGGGCCCCTGAAACTTGATGAGCCACCCTTACAATTGCACGCTGCTCTGCTCCTCCAGCTCACAAGCCAGGTCGCCTCCGTTGACACCGGGTGCCCAGCACGGCACAGGCACCAGGCGCGCCACGTCACAGAAACAGCGAGTTAGTTATCACAGATTGACAGGCCCCCAAATGTCGGGGACGAGAAACCAATCGATCAACCCTGGAGGACGCCGTCGCATCCCAGTGGCCGCCGCTCCAGCCAGAGCTGATGGAGAACTCTGAAGTTGCCGATTTGTTCAGCGTAAGAAGGACGCGCTGACGGTGCTGCGTTCGGCTGGCTCACTGGTCCACGCGCCGTGTGTTCTGGACTTCTGGTTGCGCACTTGTCCGGGAGTTTAGCTCGGTTTTCTACAGTGCCAAAACCACTCCTGTTTAATTACCGAGAAACCGAGCGAAAACTGATTTTCCTACAGTATAGAGGTTCGGTTACCGCGAGATTGAACCCTGCACTAAAGAGCAGAGTATATTCACTCATTTCTGTTGTTCGCTCACACAAACAAATGTCGTTGGTGACGCGCAGCAACGTGTTGGACCCTTTCATGGGCAGCGCCGCGTTCGACCACTTCTCCATAGACATCTGGGACCCCTTCTCCATGCTCGGCGGTGGCCGCTCCATCTTCTCGTCGACCCTTCACCGCCGCCGATCACACCGCAGCCTTCGTGAACGCGCGCGTGGGCTGAAGAGAGCCCCCGGAGGAGCACGTGTTGATGGCCCCGACCTCCCTGGCGTCCGGAAGGAGGAGGTGAAGGTGGAGGTGGAGGACGGCAACGTGCTCGCCAGGGAGAAGCAGGACGCCGGGGACACGTGGCGCCGCGTCGAGCGCAGCAGCGGCAGCTTCCTCCGCCGCTTCGGGCTGCCGAACGTGAGTGCTCTAGCAGAAGCTATCTGCAATAACATTTGATTGTTCTAACTTCCATCCAAGCTACCTCACTAACTCGTCATTGACTCGTGTGCAGAGGTGACATCGCGCCAACTGCATCTAACGTTGGGGAATGTTCGATGTAAATATAGCCGCGACATAGCATATTTGTTTTTGAATTGTCCCCACGTCTGGCAGGGGGACGCTTGATGTACTCTTTTATGTATACACAAATTTACCATGTGAGTAAGCGAAGAAAATGACTGACCCTCTTCCACTGTATATATGACCCTCCTCATAGTTTTGATTCCATGGATCCACCATGTTAGCATAGGCAGGAAGCAGAGAAACACATACACCACCGGCTAAACCTATTCCGGGCCAGAAACGTGCACACCATACTACCTGGGCTGGCTGCTTCTCCTTCACCTATGGGCTTGATGCCTTCTTGTGGGAAACATCAAACGATTCAAACCACACAAAATCCAAGTGACCTTTTTTCCCCCTCGAAATGGATTATAGTGGTACTGAGCTCAATTGGGTCTTTCTTCCCTGTCATGAAAATTGTTTGTAGACTCTATGTAAAAGTATTATAAACTTTATTCACCCACAGAAAAATATAGGCGGCTACTAACTGAAACATGGAGCAAGAACCCCATGTTTTATCATTTGACATTAGGTGCTACAATATATTGTCCGTTTATACGAGCTTTGAAGCTTCTTCTTTCTTTCCTTCTTTTTTTTATTTTTTTTGGACTGGAAGCTTTGAAGCTTTCTGAATTAACATGCCGCCCTTTCCAAAAAGGAAAAGAAAAGAACATGCTGCGTAATCTGAGCCGTTCGAACCACGAGTCCACCAGTGTTTCACGATCCAACGAGCCTCCTTCCAACTCCGGGGATCCGAAATGGTCCCACCCAGAGCAACGGACGCGCTCCGCCGCCGGGTCGCGGCGGCGGCAGCGGCCCTGGACCGGGGACGAATCGCCGTTACGAGGAGGTGGCGGCGCTGACCTGCCACAGCTGCGGCGCCTCGACCTTCAGTTGGCGAACCGAGTTGCAGACCCTTGCGATTCAGGTACTATACTCCTATAGAAGGTTGCGGATTCTAATTAGGTGATTGAGTTGAGACTTGAGACTCTATATGATGCTTGTTTCTACAGTGATAGATCCAGTTAAGATAACTTCAATAGCATACCCGTGGACTAAGATTCCGAAGGTAATCTGTTCTAACAATAGAGACGAGTGGGAGTAGGCGAATCGAGAAGAGTGAGAGTGGGCACCATCTAGTAATTATTTACTCATGGAGTTGCGAGGGGTTCAGAATTACATGTTCAGCGAAACGTCTCAGATTGTGCTGTTGCTACTTAATACATCAGGAAAAAGCATGTTATTCGATAGAATTTTTGTCATCACTTATCAGATCAATGACACCGAGAAAGTTGCACTCTTTGGACACTTGATGTCAACATATCTTAACACTAATTTGAACCTAGACAATGCATTAGAGACCTGAGTGCGCATAGAACATTACATGCAACTAATATACCTGTAAATGGTATTTACAACGTCAGGCAATTCCGAAGGACATTTACTCTATGGTGATTTCGTGCCAATGCACTCTAAGGTGAACTCATTGCCAAAGAAATTTCCACCGCAGCAACTGCAACCTCACTCAACTTCTCTATCCACTGCCAGCTGGATCGATTTTGGTCTCATAGATGCTTCGGTGGCTGATAAGTTTATCCTTGCGGCTGCTGCCACAGTGCTTCCCGTGGTGCAATCTGGTTAACTAGTACGTTTCCATTCTACAGTTTCTGAAACAATAGCACCAGTTTATTCTACCTTTTGTGCCATAAATAAGATTTTAATGTCAAACAGGAATTAAATGTGAAGGCACTGCTTTGTTCTTTCCTTTGGCGCATGTTGGAGCTGGTGGCTTGTATAGTAATGTGCTCATGTCCCATAAGCACATTAAAAACACAATGATTAGGAGGCACCACATCAGATCATCACTTTTGCAGGTCACATCCACCATTCACAATAAACAAATGAAAAGAGATTTTGGGTGGAAAATGTATGGGAATTTCCTACTGGTGATATCGATGTTCTAAATCATGCAACTAATGTACTATGAAGCTTCCTTCGCCCTGCACTTTGTTGGACCAGGCTTTTGAATCGACCCACCCTCCAAAGGAACAAAAAGAACCAGATGTTTCAAGCAGGTGAAGCAACACCTTTGCTTGCTCATCTGCAGGCTTCCGCACCCAGAATTATTTCACAACCAGAACAGGATCTGGTCCTAGTCTGGCAGTCTTGCAGTCTTGAGTGTCTAACACTCCACCACTCCGACTAGCTGCCGCTCCTGATTCATCAAAAGATTTCCACAAGCACTTCACCTTTTGTGCCACTACATGGCTCCTGCTGGTCCGCTGGTGTTTGCGGGCAAATCGGTGGCAGCTGCTGTCGTCAAGGAGATCATTACCAAGGCCTTCAAGTACCTGGATGGCTACTTCAGTGCTGAAACCATGGAGGAGATGAAGACCAAGCTGGAGGATGGTATGATGCTGATCCAAGCAGTGCTTGACGTTGTCAGCCCAGATCACATCGAAGGTGAAATTGAATCCTTGGATCAGTGGTTCTGGAAGTTCCGAGGCGCAGTCGAGGAGGCTGAGGACGCCATCGATGAGCTTGAGTACTACGAGTTAGAAGAAAAGGCCAGGGATCATCAGGTTAGTGACTGGGGCTCCCCTTTCGCTAAGGCAAAACATAAAGTTATCACATCCGTCAAGCATCTTGGTGTTTTGGATAAGACTGTGAAACGATTTACTCACCGTGGCACACTCAAGAGATTAAAGAAGGCAGTGGATGGTTTAGATAAGGCAGTCACGGGTGCTATGAAATTTTTGAAAGTTGTAAAATATTACAAGGAAGCTGCTTCCAACAGATCAGGGTGGGAGGATTTCATGAGCAATAATCGCCAGACAGGTTCAACATCAACTATAACAAAATTTGTCGGGAGAGAAAAGGAGAAGAAGCAGATATTTGAATGGCTGTCAAAGAAGACATCTGCGGATCAAGAAGAAGCTGAGGTTATTCCTATCTTTTCTCTAATAGGTCATGGAGGTATGGGGAAAACTACACTAGCCCAACAAATATGCAAACATGATGAGTTTGTGAAGGATTTCAAAATCATCTGGGTGACTGTATCTACTAGCTTTGATGCAACATCGGTGACAAGGAAAATACTGGAGTCTGTAAACTGGGAAACCCCAAAGACTGATAGTTTGGAACCACTGCAGCAAGCTCTCAAAGATAAACTAAGTTCTGCTGATAAGTTTTTTCTTATTTTGGATGATGTTTGGGAAGAAGAGAAATGGAATGAGTGGGAAAAACTGTTTGCTCCTTTAAGAACTATGAAAGGAGGGAGCAAAATTCTTTTGACCACCAGAATGGCATCTGTTGCATCTAGGGCTGCAAGTGTGATGGGAGTTGCAAGAGAGGGTTTGACACTAGAAGAACTTGAAGCGGATGAAAATATAGAGCTCTTCAATCATCATGTGTTTTCTGGATTAAATAATCAAGATCATGGTGAGTTGAAAGGTATTGGCAAGCAAATTGCAAGCAAATTGAAAGGGTGTCCTTTGATAACAAAAGTTGTTAGTGGACATTTGCAAGGTAACATGACTTTCGAGTTCTGGAACAGATTCTTGTGTGAAGGTTATTTGAATGACTTCAATGGAAATACTGATGATATTATGAAAGTTCTAAGGCTAAGCTACTATTATCTACCAACCGAGCTTCAGACCTGCTTCCGATATTGTAGCATATTTCCACAAGATTACAAGTTCAAAAAGAAAGAATTAATGCTGATGTGGATAGGTTCGGGATTGATCTCAATTCGAGAAAATGAAGCAAAAAGCCTTGAGGAAATTGCAGAGGATTACCTGTTCCAATTATCTAGAAAATCTTTCTTTGAAACGGAAATCCGATATGAAAAAGAGTATTATGGGATGCATGATTTAATGCATGAACTAGCAGAGTATGTATCTTCTGGCGAATGCAAAAGAATTCTCTCTCCTGCCCAGTTAGAAGATGTGAAGGATACAGTCCGCCACTTGTGCATTGAGAATGTTAATGGACCACATATTGACCATTGCAACATATTTCAGCATTTGCAGAATCTGCGCACCCTTATCATTTCAGTAAAGCAAGAAAAAATCAGCAGACATATGAAAAGTGCAATTGGCACTGCTTTAGAAAATTTAAGTGCCTTGCGCCTAATACAGATAAATTATGCCAGTCCGTTCAATTTCCCTAGGAAGACTGGTTACTTAAAGCACCTGCGCAGTGTCTGTGTCCATAAATTAGCACCACAGAGTATCCATGTGATTCACAAATTCTATCACTTGAT
Organism: Eragrostis nindensis; assembly: GCA_012490785.1. Lineage (NCBI taxonomy): Eukaryota > Viridiplantae > Streptophyta > Magnoliopsida > Poales > Poaceae > Eragrostis > Eragrostis nindensis. The sequence goes on from JAAXCT010000585.1 coordinate 362,527, forward strand.
GGTACTTCAGGTGAAAACTGGTGACTTGGAGATTGACACCAAAAAGTTAAGAAATATGGGGAGCCTTGATCGTCTGCGATATCTGTCCTATGGTAGATTTGGTCAGTTTCCTGTAAGTAGACTCACATCTCTTCAAGAGTTGAATAGGTACGAGGTGCAAGGAAGCAAAGGCAATAAAATAAGTGATGTTGGAAACCTAAAGTATCTCCGTGAATTAGAAGTGCAAGGTCTTCAGAATATAGATAACAGTGATGATGCAAGGAATGCTAAGTTGAAAGAAAAGAAATATCTCATGTCATTATCTTTACAGTGGTCAGCATCATCTTCTCGCACACAAGATAGGATAGATGACTTGGTACTTGATCAGCTCGAGCCTCATGTTAACATCAGACAACTATCTATACATGATTATAAGGGTCTGAGACTTCCATTTTGGATGGATAACGATAACCTCACTATAAAAAAACTGGTGTCACTCGAATTGGAAGGATGCATAAATTGGGAACAGCTCCCCTTTCTTGGAGAGTTAGTATTGCTCAGGCATCTGACCTTTTACAGACTCCCTAAGCTACAGCAGATCGGCCGGTCTTCTCTTGTTTCTAGCAGTAGCAGCATGGAGTCGTACCTACCTCCGTGTCTTCACTCTCTAAGAGTAATAAAATGTCCGGAGCTAAAGGAAATACCTCTTCTCCCTACAAGCCTGGTGGATTTGGAACTAACAGAGGTTGGGTTGACCAATCTTCCAAGGATAGGAAAGCTGCATAGTGAGGATGTTGATGGCCAACAATCTTGTCTGACAACCATACAAGTTACACAATGCTCTGATTTAGTTTCACTTGATGGGAGCTTTTTGGATCAAATACAGTACTTGGGAGGCGTTCAAAAACTAATCATCATCGGGAACTGGAATTTGGAGTTAGTGTGCTTACCTTTCAAAGAAATGACTACGCTTGATACCCTCTTAATCGAAGGCTGTCCAAAGATGCGGATGCTGGAAGGTCGGGGAAACGTGATCCTCCCGTCATCAATTTCATACCTATCAATTGGCCAGTGCGGTAACCTGAAACTTCCGCTGCTTGTATCGCTGCAATCCACAAATATCTATAGGCTGAGACTTAACGGCTCAGACTTGGTCTCCCTCCCCTCTGCAGACGTGTGTAGTAATCTGAAGTCCTTGAAGGTACTGGACATCGGTGGATGTGATAATTTGGCATCCCTTGGTGGCCTCGGATCCCTTCCGTCCCTATCCATTTTAGTTATCGTTGGGTGTTGTAAACTGGTGGAAGCTGCTCGGTCCTCCCTGACAGGATATGCATCTGATGGCGAAGAAGAGCATCTTCTGGTGGTTAATTACCTAAGCATCGACTTCCCCTCCCTGCTGCTTGTTCAACCGCTCAAGAGTCTCCGCCACACCCGGGAATTACGAATTAAACATTTATCAGAGGCAGAGGGCTTACCTGAGCGATGGCTGCTACGAAACTGTGCATCCCTCCACACTCTGACCATATCCAAAGCCGAATTGCTCCCGCTGAGCATCAGGGACCTGTCCTCTCTCCAGAAATTATTCCTGTTTGATGCGGGAAAACTCCAATCACTTCCAGACCTACCCTTATCCCTGTGTTACCTGGAAATTGAGTGGCCGTGCCATCCAGATCTGCTGGAGAAGATCAGAGATTACGAAAGCCCTGAGTGGGTCAAGATTTCCCATGTCCTAAGAATGCAAATAGGTATCTCCACCTTCCACTCTCATCCTCACTTGTTTTTGATTGCTTGTGCGTTCCATCCAGTTTCTGTTTAGCTTTTATGTATTCACAGATTTTTAGCTCATCTACTGCTCTTCTGTGTTCTCTGCATATTACTTGTTAAATCAGTAGATTCAAGCTCTTGCTTTGTTAATTTTTCTTGTTTGTCTCTGCAATTCCCCAATGTTCCTGTTTTGTCCCGGTTTACACTCACGGATTACTGACTGCAAACTTCCTTGTGAAAGGAAAATGGCGCTTCATTTTGGGAAAGGAGTGCAACAAGGAGACTTATGATGAACTCTGGTATTCAACAATCTGCGAATGACCAATTTTTATTTGTTTTTGCATTGAATAATGGTTGTTGCATACATCTATGTGGATATTGGTTTGTAAATTTCTCTATGTTTCGCTTCCACAGTATGAAAGATACCGTTGCTAGTTTTTCTTCCTTTTTTTTCCCCCTTTTTGTAGATTCAAGCTGTGTTCTTTGTTCAAACTATTTATAGATTGCTTATAGTTCATTGTTAGATCATAGCTATTTGCTAGAACCTAGTGTGTTGCTTAAAAAAGATTTATCTTAAGATCTTAATTTCCTGCTGTATGTATGTATTTGTTTGGTTGTTGAACAGTACAACAACCTGTTATGTTAACAATTTAATATTAATTTTTTGTAGATCGGACAAACAAATAAGTTCAACTTGTCTAAGATATATATGTTTCTATTAACAGGTTGGAGGACGATAATACACTTTCTTCTTGGGCCAACCAACAAGATAATATCATAATAATGGCAAGGGCGTTAAATCAGCACTGAGGAGGTGGAGGAATCTACCCCTTCTGGGTAGTACTTCTTAGCTTTCTGTTGCTGGAGGAACTGTTGAGGGTATCAGCACCATAAAGGTCTTTCATGGTCTTCTGATACGGTGTGAAAATACTTGAATATTACTTTAGTAAGCAATTTTATTAAGACTTCTAATGTTGTTCATTTCCTCTGCTGCCAGTTCTTTGCTGTGTTGTAGGATGAAAATCGAATTCCTTCACTGTGGATTCATGCTACCAGAAAGATGTGTGATCAACTGGTAACATAGGCGCTTACTTTGACAATATGTTGTTTTTTCCTGAAGATAATTTTTTGAACTTGAGGTCCAATGCATAGGGAAATGTTCAACTCAATGCAAGCATGCTATGAACGCTATATGCTCCTGGCCTGTGGGCTTTTGCTCAGAGTGGGCTGTGTTGATATTATAAAATTTTGGTAAACACTGTTGGAGTTTTCTCTATGAAAGGATCAAGGTACCGAGAGGGGAGTGTGAATCGGTGTCTAAGTAATCTCTCTACTTGGTACTCAAGGTTATGAAACTAACTAGACTAAGATGATGACAAGAAGCTAGTCAAGCGCGCACACAACCTAGTCTAGCAAGGAGCAACACCCTAACAAACAATTCTACGAGGTAACAAAGGAACAACTTATCATGCAATTCTACTAGCAACATAAAGGTAAATGCGAAAACGTAAATGCTAGTAAGTAAAGGAGATAGGGATAAAAGTGCTCATAATGTTTTCCCGTAGTATCGGAAGGATGGCGCCTTCTCCTACTCCACGTTGGGTCACTCCCGCCGGAGTTTCGACCCCGTCTCTCCGCTCAAGGGCGATCCCTCCTAGAGCACACTTCACCTTCCGAGTGAAGTCGCGGGCACGTCCCGCCAGGCTCTCCAGGGTACTCTTCCGGAGGTAAGGCTCCGCACTTGATGCGTGCCAAAAGGCGCTCCACTAGTGATGCTTCTTTCGCACAAGAAGCTCCAAGACCGTGTACAAACTTGTGTCGGCTTCCACAACCCGCCGTGCCAAACAGGTCTAGGCCTTGCCATAGACCAAGAGTAACAAACTGAATTGACTCTCTCAAGCTCACACTAGCCTAGAGATTAATGGATGCAATTGCTACTCTCTCAACCATTAGGATCACTCCAAATCCTTCACAAGTGCTTCCCTTCCTTGCCCTTCGCTTTCGCTGAGTTTCCCACACTCCAACAATGGCCAAGAGAGTCCTCAAGAGCCGAGCAACCCACTATTTATAGGCTACCAACTAAACTAACCGTTGCTCAAAAGTGCCCAGTCGCAGTAGGGACCGGACCATAGACCATACACTCCGGTCTCTATACCGTCGTACCGTCCGGTCTCTATTCTGAGGACTTCCAGAAACTTCTGTTTTTCTGTCTCAACTCATCTTGTAGGGACCGTACCGGGACCGGACCTTCCGGTCTCTTCTCGATCTCCTCCAACAGAAACTTTCCTTCTCTGTTGCTTCTTCTCTGTAGGGACCGGACCATCCGGTCTCCTGACCGTACCGTCAGATCCAATGGTCCGGTCTTCATTCTTCCATCAACCCATCTGTCTGGATCTCCAATGAAGACTGGACCATCCGGTCTCTTCTGCAGAAGTTGAACTTTGATCCATTCCTTGATCCTTGCTTCCAACTCCCTTCTTGGTTCGTCCACTTCTCTTCTTTCACTCTAGTGCCTAAGAGACTCACAATGCATCCAAAGATCTCTAACACTAGTGTGCTCTCAAGAGAATCAACGATCCCTCTTGATAGTCCGGTTTTTCCTATGGACTCAAGCCTACATCTATACCAAGCCAACACTTGCTTGGATCTAGCATGTCCTTAGCTTTGATCCACCTTCAACCTTGACTCCATCAAGTTCTCGATCCGAATTGTTGAGGCAACCAATCATCGAGTCGTCGATAAAGATAGGGTTTGTGAAACGACGCTTTCTTGACGTGATCATAGAATCATACATGAAAATGTTAGTCACATCAATATGGTCACTCAATCTCCAAAACATTCATACGTTTGGGGTTTCAATACTCCAATGGTCATGAAGCTTACACTCTATGTTGGTTTGTTCAGGTTGTTGCACTCTCAACTTTTTTTCAAAATTTTACCACCAAGTTCTAACAATTACAATCTCACCAAACTGTTGGAAGAAATTGTTAGCTAAACCCCATCAAAATTTGGAAAAGGAATTTTTAGCCAAATGTTGGCCTGTGTCAAATCCTCACAGCCAACAGTACTGAATTCTGCATCTGATTATGAACTAGAGGTATCATCCTTGATATATATGATTAGATCCCTAGCAACATAGCTACCAAGTACCAACTAACGTAGGAACTTCCGAGAAAATAACACAAAAGAAGCTTCACATCAACGATTGGTTTGCGAATAGAACTTTAATGTGACTGAAGGGCGCAGTTGCATGTACAGTTCAAATGTTTAAACTTGTTTCTTGCTAGGATATATAACTTTTGCAAAACTAACAAGCACAAACTCTGATATCAGCAAGTAGCTAATCCTTATGAACTTGGCTGTCAGCATTAGTTTTTGTAGTCAATGGAATTTGCGACCCCAGTACTTGCAACCTGGCCCTTTGAGAATTAGACACGGGACAGTGCACACCGTGTGTGGCAATTCAGAGTTGAATGAACTGCAGCAAAGATTCACATTAATCAATTTAATAATACTATAAGGTACCAGTCTTTTGCATACTACCTCTATCCCTTAATATAGGACGTTTTGGAGTTCAAAATTTTTCCCTAAATACTATAAGGTCTCAGTTATTGATTGATTTACTGAGAAAAATATATTTGATGATAGTAAGAGCTATTATGAATCCACTAAATCATCAAGAAATGTTCGTTCGTTGTTTTCCATTTGTACTTTTGTTTACGTTGTACTCTCTCCGTCCCAAAATAATTGACGCTTTTGACTTTGAGACATCATATTTGACCATTCATCTTATTCGAAAAATTTATGCAAATAATTTTTTTTATAACTTGTTTTCTCATTAACTATACTTTCATCATGGCATATTTGTTTTAGTATTTATGCAAAAAAATTGAATAAGACAGATAGTCAAATGTGATGCCTGAAAGTCAAAAGCAGTAGCTAGCTTTGCTAAGGGAGTAGTTCTGATAAAGTCAATTTCTACTTGTGATGGTTTACAAATTCTACAGCTTTGATTATTTCTTCAGGTATGAGGATAGCTATAGCAAGCCAACGTCTTTTTCTAACCTGTTCCTGTTGTGTTACATTTTGTTTGGTTTGATGTGGTCCTCTTGGCGGTTTTATTTTTTCATATTTATAATTCCTTGTCTGCAGATGGCAGTAGTAAGAAGTCACCAGATCACTGAACTCTTCAAATCTGTTCATAATCGTTAAATATGTGCCAATTATGCATAAATGGGATTGACCAAGCTCTTATTTGTGAACTATTATATATCTTTTCTTAATTGTTTTTCTTCTTGGTTTGTCGTTTGTTTGATCCAGTATTTCCCAATCTTAAAATAATTCGGCTAATTTTCTGAAACATTCTTTCAATCTAAATATTGTATTATATCTTGTTTGAAAATAAAGAAAGGCATTAGGGACAAGAGGCATTTGTACTCACTTGTGTCGAACCATTTGTTGGCGTAGATTGATGTGCGGCTTGCACTGGACTTGTTCTTCTCAGGGTGTCATTGTTCGGAAATTGCTCACTGAAACAATAGGATTTGCACAGGAGGACATTCTGTTACTGAAATTTGCACAGGAGGGCATTCGGATACTGACAGCCGCATACTTGGATTTGTCCAGTACCTATTTTTGCTATAATTCTTTGAAGTATGCTACATTAGTCATGCATTGGCCTGGTCCTATTTAATCACAAAATTTGTCTTACATGGACTTAGGCTAATTTGATATTATTTTTATTTAATATAAGGGATATATTGTGATTGTTTTGTAGTGGAGTGGTTGTTGTGTTGTATTGCCTCATTTATTTAATCTATATATTTTCACGAGTATTTTTCAAATGGGTTATTGTTTCTTATTCATCTATTGCTAACATGATTAATCTTAAAGATAGTTGCAGTTGAGTTTTTTTTTCTGGTTTACGGTGATAGTTTAGAGTATTTCAGAAAAAGATTTGCAGGTGACATAATTTGGGTTTTTAGAACAAGTGTGGGTCACCACTCACCAGCTGCCGAAGGCGGCTTTCGTTCTCAGATGTCAGGTCCCCATGACATAAAAAAACCTAAAATAAAACCGAATTAGTTCGTTGCATGATACGAAAGGGACCCATGGGAATAAATCCACTACTACTGCATGCATGATAAGCCCGTCTAGAGCAGCATTTGAGTCGTAATTCGAGTGACCCCATTTACCAATGACACAATTCGGGACCTTTATCGGCACTGGGTACCACATATTTGCCGCCTGTCAATTAATCTGACACAAGCCAGCACAGGACCACTGCACACGCTGGGCCCACTGTTATCCAGATATCGCCTCACTTGACACCGGGTGCCAGCACGGCACAGGCGCGCCACGTCAGCGGCAAACCAGGCGCGACGACCTCATCTTCACGCTGACGTGGTTTAGCAGCTGCCGACCTGTGCCGAGTTTTAACTGCATGCCGACGTCGTTTGAGATTGAACGGTTCTTCCCTGCCGCATGCTCGAGGTTTTGTCGATATGTTTCACACCTGAACTGACCTGATCGTCGCCTCGCCGTTCACCGATGATGCAGATTTGCATGTGAGAAATTCTACTCGTTCCGGCCGTCCATACCGTACCCGACCGATGGTTAATCGCTGGTGGTTTTTCACACTTGATGTTACTGATGCTTAGTGGTCAAGAACCCATGCATTTTCCTCATAAAATGAAGAAAAAAGTAATGGAGGAAATATTCAAGTTACAAGTGCGAATGACTCACCATACTCATCTTTTAATGTGGGCGGTCGAGGTCGACTTCGGCTATGTCAATAGCTTTCTCAACTCTCAAGTCATTAATTACTTTCAACCGGGAGAAAAGAACGAAACATGTACGTGGTGGCTGGCGTGGCATGCCCAAGCCCAGAAGCCCTCATTTGTTGAATTATATAACAGAACAACAATTATTGTGGATGCTTGTGCTTTTCTTTCTTTGGAGCATTTGATTGATTTTCAGATTATTTGACAGGAAACACAAATTTTTAATTAAACGGACTCTACTTTCGATTGAATGTGCGAACACGGAAGACTTGCAACATCCTGTAATTTGCTATTACCTCCATTTCAAATTACTTGACGTTTTTGACTTTTGAAAGATCACGTTTGACCATTCGTCTTATTTGAAAAATTTGTGCAAATATCATTTATCTTGTTATGATTTGTTTTATCATTAGAGATACTTTAAGCATGATTTATTTATTTTTATATTTGCATAAATTTTTTGAATAAGACGAGCGATCAAACGTGATTTTTAAAAGTCAAAAACGTCAAGTAATTCGAAAAGAAAGGAGTACTAAAGGTTACGTCATCTGTAAAAAATAACAGTAGCGAACGAGAAATTTAGAATCATTATGCTTGTTACTCAAGGATCGCAGCCGCGCAAACGAGCCAGAACTGGCGAGTAGGCCGCCGTACCCATCACGCATGTCGATCGTATCCTAATCGAGACAACGTGGACCCACACACGCTCCTCCAGCTCACACGCCTGCAGGTCACCTCTCAGTTGACACCGAGGTGCCAGCACGGCAGGGGCACCCACGTGCCACGTCAGCGGCAAGGCAAGTGGTGCGTGCGCCTAGCTAGCCAAAGACATGCGAGCCAGTCAGCCAGGCGCGACGACCCCTTCTGTACGCCGGGTCGGTGCTTAGCTTGTGCCGGCGCGGCGCAGGCGACCGCTGCTGCTGCAGTGGTCGGTCTAACAGCTGCCGACCTCAATCTGTGTGTTTTAACTGCAACGCCGGCTATGTTTGACATCTTGAACGGTTCTGCCCAATATTTTTTTTTTTGGCCCCGCAGGAATCGCTGTAATTTTCACGCCTGAACTGAACGGATCGCCACGTCGCTAATGCAGGTTTGTTTGCACGTGATGTGAACCGTACGTATCAAGGGGCAATGCCCGACGATTTTCACACTGGATGCTGCTGGTGCTTAATGGTTCAGAACTCCATACTCCATAGTGCTGTGCACCTCACATGATGGAAAAGAAAAAGTACGTACGTAGGGGAAAGCCGGGATGCGGGATCAGATGACATCTAACCAGGTGTTATTAAGGTTGCGTGCTTAATTATCTTTAAGATCGGTACGTATTAAGGTTGCGCTGTCAATGGCTTTTTCTTTTTTTTCTTTTGTCACGTCGCTTACATTTGGGAAAATACCTAGTCCTAATCTTGAATTAACGGTCAAGGCTACCGCATTTGGAGATCACCAGAACATCATGTGCTTTTATACCCATCGTTTTTGTTTGTTTGTTGCAAGGATCCATTTCTTCTGATCATAAAAAGAGGGAAAATGATAAGCTAAACTAGCTAGGATATCACTTTATATAACCTACTTTTCACCAATTTTTAACGCTTCATTATTATTTCTGGAACAATAGAAAACAACAACAGAGAAACCACATATTACATACCGCTGACCAGAGTAAAGATCGATCAACCGTACGTGCACAACTGCACACCCCTCCCTCACAACTTTTTCGCCGTCACGAAACCGAAACAAAATCGTCTGCAGGGACAGGCACCGATCTACTATGCTGGTAAGCGAAGTCCAAGAAAACAATGAATTCCATCGCCGTCCTTGCACAAAAAGGCATCGGGTTTGTTTGACCGGTCAACCTCACGACCCCGTCTTCCCGCCTCTCTTCCGTCACCTCACCTATATAACCCCCGAAACCAAACTCGTTCAAGCAAAGCCACGTAACCCCGTCTTCCATCCATCGACCTTCTCTCCTCATCCTCCCACAGAAATAGTTAGCACCCACCTAATCCGAGAAAAAAGTATAACACAAACAAAGCGCGCGATGCTCCTGCGCTCCGCCGCCGCCGCCCTCGCCCGCCTCGCACACGCCCTCCTCTGCCGCGCGCTCCTCATCACCATGTCCACCAGCCTCTGCTGCTCCTCGCCGACGTCGTCGCCTTCGGCCGTGGTGGTCACGGCGGCGCCATGGCAGCATCACCAGCAGGCGAGGGCGCCGACGAGCAAGAAGGTGCACCCGGCCCCCGCGCTCGCCGTCGTCGAGGACACCAAGCCGGGTGCGGCGAACGGCAAGCAGGACCACCAGCTGCTGGTGCTCGTTGCGCCGCCGCCGGCGTTCGGCAAGAGGGAGGAGGGGAAGAAGCAGGCGGCGAGGGGCGTCGTCAGGCCGCCGAGGCTGGTCATACCGCCGCTGGGCGCGGCCGGGGTCGACCCGTTCGGCGCGGCGGCGGACCGGGAGACGGACGCGGCGACGGAGGTGGAGGTGCACGGCGAGGGGTTCTGTCTGGCGAGCCGGCGAGGGGTCAGGCACGCCATGGAGGACGGATACGGCGTCGTCACTTCCAACAACGATCATGGAGATGGGTCGCAAATGGTAAACACACATAATTTTCTCAGCTCAAGTTTAAGCTTGCATGCATGCATGGTCCTATATTTCGACTCGTTGCAAACCAAACTCAGAGGATTTCCATTAGTAGAACGATAGATACGTATATGATCCTAAATTACAAATTACCAGGCTCCTTTAGTTTTGAAAATAAAACATGAAGCGCGCCCATAGTAAGGAATTAATATGATTAAGAAACAATACCTATAAATATGATTGATGTAAATTCGATCAACATTGGTAGCAATTAAGGGGGTGGTAGCAAATCAAGTACGTATCTATATTAGCGTGCTTAAAAAATGACACGACCTTCTAATTAATAAGTTGTTTTGATCTTTCCAATGGATAACTTGGGTTCGTGTTGAAATTCATTGAGGAGAACCTACTATGAACAACAACAAAAAAAAATCGAAAAAGTAGATAGTCTATCAATTGAATTGAGTAAAACTAGAACATCTCTCAACTTAAATTGCATAAAATAATGCATTTTAAATCGGTTTAAATTAGATTATTCAATAAAATGGGTGCTGTTTTTTTTTCCTAGAATACGCAGAAGAGCTGCGCATCTTTGTATTAAGAGGAAAATCATGGTCGATGACCTTACAACGCGCGCCGTTTTTGCAGCCGCCCGGTAGCCTTAATTACATTGGAAGAGAAAAATTAAGGCGCTAAGCTAGCTGGGCTACCTAATTACATCGCTATAGCTAATGCCGCTTTTTTGTTGTTACGAGCTACCAATGCTATGGAGCATTCTCAGTCTAGAACCGTGTGAAAATTCCTTCAGTCAGAGTAAACATATATACACTCGTCATGAATCGAAACATTGTGAACAAAAAAGGGAAAATGTTGACACGACTTGCTTATCGCCTGGGGAAAAGCACGGCAACCCACATGCAAAACACACACACACGCGCGCGCGCTGGTTTAAGAAATTGATAGTTGAAGAAGCAAACCCAGTCCATTACTTAGCTGTGAAACATCCAAACGCAGAACGTTTTCTTATTCCGGAATTAAGAACATGGAGAAACGTCCTAGTCTTTGGTCAACAGCAGCAATAATAATACACTACTCGGTCCTCTGGCGCAATTGAATGTCGTCGGTTTACGAACCTGGTCGTCGGGATTAACAATGCACCCCCAGCTGCCATGCATGCATTTTTCAACATTGTATTCATTTCAATTGCAGGCGTTCTACGGTGTGTACGACGGGCACGGCGGCCGCGCGGCCGTGGACTTCGTCGCCGACAAGCTCGGCAAGAACGTCGTCGCCGCCGCACTCGCAGCTGCTGCCTCAAACCGGCGTCCATCGTCAGAAGAAGAAGAAGAAGAAGCTGATGTCGTGGCGGCGATCCGATCGGCGTACCTGACCACGGACAGCGAGTTCCTGAGCCAGGTACGTTACGTGACACATCATCGTCTCGTCGTCATCTATCATTCTCATCCGATCGCAAAAAGCAACAACTCATCATGCACGTTAGTACTAGTTGGACCAGGTCTTTGCTTTGCATGCCGGAATTAATGCATCTTTTGAACGATTCAAACGCTCGTGACGTTTTGCGTTAATTTGCTGGTTAAGTATTGGTTCGTTGGGCGTCGATGGCGATGGCCTCGACAGCTACGTGTCCGTTCGTACTAGATGAGAGTATGAGACGAGACCTTCTTTCGATCGTTGCTTTCCTAGGTGTCCAAGGTAGTGCAGCATGCATGTGGTTGATGGCGACCGGGTTCTTTCCCTTGCCGTGTTGCTCCTGGCGCCATGCAATGCTGTATCGATCGGACTATCGGCACCACGTAAGTTGACATTGACTGAAAGAAGAAGGTTTTGCACGCACGCGATGTGCACGCGTAAATTAATTAACGAGCGTGAAGCCCTGGCTTCCTCGTTCGTACGGCAACACAGCTGCCTGCTTCTCACGTTTCACTCACTTCTCAAGACTCAATAATTAATCTGCCAAATGCATGCGAATTTTTAGAATTTTGAACGGTTCTTGAAAATGCCACATGGCTCGATCGAGAAGAAACTTGTTTTTGAGATCTCCAAACTTTTTTTTTCTCCCGTCATACGTACAATTTGAGAAGCATTAATTTATGATATTTTAAATTTTGGTACCATGCATGTGGTATTTAGATATATCGTTCTTAGTTTTTCTTGAGCCAAACCAACCTATATAAGTTTTGACCGTATTTTCTAGAAAAAATTAAACACTGTTGAAAATGCATATATGGCAGTAGTAAAAAAAAATGAGCGCGTTTTGGGACCAGACTTGTTCATCTATGAAAAGCATTTGCAGTAAATATGTGAAGATCTGTGTAGTAGCTCCTGATGCGTAAGTACTTACTACCTCTGGTCTAGAATATAAGAATTTCTGGATTTTGTCAAAATAAGTTTAAAATTATTGACTTTGACGAAACCCAGAAATACTTACATTTTGAACAAAAAGGGGGTACCACGTATGCTCATGCATTATTGAGTCAATAGGATAGCATACATCACATTATTTTAGGATCACCGCATTGAGTCAATTATTTGTTGTGGCAACCTTATCTTACTACGTATCACGGGAAAACTAATGTGTATAATTTCTTTCGTACGACAGGGTGTCCGCGGCGGTGCGTGCGCGGCGACGGCGCTGGTGAAGGACGGCGAGCTCTACGTGGCCAACGTGGGCGACTGCCGCGCCGTCCTCGGCAGCCGCGGCGGCGTCGCCACCGCACTGACGACCGACCACACCGCCGGCTGCGAGGACGAGCGCCGCCGCATCGAGAGCTCGGTAAGTGACCATGCATGCATGCAACAGAACGAATCAATCAACGATTCACAAATGTCATGATCAAAATGAAGCTGTGGTCCTGATCGTTCATGTTCTTTCATGTCTGTGCAGGGTGGGTACGTGAGCTGCGGCAGCAGCGGCGTGTGGCGCGTGCAGGACTGCCTGGCTGTGACGCGCGCGTTCGGCGACGCGTCCATGAAGCCCTGGGTCACCGCCGACCCGGGTCGCCTCCTCTCGCGCCGCCGCATCACGCCCGACTGCAGCTTCCTCGTCCTCGCCTCCGACGGCCTATGGAACAAGGTCTCGTCCCAGGAGGCCGTGGACGTCGTCTTCGCCGCCGCCACCGCCACGACGGCGTCGTCGTCCGCGGTGGCCCCCTGCAAGGAGCTGGTCGCCATGGCCAGGAGCAGGGGGAGCCGGGACGACATCACCGTCATGGTCGTGGACCTGCAGCGGTTCCTCCTGAGATGAGAGAAGATCGATCCATCGACAAAGTATTCGTTACATTTTAGGCTGTGAAAAAAGTTCTTCCCGCTTTGACGATTTTGCTGTCAAAATATAGTATATTCTTTTCGCAAGTACGATAGGGCTGCCTTCCGATGAGATTTGTACAGGATTCATCAGAAAGTGCAGAAGATTAGCGTGACTGTAAATAGCATTCATGAGGGTTTATGAGTTAGTACTATACTATACGGAGAGTACTAGACTAGTCGCACTACTATTTGATCTGTATGACAGAATTATGAGGTGCAGGAATTAATTAAAGAGGATGTTACACATTTTCCATAGGAGTTCCCCAAACCATCATCTTTAATTGTTCTAAAGCCTGTTTGAAGATGTGGCTACACCTTCTCACTCAATGTCTGAATTCATTCTTGTGCGTGAATTAAGGACAACAATCAAAAGCGAGATGCATGGTTATAGTACATATCCCATAGACATTCTCCAATAACACCAAAAATTTGCAATCAACGGTTTACACGAGTGAGGTAACACGGTACAGTAGGATTCAACACTTCAGAAGACTGTTCCACACGCGCATTTGCGAACGTACATGGGGAAGTTAGCGATTAGAAGCTCTTCTCGGCTTATTTCTTCTATCACTCATCATCCGCTTGGGCAGCTGCTATCTCTGAATCCAAGAGCGAGATGAACTGCTGGCTCACATGCTTCGCGACAGAAATCATATCGAAGATGAAGCTTGGATCCAGCCCTGCACCGCCCCTCTTGGTAAGCCCACATATGTTGCCATGCCTGTTAACTGATACTGACACTGCCGAACTCATCTGGGATTCTTCCTCAGAGGTAGCATCAACAATGTATTGCCGACCCACCTAGCATAGGAAACAAACTAGTCATACATATATGCAAACAAGTGTACAAAAGGACACTAGTTTGTATCTGAAACATTGGAAACACTATTAGTGTAGGGAAACAACAATGTCAACTGCTGGTGCTGGTGCCCAATGTGTTGCGTGCTGCCATTTGTTCCTGTGGAGGTACAGGGGCATTAAACTGGTACAGAAGAACCTATGAGCTATCCAAGTTCAACATGAGAAAAATAGTATTGAAGCAACACTTAATTCAAAAAATAGTGAACTACAGCTAAATTCACGAAAAAATAGTGTCCTACAGCTAAATTCACGAAAAAATAGTCCTACAACAAAAAATCATGAAATTTTTTCTATATCCTAGGTGGCAACTCCAACATCCGAAAGGCCATGCAAAGGATATCGAGTGGTGCTGATAACAGGCAATCAATAAAGCTTGTCTATTCAACACCAAGGAATAGAATGTACACAAAAAACAAATTACCTTGGTCAAGGTAATGATTACAGGCACACTGGAGGTGTCAAATTGCAGAAATTCCTCATCACTTACGTCAACCTCAGGTTCGTCATCAGATGCAGCACTAAGAGAAACATTAACTTTTGGTATCCCTGTATCACTCAAAGCAACCTGCAGATGTATAGAATGTTAGCACCCTGCAAGGTACAAATGTGCTGACTTTACTGTTGCACTGGCTATCAAGCAGTACAACAAAGTCACCAAGTATAGCGAGGAAAAATGGCAATGATGTAGGACTAATTAGAACTGCTAAACCATAACCAGTAGAAACTCTAGGTTCCATCAAATCAAAAATCACCTTTATTGCAGCAGCTAGCGCGTCAAGTAAATTACCATCAGAACTGATCACAAGTCCATCAATGTAAAGATCCCAGCAAACCTTTCCGTCAACAACAATCAAGGATGACAGATCAATTGCAGCACCTGAAATATGATTTGATGCAATGTACTCAATTGAATGGCAATGAATGCGAAGAGTTCAAATTGAAATTGATAGAAAACTATATACAAGCAGGTAGGCACATAACATAATGATAATCAATTTCTTAACCAAGATTTCCTGACAATAAGAAGAACGAGGCTCAAATATCAGAGCAACAGTGGTTAAAGTATTTATTTCTAAATTCTAAATAAAATATTCCAAAAACCAAGAGTCACAGCCATGGCTGGTCGGCAACTGCAGTACACTTAAAACGCCTTTATGCCTAAGAAAATGAGAAACAGCGGCATTGATTTATTTTGATGTCTACATCCTCCACAACATTTGTAACATGAAGTACTATTCCTCCAATTAAATATGCATGATAATGGCAATCGGTAGTCGTGGTACGTGATGCTGTTTAGTTGGTGTATACAAGTAAACTTGCATAAGACTGGTATCATACATCTAAATGTCATTGTACCATCACTGGCTGGTAAAAGCATAACATAATGAAGGTACAGCTAAAAGGTATCTTCAATTATAAAGGGACAAATAATGATGCTTCATGTTGACTGACGATAAGGAAGAAAGAATGACGAGTATAGACCTAGATCAGTATAGCCGAGATCACTGCAAAAGCTCATAAACAACATTGATTATAGGGAGAGCAATAAAGTATTATGTTACCTGCACCACTTTTACCACCTAGCAAGCATCTTTGTAGGGAAACAGAGAGCTCAGCAGATAATTCTTCAGATCCTCTACCCTAGAAAAAGAAATACACATAACTCACATAAGATAAAAGTATAAACTTTCAAACAGAATGAGGTAGGAAATGGAACAAAAGGTATACCAAATGCAGAGCTCCAATAACAGTAATGAATACATATTACTTGAGCATATCCTGAACAATGTACAAATAAAACGTATTTTCCTTCAAACTGGAATCACGTGAGCATATCCTGAACAGGAACTCCAAAAAAGAACCCAATATATACAACATATCAAATAGCCTTAGATACTATTCCTAGAAAAGAAAACAATTGAGATACGCTTCTGCATATTGGGCCCTAATTTGCTGTACATGAAAGTTCTAGTGACCTTTTTGCTTTCATAGTCAACATGTTTTTTGTTTCTTCCAATTCACTAAAAAAATTTAACCCACTCTTACTATCTGTTAGAGACTTAGATCCAATCACAACATATTTCCTACCTCAAACATAGGAGCAGCAGTTGGACTACAGTCAACAAAGATGTTAACTTTTCCTTTGTCAGGGTGAAGAATGCTTGGTTTTCCCAATTCAGCCTGCAGACGACAATTTAAATAAAGAAGAGAAATAAACTGACACAACAAAACAGGAACAATATCATGTGTATAAAAAGTTTGTTTTCTCATTTTAGGGGCAAGTCAACTAGTCAAGGACTCGAAATATGATTTCGGGGTTCATAATTTCACATCACATGATTTAACCTAGAAGTACGAACTTTGCAGCACAATGTCTGATATACATAATCCATGATTGAGACCTTACTTTCTTAGAAATATAAGAGTTGATTGGCAAGAAATTTAAATCAAAGATTCAGCTTGTTGATTTATAACAACAGTCTGAACTTATACAATCTGATATACATAACCCATGATTGAGATCTTATATTCTTAGGAATATAAGAGTTGATTGGCAAGAATTTCAAACCGAACTTCAGCTTGTGGCAGCAAAGCGCAATAACCGTACCTTGACACTAGCGATGACTTCAGTGCCCCCCAATCTGACACGAGCTGAACCATTCGCCTAAAACAGTCACCAATCCAGAATAACATGAATATACAGAGCATTCCACAAAGAAAAGGTAAAAAATTAGGAAAATACGATTCACAGAACAAGTAGAAACCCTGAAACCTGCGGGATGACCCCGGTCTCGACGGAGAGGGCCCGGAACTGCAGCCGCCTACGGCCGTCGGTGCGAATGTCTTGCGCAATGCCACCGCGGATGAAGTGTTTCTCCCCTTCCGACAGCCCTACCATCTTTTTCCTGGGCACAGCACGATCGAATCAAATTTCAAGCAGTCTCAGAGGCATTCCGTCGAACACCTTCTGCGCAGCTACCAAAACACAACGGGGAGAACGAGTGTACCAACAGTGGACAGTCGAAGGCGGGACTGGGGACGAGGTCAGCGCCGTCGCCGGCGCAGTGGAGGATGAAAGAGCTCCGCTGAGGGCAACTAGCCGTCGCCGGCGGAGAAACGAGGGGGAGGAGCGCCCGCGCCGCCGCCGGTCGAGGAGTCAGGAGGCTTGAGCCGTTGAGCGAGAGCTGCTAGCCAGGCCTCGCAAATTCTAAGGAAAGATTTGGGCTACGATGGGCTGCTGCATGTGAACAGAGAGCCCAAAAATGTGTCGACAAACTAGGACTCAATCATTTCTTGGGCCTACCTGAACAGCTAGCCCGTTTGGTAGCTATGTGTAAAGTCTAACGCGCTACTAGCCGATTCGTAAAGTTAGATTACGTTTGAGAGAGTTTTATAAGGCCGATCTACTTCTGAAGTGGTGAGTGCCTATGAAACAAGCATTTTGTGACCGGCTCCTTTATTTGAAATTATGGCAGTGTCCTTCCCAAAAGAACCAGCATCTTAGAGGTTTGAAGATGTGTATATAACTTTTTCTTTTTTTTGAAACACTGTACAGACGAAGACACTTATAAATATACATAAGTACTCATCTCTATGAATGCACGCATGCAACACCTACCTCTATGAACACCTCCGAAGGACTAGGCCGGCTCCCAACGTCTTTCAAGTTCGAGTTCATTCTTATATTGACTAGGGACAACAATCAGAAGCAACAGCAAGAAGCACTGCACATTCCCCAATGACACTGAAAATTTGTAGTCAACAGTTTAAAAAAGTCGAGATAACACGGTACAGTAGATTTACCGGTTTAGTTTTTGAAGATTCTCATAGAGGTAGGATTTATATATATGCATTTATAAAGGTGAGTGTCTGAGTTGTACTGTGTAATTCGCAAAAAAAAAAAAAAAACCTGAGCACCGGTGATCTAATCTAAAGGCCCCTAAGTAGGCCCATTAAAATTGGTAATCTGGCCAGCATCAATAATTACTCCCGTTAGAAAATATGCCTCAAATAATCACTTCCTCTAGGTGTTTTTCCAACGCAACTAACTCTGCTTATATCTTTATTTTGCCACAGCCTTTTAGATCTTGTAGCCTAGGGATGAAAGCGGTCGGAAAATATCTTAAACCACTTTCACTTGTATATTTGTATCTCAAAATCGGAATCGAAAATGGTAACATCAGAAACGATTTTGCGCATCGAATATAATGAAAACATTGAAAACAAAGTAATCTGAGCGGAAACATATTGATATCGGTCGGAAAATGATAGTTCACATCAGACAGTTCACATCAGACAAAGCGCGATGCCGATGTGGTGGCCAAACTATGTGACAGAAGACGAGGAGACAAAGAGGCGATATATTTTCTCATGTGCGTAGTGTAATTTTAAGTACCATGTTTATTTTTCTAGCTAGTGATACGCTCCTACATAAACATATACAATCTCCATGCATGGATAATAACAAAAAGGATGAACATGATACTTGAATGAAAGTAGGAAATGGTCAAATACTCGAACGTATCAAATGGAATGCTTCTAATAATCAATTTCACGCATATATGCTTGATTAATATCGGATAAATACGGAAATTTCGGTTATGATTTTCGGTAAATATGGTAATATGATAACACGGACAGAAGAATGTTCAACCGACATAGGGATTTGCATGGGGCGTTGCGCGTCGCCATTTTTGAACCATATTTAATATTTGTCACTCCAAATACCGTCCAATTTCCATATATTTTTGAATAAAAAGGAAATGATCGGAAAAAAGTGAAAACGGCGTCGGTAGTTTGAGAAAATTATTCCGTTTCCATCCCCATTGTAGCCTCTCGTCGGCTGGTGATTCCTCGCGGGTGATTACAAGACTAAGTTAGGACTGTAGGAAAACTGAAGAGATGTCATCAGAGGATAGTGATGCGTATCATGATACCGCAGCAATAGTAAGCCAGCCATATAACATGAATCGATCTAGCACACTACTATTACTCAGGGTGTAATAAATAGCAAGTAACAGCCATATAACAATTAACAAGAGCAATAGCACATACTGCCTGTATGGCCTTTATGGCTTCACAGACGTATCTTTTGCAATTCATACGCTGATTCAATTTCATCTTCCTACGTGGATTTACCGGATCTAGGCACCACATGCCCCCCCCCCCCCCCCCCCCCCCCCCCCCCAAAAAAAAAAAAATCTCGGACTTGGGTCACTACAGCAAGATGGTCCTTTGTGATGAAAAGACATCGTGTAATCGATCAACATGTAATAATGTCATTCTATTTTTCGACATTTTCTAGGCACATAGTGCTTAGAATTTCGGTAATTAAAAATTATTGGCGTTAGCTGGTAAGATTGGTATTGGCCATGCAAAATCTGTAACTTTCAGCCTGAAAATCTCCAAAATCGTCTGTTATCAGGATATTGCAGCAATAGCAAGTAACTGCAGTACACTTGAAAATGCCTTTACAAGAAAAATGAGAAACAACAGCATGGATTTATTTTGATGTCTAATCCTCCACAACATTTGTAACATGAAGTACTATACTCCGATTAAATAAGCATGGTACTGGCAATTGATAGTCGACTAGTCGTAATACGCTGAAGCTGTTTAGTTGATCACTACAAAAGGGATCTGATGGGGAGGCCTTCTGTGTCCCCTCCCCTGGCCCAAAGGTCTGGCCTGCCATGGAGCCCATCAGGGCCCAAGAAGATAAATAGCACAGGACAAGCCCATGTACCTTGGCCTTTGGCCCACTAGGGTTAGATAATCCCATCTTGTAATAAGGAAATGACTATAGTGCCATAGAGGAGGGGCAATACGGTACTTGTCATTTTAGAGTTGTGGGGGTGCATGAGCCTATAAATACCCCCCTACCACCCTTAGGACAAAGCATTGGATATAGGCTATTCATTCCCTGCTTGTCTATGGCTCTTGTTTGATCCTCTCCTAGTCCTTTCCAGGGGTCCCTCACTTATGGTAGACCCTTAGAGGATCCCCCTTCTACTATTGTGGGCTTGTAACCACAACAGTTGGCGCCGTCCGTGGGGATCAAACAAGAGGCCACGGCGAGATGACCAAGAAAATAGAGAAAACGAAGACTGACCTTCCGGCAGCGGGTGCCCGGAAGACCAGATCCGCGGCTTCGAAAGGTGAAAACATTACCTCCGACCCCCTGACGATAGTTCGCACCTTCCCCAGCGGCTCGACACCTCCGACAACCATCGCTCCGGCATCGACTTCGCTGGTTCCACCTTCGGAGACAGACAACGTCGACACTACCAATGCCGACCTTCCAGCCATTGATGAAGCCGCCGAAGGAGTCGAAGACTCGTCCGAAGACGAGGAGGAGAAGATCGACGTCGACGAAGTCGAACGCTCCCGCGATGCAACGAACGTCGAACGCCTCCCAAGGGACGTTGAAGTCGAGGCGCGGAGCCAGAGGGGGCTCGCCGAAGCAGTCGCCGAAGAACAGCGCCTGGCGGAGCTCCGAGAGGACCTCGAGCGCGAAACTCGTGAAGCCGATGAAAGACTGCTGAGATAGCGTGCCCTCGAGAGCCTTGACCGCGACGAAGCTGTGTACCGCCTCCGAGCTCTCCGAGCTGAAGCAGCACGTCGGCAGCAAGTGCACCTTCAAGCTCAACTCAACACGCTGAGACGCAGCAACCGCCCAGAGAAGCTGATATCCCGGAACGGCACTGCGACCGCAACGAAAGGCACAACCCACTCCAGTGGCAGCGGACGACACGCAAGCTCCTCCGACTCAAACCAGCCGCTCTCCGCGCGCCTACAAGCGGTGGCGTGGCCTCGAAAATTCATATCAGTCAAGTTGCCACTCTTTGATGGCACCTCCGACCCACGCGAGTTTTTCATGAGCTATGAAACCGCCATCAAATCGGCTGGAGGCGACGACGACATCAAGGCCAAGGCCTTCGTCCTTGCTTCAAGTGGGATCGCCAAGACCTTGTACACGAAGCTGCCCGCAAACAGTGTCTACTCGTGGGAGCAGCTCCGGGACCAGCTTCAAATTCACTTCCAGGGCAATTACACCGCGAAGGTGACGGTCACGGACCTCCAAGCGTGCAAACAAAAAGACGGCGAGTCGTTGCAAGACTACACTAGGTGCTTCGTTCACTTGAAGTGCCAGGTAGAAGGGGTGCCAGTCTCCATCATCATCGAAGCAGTTACGAAGGGCATGAGTCTATGCCTGGCGCGATCGGAGATCCGAAGGACCGAACCAAAACATGCACCCACCTGCTGCAAATCCTGGAGGCGCACGCGCGTGCGGACGAAGACTTCCGGCGCGAGAAGAAAGCGCGGGCGAACCAAAGGATGAATGACCGGGGGAAACGCCACAGTGACAGAAACGACGATCCCCCGGACGACCGATGAAACAAACGCTCACAGTGACGAGAGGTCAACAACATTGACAACTCCCGAAGCCGAAGCCCGCAGCGGACATCAGACAATCGCTCCGGAGGATCGCGACACAACTCGCGCCATTCAGACAACGGCCATAGATACAACAACTGCAACTCTCGCGATCCATATTGCAAAGTACACGGCGTCAACCAGGGGTACACGTCGAAGTAGTGCCCCCAAATCTCCACGGTGCGTGAAGCAAGGGAGCGCCGCGATGCCGACGCCGCTTGAGGAGTCAACGTGATACATGGGGCTCTCGGGGCGGACGAGGTCCTTCTGCCGCCTCCGGAACACCACCCACTTTCAGCCGGCCACAACATCATCTTGGACATCACAGGAGGTTCCAGCCAACCCTACGCCTCAAAGAGGCAGCGCCGTGACTACGTTGGGCTAGTCAACCACGTGGCCGCTCATCCACCATTGGCCCGATGCCGCTGGTCGTATGTGCCAATTACATTCACTCAGGCAGATCTTCGCCCGATGGAGTACCCGCACAAAGACGCCTTCATGATCAACGCCAATATGCGCGGGACGGAGGTCCGTCGCATGCTCATTGATGGCTGCAGCTCCGCTGACGTCATCTTCATCGACGCTTTCAACAAACAGGGCATCCCTCGATCTGAGCTATGAGCCTCCGACAGCCCCCTCGTTGGCTTCGGGGGAGGGCCAATTCACGCCCTCAGCAGCATGAAGATTGCTGTCGCTTTCTCTGGGCCAGCAAGACACCGCACCGAGTTGATCTCCTTCGACGTTGTCGACATGCCTTATGCCTACAACACCATCTTCGACAGGGGGCTCATTAACACCTTCAACGCATGAAGATCCCAGCAACGAATGGCGTCATCACCATCTACGGGGATCAACTCACTGCCTGTCGCATCGAGCACGGCCAAACACCTGGCCAGAAGCAAGTACACCTGCTCCGACACGGACCGAAGCCTGAGACGGTCAAAGCGGCCACACCGACACCTCTAGCCAGAACCGTGAAGGCACGCGTCGACGGCCAAGTCAAAAGTGTGGCCTTATCACCCGATCGCCCCGATCAAACCATCCTCATTGGTGCGGGGCTCCCGGGTGAGCTGGGTGACAAGCATCATCGAATTCCTCCGGAACAACAAAGATGTCTTCGCATGGTCAACCAACGAATTGTTCGGAGTGGACCGCGACATCATCGAGCACAAGCTCGACATTGACCCGAAGGTGACTCCCATCAAGCAGAAGAAAAGGGAGTGGTCGGAGGAGAAGAATGTAGCGCTCTGAGCAGAGGTCCAGAAAGCTTAAAGATGCGCAAGTCATCCGGAAGGTGAACAAGTCCACCTGGCTCACGAACCCGGTCCTCGTCAAGAAACACACCGGTCAATGGCGGATGTGCATCGACTACACCACCCTCAACAAGGCATGCCCGAAGGACGACTTTCCTCTGGCACGCATCGACGAACTGGTCGACTCCACTGCCGGGTGCGAGCTTATGAGTTTCCTCGATGCCTACTCGGGGTACCACCAAATATGGATGGCCCCCGAAGACGAAGAAACGATGGCGTTCAAGACAGATGATGGAACCTACTGCTACGTGTGCATGCCCTTCGGCCTCAAGAACGCCGGAGCAACCTTCTCCAGGGCAATACAGAAGACCCTAGGGGACGTCCAACTCAACCGGAATGCGGCAGCGTACATCGACGACATCGTCATCAAAAGCTCCTCCGACTCCGGCCATCTTCGCGACCTAGCCGAAACCTTCGCGAACCTGCGGAGAGTGGGCTTCAAACTGAACCTGGCAAAATGCACCTTTGGTATGCGTGCCGGCAAACTACTCGGCTTCCTCGTCTCCAAGCGGGGCATCGACCCAGACCCGGAGAGGATTAAGGCCATCACTGATATGGAGCCATCCAAGACCACCAAGGAGCTGCAGCGCTTCACCGGCAGACTCGCCGCTCTCGGCCGATTCATATCCCGAGCAATGGAGAAATGCCTCCCCTTCTACCAATGCCTTCGGGGCTCCAGCCCGATGAAATGGGGGGACGAACAGGACAAGGCATTTGAAATCAAGTCGTACCTGGTCAAGGCGACCACGCTCCGCCTTCTGCCTCCGAAGGCGCCACTCCTCCTATACGTGTCGGCTGCCCCGACAGCGATTAGCGCGATCCTCGTGCACGAAGTCCTTGTGGGAGACAAATTGGTGCAGCAGCCTATATACTACGTGTCGAAAGCGCTCTCCGGAGCTCGACTGAACTACAATGTCATCACCAAGCTGGCCTTCGCAGTACTTATGGCTTCATGAAAGCTACGCCTGTAACATCTCGCCCTAATGATACCTCTAAACTCTCTGTTAGTGCAAATTGACCTAAGGTTTAAAAGTGATCATGTTAAGAATGTAAATCGAAACCAATCACTAAATACGGTCAAACATTGAGGTTTGAACTAGAACTTCAGAATCTTGCACTGAAGTGGGCCCAAACAAAAATGTTTTTGGGTTATATGTCTCAGACTAGAATTTTGGAGAATTTTTCAGAATTTTATAAAAAAGGGAAGCAGTTCAAATAAATCTAAAGAAATTCAAATTGATCTGTCTACTCGAATTTTTAATTCAAATTCTGGGCAGAAATTCGAAATCCTCCAATAAGGAAAAATGTTCCTGTATAGGTGTACTTCCATCCCTGAATTTCTCAGATTTTTCTGAGATGTTTAGGCTGCTGTTTTGGAGGTGAGAAACCAGCACATTTGGGAGAGAGTTGAAAATTCGAAAAAAATTGAGAAGGACGACGCGTGTCGCGCTCTCTCTCGCTCAGCTCTCCCTCAGCGAACATGCTGGTGAACTGTGGTCGTCGTCACGCCGTCGACCGATCTCCCGTGCTGCTTGACCTCACCCACTCTCCTGGCTCTCTCTCTCTCTCTCTCTCTCTCTCTCTCTCTCTCTCTCTCTCTCTCTCTCTCTCTCTCTCTCTCTCTCTCTCTCTCTCTCTCTCTCTCGTTTTCTTCCTCCTCACGCAAGAACGCAAACCCTAGCCGCCATTGCCGCCGCAAGTTGAGCTCGTCGTTCCGCCGGCACAACCACTTCCCGAGCTCGACCCCAATTGCAAAAAGAAGCGCAAGGACCCCTTCTAGCCAAGCCCTAGCACATACTTCATCTTGCACCACTCATTCGCAAGATCGAAGCTCATCTCCCCAATGGCCGCTGGTTGAGCCACCTCGACGCCGTCATGAAATTCTTCCTCTACGGTGATCCATTCTCAAATTCCTCGCGCAGGGTGATGCACCACCCAACTGCGCACTCATCTGACCTCACCTCGTCATCCCACTTGCAGTGAGCTCGCCGGAATCCTCTTCTTCCCCATCGCCGACCGCCAGACTGCCGCCTCTCCGACGAACTCCTCCTCCCGGCCCTTCTCCACGACGATTTCTCCCACAGTGAGGACCGCCTCGACCTGAGGAAGACCATGCTCCCTTTAGTTTTCCCTTTCATACGCAAATCTCGCCGGAACGCCGCTCGCTGCCGCTTGCCGTCGGCGTGTCCCCGCCGCGCGCGCACCTCGACATGCTAGTGCGTCTCGCCCTCCTTATCACTCTAGACACGGAGCCCCCATCCGTTTCCCCTCGTTCACCGGTGTTTCGCCGCAACGCGGTCTCGCCGGCATCACAGCCGCGCGCGCACCGCACCATGGCATTGGCACTGCTACAGTGCCGCTGTTCTTTTCTTTTTCCTTTTCCTTTCTTTCCCAGGTTTTTAGCTTAACTTGTAAAATCGATATAAAATAAAGTGTAGCTCTGAAAAATACAAACTAAATGGAATCCTTGTAACAAGATCTATCCAATGGTGCAAGAACATCACTAGGACTCATAGCGAATAATTTTATAAATCCAGAGAATGAAAATCTTGATGAATTTTTATAGCCTTTTCTGTACATGCAAAATTCCAGATTTTTTGGTTTGCATGCATCTCATAGCATTCCTGTACTTTTCACCAAAGGGCATCTTTAAATTCTGCATATTTTAGCAGTAATTGCAATTCCATGCTTTACCTTGTAGCATTTTTGGTATTTTATTCCTGCATGCTTTTAATACAAATTTTGGACATGTCACTGATCATAGTAATTTCATGCTAGGAAAAATTCAAAATAAAATATTTGACTTCTAGAACCATGTTAAAGAATTTCGAATTGAGTTATGTTGTTTCAACATTTTGAAACCCTAAAAACTTGTCGTCTTTTTTGTATAAGGCTCCAAATGTTGTAACTTAAAATCTTTTGTTTTGTTTCTGAGCACCACAGCAACACCATAACCTTGTCATTGCATTACTTCAATTAGAAAAGTTTCATATATGCATTGCATTTAATTTTTATTGCGTTTTTCATCATTATAGGAACCGACGCCGGAACCGAGGACGTGGACATCGAGGCCGAGGAGACCGGCGCTGATCTGAACCATATCTCTTGCACTAACCACCAGGCCCAAGGCAAGCCCCGGTGCATGCCTATGTTTTGCAAGTTTTTTGTTTCTCATATGTAATTCGAGTCATGATTGCGCATTACGTGTAGGATTTGTTTGACACCATAGTTGCATGTACAAGATAGGTTCCTATGGGTTGGGTTCAGATGTGTCCAGCCGCTCGTTAGGGTTGCTAAGTTTAAATTGCTCCATCGGTAAACATCGGGTGGTATGGAGGCCTCTTGATATAGGAGTTTCGGGTGTTTTTGCTACTCTAACACGATGTTTATGAATATGAGACCGAACGGGGAAGTTCATGTGTAGGTTGCGGTGGCAAGGTTGTCCTTGTTCGCCATAGCCCCGTTTGTGTCGATTGAGGACCGATCGTTGTGGACCCGTTGAGCAAGTTTGAATGTACCGGATGCATGCTAGTGATATGGGCACTAGTAAACCGACGTAACTCGATTACTGTATTGTTGGACGGGGCCCCACCTCTCTTCTGGTGATGAAGATGGTCACGGTGGTTCACGAGTATGTGTAGGAAGGGAGGGTGCATGGGCTAACCACGAATGGTGTAACATCCTGGCCCAGGGCTTAATAGGATTGATAAGAATACTCATACCAACAGTTGCAACTTCTTTTCCGGAAGCTCATCTCGAAAAAAACTCCGGGGTTAAGCGTGCTTGGCCCGGAGCAATTTCGTATGGGTGACCGACCGGGAAGTCCTTCCCGGGTGTGCACGAGTGAGGACAAAGTGCGCAGAAAAGACGTGTGTTGGTCTGTGGGGACAGTCTTGAGATCCTAGAGAGCTGCCAGGCGTGCGGGCCCGGCCTCGTGGAGGCGGGACGTCACAAGTGGTATCAGAGCCGACTCTCGCGGTTTCACGGGCGCGTGTGGGCGCAGTTGCGCAGGCATGGTGTGCATGGCTGGTGTGGGCCCAAGTGGTCACACAGCATGGCACATGCGCTGGCACTGGACGCACGGACGTGGCCAAGAGAGGAAGTTCCTGGCCTGGGGTTGATCGACGAGGACGTCGATCTCCTAAGGGGGTGAGAATGTAACATCCTGGCCCAGGGCTTAATAGGATTGATAAGAATACTCATACCAACAGTTGCAACTTCTTTTCCGGAAGCTCATCTCGAAAAAAACTCCGGGGTTAAGCGTGCTTGGCCCGGAGCAATTTCGTATGGGTGACCGACCGGGAAGTCCTTCCCGGGTGTGCACGAGTGAGGACAAAGTGCGCAGAAAAGACGTGTGTTGGTCTGTGGGGACAGTCTTGAGATCCTAGAGAGCTGCCAGGCGTGCGGGCCCGGCCTCGTGGAGGCGGGACGTCACAAATGGCTCCGGCGTGGGCATCGCGTGGAGGACGTGTACCCAGGAGAGGTGACACTCCGCCGGCTTTATGGGTCTTGTAAAAGGTTGCCGTGCGTGACTCTTTATGAGTGTGCGTACGTCGTTTTTTTCGGGTTTCGCCTGCAGGTGTAAATCGATTCGAATCGCCGTCCCTCGCGGTTATTGAGTACCACTTGTGATCGCTGCCACAGCGTAGTAAGAAGTGCACATGATGATGTTTATATACTGTATTGTACTTTAAATAATTGTTTGCAACCTTGTATGTATTAGTATATGTTGCTAATATTTATATTTATGCAAGAACCCTTTTAAATTGGCTAAAATTTGAAAGCAAGGATCAATTTTAGTGCTATGTTTATGTAATATCTTCCTTTACCATGGTCAGCCCCCTGCATAATAGAAGTCGGTCTTAGAAGGCTATTTTGACGGGTAAGACTTGCTGAGTATTAGTTGCTCAAGGCTTTTGTTGTAATCTTTTTGCAGGTATTTCTAATCCCGGTTTTTGTGATTGCTGTGGCAAGGTGTGGGAGGGTGAACCACCAAAGGATTGGTCCATTGAGTGGGTTCCTGCCTCTCCTAACTAGGAGCAGGGTGAGTGAGATCATGTTTACGGGCCGAACATGATTTCCTGTAGATATGCTACGTTATGTACTCGAATTTCGAACTCTTTTATGTATTGTAAACTTTCACCTAAGAACTTGAACTCTTTATGTACCTAAGTGTGAAACTAAGTTGTAATAACTAAACTGGTTGTAATCTATTTTACTTATGCTTATATGTGTGGTCATTTGAATGCTTGCTTCGTCAAGTGTCACCCGATCTTGATTCTGTTAAGCTAACCCCTTATTATTTGAGGTGGGATGCTACAACGCTGGTACTTCGAAGGTCATGAGATCACGGTGCCCACCTCATTCCCGTTGAAGGACGTCTTCGGCAACAGGAATGCGTCGGACAGCGTGGCCAAGAGGGCCATCGAGCTAGCGGCCTTCGACATCAAGTTTGTGGCCCGCAAGGCCATCAAGTCCGGAGTCATTGCCGACCTCATCGCCGAATGGACATCCACGCCCAACTCCGGAGACGCTGCCCCATCGACGATAAGGAGTGCCCAAAGGAGGATGTAGGATTAGCTGGGATTGAGAGTTGGAACAGAGTGGGTATCGGGGACCGCGAGGGCTGTTCTCACAACCAGCCAGAGAAGCCACGGCGAAGAACAACCTCGCCTGATAACAGGAAGTTATTTCTTCACTGATTACAACTGGACTACATTGATGCCTTTATGAGCAAAACACAACCGACTAACAAATCAAGGGAAATACTGCTAACAAATAGCTAACCAAGCCACTAAATCCTCCTGTTCTGTTTGCTAACGCGCATGGTCGTCCTTAGCCATTGTGGTTAGCTCATCTTTTCTTCTCCCGGCGCTTGTGCTGCCGACCGATAGATGTGTCGACAACATATTGGCATGTTGGCCAGCTAAATGCAGGTACATATCAACTAAAAGAAAATGCTGCGGCACATTACCCCCCTATTCCAGGTAATGACACTCTTATCAGAGTGAAATCTAACCTTACATAGGCTTGACCAGGCCTCTTACTTTGCACACTTTCTTCTTGAAGTGCATAGATTTAAGGAAACCCAAGAAAGGAAGATAACCCAAGAATCCAGATCTTTTATTTTGGACTATAGTTAGGCTGTGGATGGATTATAAGGATCATTTATTTAGTCATTTTATTTTTATTTTGGACTAAAAATAAAAATCTAAAACATTTTATTTTATCTCGTAAACTCAAAATCCAGCATGGATCTTGGAGCTCGAACTGTGCCAAACAGGGTCTATTAGTGCCATTGATTCCAAGGCGATTACTACAAAGCTTATACCAATATAAATATTCGAAGGGCTGCCAGTAACTTTTACTGTTTCAGTATTAGTTTTTGAAAGGATAGCAAGGCAAGAGCAGATAACTTGAGGCTAATTCAGAAACCAACATGGTATTAGATTCTCCATATCGACATGTTGGCCATCGAAATGCAGGTACATTTCAACTAAAAGAAAAGGGTGAGGCACTACATGCAACATTTAGGTATGAGTCTTTTCAAATTGAGTGATTTCAAACTGAAGTCCCTAATTCCCCCCATTCCAGGTAATGAGACATTCATATCAGAGTGAAATCTAAGGTTAAACTTTTGGCCAGGCCTCTTACTTTGCACACTTTCTTCTTGAAGTGCATAGATTTAAGGAAACCCAAGAAAGGAAGATAACCCGGATGATAAGACCTTAATTCACGTCAAGCAAATGCTTTAGATACTGAAAAGAATATATAAAATGATCCTGGTGGGAAAGATGAGTGTAGATCTACACCGTCGGATCAAACTAATGACCATTAATTTTAGAGAACTAATGGCCATTATTTTGGACAATTAAACTGCTCCAACAGGAATGTCACTAGACTGGCCCACATCCCTATCCTCGAAGCAAACATCAGAAGCAGAAGAAATTGCATGATCCAATGGAGTCATCTCCATCTCACCGGACGCACAACCTGTGTGCGGATACAACCTACCATCATCCAGTATTTCACTAGATTGGCTAGGACACTTAACCTGAAGACTGGTACCAGAAAGGCCCAAGCCTTGGTGAAGAGTAGAATGTGCTAAGTTAATACCAGTAAGTTGAAGGAACACTGTCACCGACAACAGGGTTCAGTCTATCCACTTCCATTGCATCCTGAACAAATTCAACATGCTCGTCAGCACTTTTCAGGTTAACGGAAGGGCCGGAAGGAGCCTGCACGAAATGATCCAGAGCTTCTTTATTGTTTCCGGGCTTATACAGAACAGCATTCTGATGATCGAAAGATGTTGTTAAGATAGGCAGGTCACGATCCATTGGATCGCCAACTTGTACAGTCTCATCTTGAGTTTGGGATGGGATTTCTTCGTCATCGGTAGGCTGTTCTGATGGTTTAGCAATGGCAGAGACATCACGGTTACGAAGTTAGTCATGAGACACTTGTATGACACCATTGTTGGATATATGAGCACTTTTAGGTTTAATTTAATACCAAAATAAATCATAAACATGATGAACAGATTACAGATTAAACTAGACAAGTCTACGTAAGATCTAGACAAGTCTACGATCATAGTAAACAAAGCAAGATCTACCATACTTCGCAGTACTACCGTACAAATATGGATCAGATAGGCAAATAGGAGAGACATGGTTTCAGAAATTACGTACTGTTGATCCAGCGGAGTAGTGGAAGCCGTAGCGGGACGACGATGTAGACGTTGATGACGACGAGCAGCAACTCCCGCACGCGATCGACGAGGAAGACGAGCCGTGGTGGAAGCGATCGAGCAGTCGCGTAGAGCGCTTCCCAAAAACCTTATTCGCCCTCTCCCGGTGCAGGAGCTCAGAGGACGATGGTTCCGGAGGCCTGCTCTCCCGTTCGCCGATGCACGCTGACGATCGGGATAGGGCAGACTACAAGCGGCGGCGCAGCTGGAGGAAGAGGAAAAAACCTAACTCGTGTTGTGTTATTCCATGAGGGTGGCGCACCGTACCTATTTATAGGGAGGACCGCTAGCGTTAAAACGTCCCAGAACCGAATCGGTTTCCATATAAAAACAAATTGGAGACGCAACAAAAAGAAACTGCAAAAGGAAGCCGCGCACCCGCAAGGCCTCGGGCCGGATTTCGGCGGACCATTCACGCAGGTGATGCGCGGCCGCGCCCATCGCCCATGCCCCGCCCCGCCCGGCCCGGCCCGACGAGGCGAGGCGAGGTGTGCGCACGCGTGTGTTTCTTCCTTATCCTCTTATCCACATACTAACAAGAGAAGGTGAAGCAACCTTCTATTTAAGTAGGTCCTCCTCCACCTCAACTAGTAATATAAGACTAAAGAGTTCCACTTCCACCATGCATGAATGGGCCTTTGAAATTTTTCAGGAATTATTGGGAAATATAAATGGGCCTAACCCACATAATTCTAACAATCCCCCACCGGATCTCAAAGTCCCATTTAAGACTTTGCCAGATCCTACTGTTGTTTGATATACCAGTGTTTCGATGGATACTGTTAAGTTGAACATCCATCTAGACAATAAGCTACACTCATTCACAACTTGGACAGTGGACTACGCCTTGAATTGCAAGTTTTGTGCAAACAAGTTTCACTTAGAGCCAAAACTGATACTTGACCTCCAGTAGACTACCCCGCGGGTGGAGCATATAGGTCGTCCTCCATGGTCTCTTCATGAGCTTAATAGAGATCACCCAAGTCTCACAGACTGCGACCTTCCAACAGTTGGGCTCACATAGGTGTATTCTTTCAAGAATGTTCTGCAGGAAAACATCTTCGCTAATTAAAGCCAACAGAATACATTAAGGCATTTGCCAACCTGCCATGCAGAAATTGAGAGTAATGCATCTTTGCTCGAGTGGGTTAGATAAGGTACTCTCCAGTTATCCACTAGCTTGTTCTTCCCAGATCCTAATTCACGGGATCTCCGATCACATAGGTTGGGTTACCGCTACGGAATAACTCATATGGGTCTCATACCCATCTCCTTAGATGCAACGTCTATCACATTACGTGACAGCCCCTTAGTGAACCGATCTGCCAGATTCTTTGCAGTTTGGATATAATCCAATGATATTACTCCAGAGTTTCTCATTTTTCTGACAGACTTCAGTCGTCTCTTGATATGTCTCGAGGACTTAAAGTTATCCTTAGAACTGTTCACCTTGACAATTACCGTTTGATTGTCACAGTTCATAAGGATTGCCAGCACATGTTTCTCAACAATAGGCAAGTCCATCAAGAGCTCTCGTAGCCAATCGGCCTCAACGGTAGCTGTATCCAGTGCAGTAAGCTCTGCTTCCATGGTAGGCCTCGTTAAAATGGTCTGTTTGCATGACCTCCATGAAACAGCAACACCACCCAAAGTGAAAACGTATCCACTTGTGGCATAAATTTCATTTGCATCAGATAACCAGTTCGAATCACTATATCCCTCTAGTACCGCAGGATACCCAGAGTAGTGAAGCGAATAATTCATAGTGCCAACCAAATAACGCATGACTCTCTCAAGCGCATGCCAATGATCATTGTTGACATTTGTTAAGTCACACCAAATAAATCATCTCTGACAGTGATGTCAGAAATAATCTAAAGATGTGTCTTAGTGTCAATTAGGTAAATCCGCAAGCGCACGGAGAATACCGTTGTAGCATTTCACCAATGGATTACTCCAATGGCTGTCATTTATAGTTCTACCAAAGGAAGGCGGCGGTTTGGAAGGTAGCATGTTCATAATCATATAACTAATAATATACCAAGGTCTAAATAGGGGTAAAGATAAAGGATATGGATAGTGTGACACAGCCTAGGTTAAGAGGGGTCAAGAGGAGTCGAGCTGGGTCCCTATGTACTTCTTATATTCCTGTCTATTGGTTATACATGCATCACATACAAATCTAAGTCCTATGTTATTCTGGAACAGAGAGGAGTAAACACAGCAGGGCTGTCACCACCTACTGGCAACCCTCTACTAGGACATGTGACACTAGGGCTATCAAGTCCCTATGCCAGTCCTAAGGTCACGTGACAATGAGGCAATCAAGTCCTCACTGCCAAACCTTCTCCTGTTCATGGGGGTAACCAAACACTCAAAGCTATTCACCAATCTAAGCACCACGCTTACATTGCTAAACAGTACTCTCAATTCCCATGGGACTCTGACCCTTCTGATCATCAAGTCGGAACAAGAGTACACCTAACCTTGACCCTACGGATCAACAGATCAAGTGCCCAAGTATGCATAGCTCTGACCCTACGGATCATCAAGTAAAGGGGAAAGACATGCGTAACTTTAACCCTACGGATTAACAAGTTACATACTATAGCACATAGAACTCTAACCCTACGGATTAACAAGTCATGGGCCAAAGCATGTCTAACCTCAATATGCATTGAACGAGTGCAAAGGCATAGAAGGACTAGTATAAGCATGTGAAATAAAGCAACCAAAAATGACTAGGCAATAACCACATAGAAGGTAAATGGCTGCAGCACTAGTACAATCATAAGGCATAAGGAATAAAGAAGATAATTCTCTTGATAAAAGATGTAAGTCTTACAAGAGGGGAATATAGTAGATCTATCCCAAATCTCTCCAAGACTAGGTCAAGGACCTCTAGTCAGCTCTCCCCTCCCCTCTACTGCTCTATGGCCTAGAGACTAAGACTAACGCTAGAGAATGGATTCCTCTTGGTGTGTGTCGAAACGAGGGGGGTACCCCTCCTTATATAGCCCTCCAAAGGCGGTGGAATTGAGGCGGTTCCCAGCATTGATGGCATTGATTACAGGCAGAACCGACCTTGGAACGTCGGTGGGGAACCGCCATAAAAAGATGGGCCAGTGGGGCCACTATAGCAGGTCGGCCGACCCCAGAACTCAGGTCGGCCGACCTGGGGTGGAGCCCACTGGGCCTCAGCCTTTTCTGGTACCTTCTCCACTTGATTTTGCTTCCAGATGGGCCCGAGATTAGGTACCTAGGTGTTTGCCATTTGTTGTGGTTTGGCACTGTTTGGGGGTCCAAAAGTCATCGGGAATGGCCCTGATTTGTCGGGGTGTGCAATCTGCTCTTTTGGGTTGTGTTTCCTCTTCATTTA
Source organism: Eragrostis nindensis (assembly GCA_012490785.1). Lineage (NCBI taxonomy): Eukaryota > Viridiplantae > Streptophyta > Magnoliopsida > Poales > Poaceae > Eragrostis > Eragrostis nindensis. The sequence continues at coordinate 396,701 of JAAXCT010000585.1, forward strand.
GGCCTTAAATCACCTGCATGCACAAATTCACCAAGACTCGTGGAATTCGTTAGTTTCGAGTCCTACTTCTATGTTTGGTGATTGCTTTGACTTCATTTGTGCAGGTAGTTGACAGTTTATTTTTGTTCTAACAGCCGTCAACAATCATCTCCCGGATTAGAGGTAAACCGGCTCAGCTTGCTCACATCATATGAGATATCAGGCCTTGTAGCACTAGCTAAGTAGAGTGATCCAATGATCTGAGAATATCTCAATTGATCTCTACCAATCCCCTTATTCTTTTGAAGGATCACACTGGGATCATAAGGTGTAGGAGAAGACTTGCTGTCCTTATAGCCAAATCGGCTCAAGACCTTCTCTACATAATGAGATTGCATCAAAGTAATCTCATTCTCTCCTTTGATTAGCTTGATGTTCAAAATAACACCAGCCTCTCCCAGATCTTTCATGTCGAAACTTTGACACAAGAACGTCTTGACCTCAAGAATCACGTCAAGATTTGTTCCAAAGATCAATATGTCATCGACATACAAGCACAATATGACACCTTGACCCCCACCATAGCGGTAGTACACACATTTATCAGCCTCATTGACCCTAAAGCATGCTGATATGAGAGTTGAATCAAACTTCTCATGCCATTGCTTAGAGCTTGTTTTAGACCATACAAAGATTTCAGCAACTTACACACCTTGCCTTCTTGACCCTTAATTACAAACCCATCTGGCTGACCCATATAAATTTCCTCGTCCAACTCTCCATTAAGGAAAGCTGTCTTAACGTCCATTTGATGAACGAGAAGACCATGAGAGGCAGCCAGAGAGAGTAAAACTCGGATAGTGGTCAACACAGGTGAATAAGTATCAAAGAAATCTTTGCCTTCTTTCTGTGTATAGCCTTGGCAACTAGTCGAGCCTTGTACTTATCAATAGTACCATCAGGCTTGAGCTTCTTCTTGAACACCCACTTGCAACCCACAGGTTTACAACCATATGGTTTGTCAACTATCTCCCATGTACCATTAGAAAGAATGGAGTCCATCTCACTATGTATAGCTTCTTTCCAATCATCTGCATCAGGAGATGCATATGCCTCTGAAATGGCTCTAGGAGTAACATCCACGAGATACACAGTGAAATCATCACCAAAGGACTTTGCAATCCTCTGTCTCTTACTCCTCCTAGGAGCTTCACTGTCATTCTCCTCTGAAATTGACTCAAGTGTATGTTCAGCATGTTCAAATTGTGTGTCAGGTTCAGGTGTTATCTCAGGAATCACATCAGAAGATAATCTATCAATGCTATGCATGTCTTTCATAGGAAATATGTTCTCAAAAAAAGTCACATCACGAGACTCCATCAATGTATTGACATAAACATCAGATACCTCAGATTTGACTACTAAAAATCTATAGGCAATGCTATAATGAGCATATCCCAAAAAGACACAATTCATAGTTTTAGGTCCCAACTTACGCTTTTTGTTTATTGGCACATTAACTTTAGCCAAACAACCCCATGTGCGTAAATAAGAAAGCGATGGTTTTCTTCCAATCCATTCTTCATATGGAGTTTTCTCTTTATTCTTCATAGGAACTTTATTCAGGACATGACATGATGTCAATATAGCCTCCGCCATCATGCCTTAGATAATCCAGCGTTGTCTAACATGGAGTTAACCAAGTCAGTCAAAGTGCGGTTCTTTCTTTCGGCAATCCCGTTTGATTGGGGTGAATAGGGAGGCGTCCTCTCATGTATAATACCATGTTCTGCACAGAACAAGTCAAACTCATTAGAAAAATACTCACCACCACGATCAGACCTAATACGTTTGATCTTGTTCTCAAGTTGTGTTTCAATTTCAGCCTTGTAGATTTTAAAGTAGTTTAAAGCCTCATCTTTCGTTTTTAACAAGTACACATAGCAATATCTAGTCGCATCATCAATCAACGTCATGAAGTATCTTTTTCCACCCTTTGTCAACACACCATTCATTTCGCACAGATCTGAATGTATGAGTTCTAGAGGTGTCAACTGTCTCTCCTCGGCTACCTTGTGAGGTTTCCGAGGTTGCTTTGATTGCACACAACTATGGCACTTAAGAGCCTTTGACAATGGAAAATTTCGGAATTAAATTCAAGCTGGAAAGTCGAGACATAGAACCAAAATTCAAATGACATAAACGTGAATGCCAAATGCTAGCATCACTCTCATCAATACCATGAGAAATATGGTTCACCGACTTATTACATAAATCTAAAAGGGAAAAGCAGAACAAGGCTCCGCAATCATAGCCTTTACCAATAAATTGTCCACTCTTAGACACGACAAGTTTATTAGACTCAACCATTAGCCTAAAACCATCCCTACACAAAAAGGAGCCGCTAACTAGATTCTTGTTGATAGAAGGGACATGCTGCACATTCTTCAGCTGCAAGATCTTTCCCGAAGTAAACTTCAGATCGACCGTACCAACACCATGAACAGAAGCATGTGACCCATTTCCCATCAGGACGGAAGAATCCCGTGCGACCTGGTAAGAAGAAAACAAAGAAGCATCAGCATACACATGAACATTAGCACCAGTATCAAGCCACCAACGTGTAGATTGAAAAACTGAAAAAACAAAAGGTAAACCGTACCCACTATTTCCACGACTTCTGCTCCTGTGATGGTGTTCTTCCTTTGCGGTTTGGGCACTTCTTTGCCCAATGATCAGTAGCACCGCACACGAAGCAACCATCGTTCTACTTGTCGATCTTCTTCTTCTCGAAGCTAGTGGTCTGTTTAGGCTTATTGTTCTGCTTGCCCTTTCCCTTGCCACTGTTGGACCTCTGCTCCACCATGTGAGCACTAGTCTGACCCTCAACTCCTTTAGATCGTCCATCCTTGACCCGAGATTTCATCTTAATATCAAGAGAAGCAATTAATTAAATCTGAAACAGATATCTCTTGCCTCTTGTGTTTGAGCCGTGTGACGAACAAGATAGACCTCCCCCCTTACAGAAATCTCGTCCTCGAGATTGCATAGCTTAATTCCATGTTGATGGGGGATTTATTCTGAGAATCTCGTCAATCAAATCTCAACATTGGTAGTTACTTCCTACCAATTGATGATAATGAATCCTCCAACTCCTTATTATTAACTCTTCCGTTCTCTGGCGACGAGAGCTCAATCGATTTAGAAACTTCTTTGGATGTTCTATTAGTGACATTGTAGCTCTTGGAGGGTGTCCTCAAATATTCTAGGGGAAGACGGCCATGGGTTCCACGACGGATTTCCAAGGTCACTAATGTATCTTATGCAGAACGAGGGTACCATGCCAAGGGTAACATTAATTTCTTAAGAAGAGAGAGATTTTAAGGGACATGTCAGCGATTAGACTTTTCCAAAGAGAAGCTTGAGTTCTCGACTGCTCGGTGAGCGCTGACAGGGAGTTAGGGAAACGGCCTCCCCCCTTACAGAAATATTATCCTCAAGCTTATAATCTTGAATCCACAAGGAGGTTAAATATCCTGTGCTCACATCCAACATCGCTCTTCTCTGTTTGGAGTCTGTCTTTACCAAGTGAGCAATATTATTGCAGTCCTAATCTCTAGCTTGATGTCGAGATATGTCTCAACTAATCTAACAAGGTGTACCAAAGAAGAGTAGCTGCAAAAGGTGTATCTCAGGGAACCAAGGGGTATAAAGATCTCGTGGTGATTGAGTGTGGTCATGCTTCCATATTCCAAAGAGTTCATTCTCTTAATTTCTTACCTTGCAAGAGCATTCACCGCAATCTTTTCTTGGATTCTTCTCCTCGCGCACCGTGTAGTTATTCGATCGGTCTTTGTTGAAAGGGTCGGTTACCGAGGTGGGTTAGTCGAAGGTCGAGTGTGTAGGAAGAGATCTAGGACATGTAGGGTACCTTAAAGGCTCGAGAAGGTATAGGTTGCTCGCTACAATGTGGTGGGTGAAGGTAAAGGTTTGAAACAGTTTACGCATAGCTTTGCTAGTTAGCAGGGTAAGGATAGCCTAGATGTAGATCCACCACTAACTCTTCACATTGATGTATCAAGTTTTGACATGGCGATTGATTTCTCTTGTTGATCTCTGGCTTCTTCAATGAAGGGTGTGATATGATTGAGCTTCTTATTGAAGGACACTTGGTTGAATTACGACCCTTCCTGGTGAGGCATGTTCTCCATGGAATCTTGATTTGTAGAGAGCATCATTGCCATTTTCCTTTTTATTTTTTTCCTTGAGGTCTTACTTCAAGCACTCATAGCTTCATTGAGTCTATCTCCGGCAATTGATGTCTCGTCCTTCGAAAGGTTCATGTGCTGCTTCCATAAAAGTGTTATTGTATTCCTTAATTAGCAAGCTCTTTATCCAAAGTTGCAATCTTGTGGAAGATATCCAATTGTCCCTCGTGTTCTTTTCCACAACCAGATGCAAATTCCTTCATGTGACGATGTACGCTTGTTCTTGGATCTTTATTCTTTTGATGGTCTTGACATCATAGTTGACTTAAGTCTTCGTCGCTTGACATTGGTATTCCCATGACTTCATGATCGCTTGCTAAGATTCCAGAGTGGCATTCCAAGTGATATAAGATAGGTTAACAATTCCAATACAGCTTCCTTTGCTCTTCCAAAAGTTATGCCATTCTCATCCAATTGACCCGATAGAAGGTTGAAGTGAAACAAGTCAGCCACTAACTCAAACAGTATTGATCTCCATTGTACAAAGATTCTTCGAAACTTCTATAGAACATTATATCTTGCATTGGTTGGGCAATCTCACTAAAGTCCCAAGTATTCACAGATTCTCTTATCCAAGGCTATGTGTTTAAAACTTGATTGGCTTCTTCTTGTGCTTCACAGTAGAGAGGTTGGATTGATAAGATAGAGTGTCGTCTTCAAGTGACTGACTTCCATAGCAGGGATGTTGAATTGAAAAGATAGACGGAACAAAAAGAGAGATCCAAAGTGATGTTGCTAGGATAAGGTCAATTTAAGAGAAGTTTGATACTAGCGTAGGCAGAGATAGAAGATAGCTGAATAAGAATTCTAAATCTACTCTTCAAGATTGAAGAGATGATTATAGCAGTGTCTTCAAGTCTTCATCAAGCAGAAAGGATTCCAAAGATTTTTCAAGGAAGGTCGACCAAAGATAGTTCAAAGGATTGGTAAAAGCTGATTAGGATATCTAGATGTTATCCTTAGTATCGTCCATTGCTACGGTATCGTCTTACAGTCAAGAATTGGCTCTGATACCACCTGTGACGCCCCGAATTTTCACCTTAGTAGAAACTCGGTGCGCTAGTACATCTATGATAGTTCCAGGGGCTACCAAGTACTTCCATATACAAGTGAATACCATATAACCATAAAAAGAATAGAAGAATGATAGATATAATATCAGAGTACACAGGACTTGGCTCGCAGGCCAAAGAATCTAACAGGATTATCTACTAACCATACTATCTAATCATAACGATACAGCGGAAGACTCGTGATACCAACTCCAATTCCACAGGCAACTTGAGTGTAGGAGACGAAACTCTTTACTTGACTCCATCTTCATCTTCCTCTTCGTCTTCATTGTCAACCTCGAAGTCATGACTCGGCTATGAAAACTAAAGTAGCAAACGGCAAGTACAAGAGTACTCAGGGCCTTAGGCTACTCCAGGTGAATGCATATGCAATTGAGGATATGTGGACAAGGTAGTAGGCAAAGGCTTATTGCGTAAATGCGGGTTTCAATCAAGGATATGCAACAATGATGAGTTTGTTTTAAATCAAAGTGAGACCGAAGTCTCGAAAATTAAGCATATTATTATGTAGACCTGAGAAACATCTCCTTCTCGAGGGTAAATTTTACACCGGGCTACTCCGGCCCTGTCACTGCCTCAGGGCAGGTATAAAACAAATAGATGGGAAGGAAAGTGAAAACAACCATGCAAAGTCATAGGGAAATGGCCATGACCGGAGCCACGGCTATGCGCATAGATCATAACTCTGTAGAGTTTGTACAACTGGACCTACAGACAGAGAATCCGTGGGGTAGCGAGCCACCACGACCTCTCACAATATCCTTCACCAAGTGACAGCTGGCACTTTCCCGCTTCTCCAGGATGGGGCTCCATTGTCTTCCTCCGTGCGGTCGACGTCGGTCCTGAAGCTGTGACGGGCCTACCACTGGCCAGGTGGGGTATCCCTATCGGGGAGTGATAGGTCCACACTCTCCTAACACGATCTCTGCTGCCTACGGGCTAAATCCCAGTCATCACAAGGATCCAAATCAAGCCCCGCCCATACAGGGGTGTGTGGTAAGTACGTAAGTTAGCCTGTGAGGTCATCGCACGGAACCAGTCCTCATACTGCCAAGGCGGGCATCTTCCTCTCCACCAATCGAGATCATACCCTAGCAGGTAGTCCCGATCACGTCTAACAAAACACTAGAGGCAGCATGATCAAGTAGCTTATTACTTTTAAATCACACACTCATGTTTGAAGCTTTTCAATATTTTATTTTACACAAAGAATCATTGTGTGATATAGTGTCCCATTTGAAAATATGCAATCTAGCAGGCTAAGCAGTGATAATGCAATAAAAGCATCCTAGGGCTTATCATATAGTGTAAAGGCATGGAATAGGTATAGGTTACTCCTAGCAATTTGAAATATGACAGATGCATAACAAGGGATGCAATCAAACAATGCATGTATAAAAATCATAGGAGTAATAGTGATCAAGGCGGGGTGTAGGCCCTTGCCTGATTAGCCGAGTGTTCGACTCCGATAAAGGTCTTCTAGAGAACCATCTGAATATCGCTCGCCTGGAATCCAAAATGACGCGACGATAAGATACGACGAAAGGATATCGTAAACGAAATAAGGAAGCAATCTAGCGTCGAAAGACTATTTAAGCGTTCTAGAACAAGAGTACTCGTCGAGACCAAACTAACAAGACAGGAAATACGACAACGGATATCGGATGAATTAGGTATGAAATTCTCAAGCTAGGAAGGATTCCTGGAAACAAAAAAGATTATCCTAGCGAAACATGAGCTCAAAGAGATTGGTCAGAGAAATTGCAGCGCGATATATACCAGGCCTAACAAAACTAGTTACTAGTGAGAGAGATCAAGCTTCCAGGCTCCTACAGAAGAAAGGTCTGTGCAAAGCCTTCTAGCAGCAGAAGCCAGCAGGGAGGAATTACCTGACAGAAGTGCTCTCTGGCACCCATCAAACCAACTACAAGAGGTGCAGGTAGTGCTGGAGCAGAACTAAACCAAGAGAAAACTGTTCGTACACTTCACGAGTCCTTGCCATGATCCAAACTTAGCTGCCTTCCAGAATTACTGCACGGTGAACTATAACCAACAGCCTCAATCCAAATATTAGAGCAGACCAAATGAACCAAAGCTCTCGCTGGGCCACGAACAAACCAAGAGAGGCTCGACCTGCTTCCGCTTGAGCTAGCAAAACTTCAGCCAAAGTGACGCATAACTGAAATAGAGCAGGCAGGTGTGCACTGACGCAACTCAAGTATTATCCTCTCTTTCTTCCAACAACATACACAAGGATCAACCATACGGGCCTACTGAGGCTAAGCACACCAGGAACAGGAGCAAACAAGGCCTAAAGCAGCGCTGGCATCACGAACAGGGGTAGCGCACAAGTAACAGAGCAGCTTCGGCAACATGGCATTTGATCGAACAGCTAGAGGACGCTATAAGGAGATCCTAAACGGGAAGGGGAAGGACGGCAAGGAGGGTGTCAAGGGCAGAGGCCTGGCCGGGGAACACTGCAGGGCTACCAGATCAACTATCAAAGCGACGGCGCACCAGATCAGAGCTCAAACGGGGCGCGCGGCATATCGTCGAACAGCTAGCCGGCGTTGTGAGAAGTTCCTAGACGGGGGACAGAGGGAAGGCGGAGAGGGTGGCGTGCTCACCACGTAGACGAGAACGAAGCTGGGGAAGTGCTTGACGAAGAGGAAGCCAATCCGAGACGGGGAAGACGAGGTTGCCATGCAGCTCCCAGGTGCGCGCGTCCATGGCGGTGACCACGTCGTTGGGCTTGAACTTGGCGTCGACGCGCTCCCGGTTCACAACGCGGCTGTCGGGGTCCAGGTCGACGGAGAGGAGGTAGACGACGGGGTCGTGGTCGAGTAGCTCCGCGCCGGGGAAGTAGAGGTTGCAGTGATGCATGCTTGTTGCAGGTCCATGGCGGTGTCCATCGCTCGGCTTCGTCCTCAGCGTCCATGTGCGTTCCCGGCGAAGCAAACGACGGGAGGGTCAGAGCATTGGAAAGGCGACGAGGTGCGCATTCTAGAGATGGAAACTAGAACAGGATCAACGAGATGCTCACCGGAGATGGATTCGTGGCGGAGGAGATCTCTTGGCTGGAACTGAACATCGTCGAATTCACGCTGCTCCCGTCGCCGAGAGACGAGGATGAGGATGCAGATGGAACCGGCGTGTACGGAAGGCTCGGAGTCACACGATCTTCATTCGGGACGCGGCCGTTTCCGCGGCGGCGTCGGTGCTCGTCGGCGTCGAGGACGAACTGGTGGCGGCGGAGGGAGTCTTTTCTCTCGGAGCTTCTGGGAATTGGAGGTGGCGGCGCATGGAATGGAAATAGAGGATTGTGGATGGCGGTGCACCGGGTTATATGGGCGCTAGGCTAGGGTTTGGAGGGCGCCCATGACACGCGGTGGCCATCTTGGGCGTCCGTGCCGCGGCGTGGCCTGGATGCGCGACATGTCGCGATGCAGGCGCGGGCGTGCGAATGCGCGAGCGCGAGGCGGCTGGGATTGACGCGGTGCAGCGACAGCTTGGCCCGATCGCTGCGCGCGTGCTCGCGATCGCGGCAGGGTAGTAGTTGGCGCTTGGCAGCTTCCCGCTTTGGCTTGCAGTAGGGGAAAGGGAAAAAGGAGAGAGCGCACGCGGCTGGTTGGCTGGTTCCAGAAGAATCCAAGGGAGTCACGCGCGGCGCGAGGCGGTGTGTGCCGTGGGCTCTAAGGCGAGAGTGGCGCGGGGCGCTACGCAGGCGTGTGCGCGACGAAAAGCAGAGAAGAGGCAGCGTCTGTAAGGGCAGGAGGAGAAGAAAGCTGAATAGGGCGAGTTGGGCTTGGTGGGCTGCAGCGCTGGGTTGGGGTTGGGCCTGCTCAGCTGGTTGGTTCGGTCCAGGGAGAGAAAGAAAGAGAGAAGAGGGTTTGGGCCTGATTCTAGATAAACGAAACTGAGCCCAGAAACTTGGCGCCCAGGAAATTCCTTTGGTTATTTGTGCCAGAGATTTAAGCTTCAATTCTTTTCGAATTTGATTGGAGATTTGAATTGGAGTTCAAACCAAGATTTGAAACTGATCACCAGGCAAGGATTTCGAGGCATAAAAGAGAACATTCCAGAAATTGGAGTTTTGATACACGATAATTGAGAACATGAACCTGATTAACTCCAAATGTTCTTAAAATTCCAATGGTCGATTTCTGGGATGTTACATTGTTCACCGCCTCGAGCTCTTCCGCGTTCCTCCTCTTCACCGCCTCGAGCTCTTCCTCCTTGCTACTCTTCACAACCTCGAGTTCATCTTTCTTGCTCCTCAGCTGCTGTCTAGCCTCTGTCACCATATGGGCGATGATCGACCCCAGCGTCCACAGGTCGTTCATGGTCCTCTGAACCCTCGCCGCCCATAGGTTATCATGCCAACAGAAGAATGCGCATGGAGACACCTGCGCACATTCATGAACATGCACAACAATTTACTATGCTAGTACAAAAAGAGAGCATGGCCGTGATCGTGAAGAAGTACCTGTGAATGAACTCACCTCTAGTTGACAACCCAGGAAGCGCCGGCCACTGTTCCTTCCTCCCCACCACACCTTGCGCCGTAGAGGCAAGCCATGGGAGCAGACCATTTCCTATCCTCATCGATGCCGCGCCAACCAGGCTCTTCAACGAACGCAGATGGCGGCAACTGCTGCTCCTGCTCCTGCTCCTACTCCTCCGCCTCAGACGACACCCCATAGTAGGACGGCGGCACGTCATCGTCGGACGGCGGCACCTTATCGTCGGATGGCGGCACGTAATCGTAGGACGGCGGCACGTCATTGTCGGACAGCACCTCGTCATCATCGGTCAACTGCATGAACAGAGTCCATAGGCGAGGCGAAAGTAAAACTTCCCCATCCGAAATTTAAGAAGCAACTCTTTTTTTTTGTGCGGGTAGAAGCAACTCTAATCCTAACCTATGCATCGATCTCGATTGACAAGTACTCGATGAAAAAACAAAGATATCAACCCTAATCTCAAAAAAGATAGACCCATTCTACCTGATCGAACCTAATGGAGCCTAATCAAAAACAGGAGATCGAACTTACCGAGGGTTGTGAGCTGGCCGTCGGAGTTGCCGGAGCTTCACCTTCTTCGGCCGCCTCCTTCACTGCGCCGAGTGGTGAGTTCCTGGACCCGCCGTTGCTGAGGACGGAGCGATGCAAATCACGGCCACCGGGGTACGCCTCGTCGGAGTTGGCAAGGAGGTACCTAGACCATTCTTCTTCACCTGCGTCGATGCCGCTGCCGCCGGGGTTGCCTGAGGACGTTATCTATGGATGAGCCATGGCGCAGGAAGCCGGAGCGAGACGATGAAGGAGAAGTGCGGCGACGGCGGCGATTCTCGGCGGGAACGATAAAAAAGAAGCGGCAGAGAGAGTCTGTAGTGAGGCGATATTTGCGGACTTGGTCCTTGCAGCCGAACAACGCCCGAATCGTGTATGTTTGACACCAGCTCCGGCACGGTCGCTCTCACAGAGAAGTAGGTCCCACATTGCCGGGGGCCACATGTCACTAATTTGACATGTGCGCCACTCTGTCGAACAAGTCAGATTCCAAGTGCGACACCGGCGCGTTTTGTCACCAATCTATCCGGTGAATGTAGGCTAGTCTCAAGATTTGTCTAAAGTTATGAAGCCTTGAACATATGCAACGGACAATCCTCTGTTGTTGGTGTTTTAACACCAGACGTTCCGTTGCCGCAAAGACGTCTGTTGAAAGAACGAATAAACGAATCATTTGTTTGATGATGTAGAGATTTGTCTAAAGTTGGGAATCCTTGAACGTGCTCATTGTTGACGTGGAGCCTCATTTAGTGCTAACCCCCCGCTGAGACCAGCCGTAGTAGAAAGCTTCATAGTAGTAGTATTTGTCAAGGGAGGCATAATAATTTGTCAAACGAGGCACAATACAATACAATTGTCTTGTCACCAATCTATCCGGTGAATGTAGATCATTTTTGTCCGATGAAAGAACAAACAAAATTGAATCATTTGTCCGACGATGTACAACTATTTGTCACCAATCTATCCGTGAACGTAGGTCAATCTCAAGAGTGCCGCGTCATCTATAGAGATTTGTCTAAAAAGGGAATCTTGAATGTGCTCATTATTGATGTGGAGCCTCATTTAGTGCTGATGAACTGATCCGTTTAGGGTCCCCGGCCGACTAACCCCGTCATCATGGCGCCTCGGAGAAGGCTTCTCCGAGAAGGGATCAAATGGAAAATCCCAGCTAGCTCCGCGATCTCTCGCCGCCGTGATGTTGGTGGCCGCCGCGGTTCGCGAACACATATGCTTTCCTTGCTCGATTTTTATCCGGTGCATTTCACGTCAGTTCAGGGGAAGTTCTGGTGCATGGGACAGCGAGTCTTCCCTTCTGTAAACACTACTGCTACCAAAATACTGCAACAGACTATCCGGTGGTACAGTTCGACCTTCTCACCGGAACACCAGACGTTCTGTTGCCGCAAAGGTCTACAATTTTGTTTCAGCGCGCGCTACCCCTTGGACGAGAATGAGAATGCAGGCAACACTCTATCCTCTGATGCGAGAATGCAGGCAACACTATATCCTCTGATGCGAGAATGCAGGCAACGGATAATCCTGTGTTGTAGGTGTTTGAACACCAGACAATCCGTTGCCGCAAAGGTCTACAGTTTTGTTTCATCACTCTATTTGGTGAATGTAAGCTTCATGACCATTGGAGCTAGGAAAACCCCAAGGTATGAATGTTTTGGTGATAGGATGAGAACCATGAATGTGACTAACACTCTTTGTGAGATCTTATAGGTCAAATATGAAGAAAGCTCCGTCCGTTGGTGGTGAACGCCAACACACCATGAACTTAAATAACAAGGATGATTGGTTGCCTTCATCTACACAAGAACGGACTTGATGGAGTCGCGGAGAAGATATGGATCAAGGCTAAGGACATGCTAGATCCAAGCGGGTGTTGCTTGGTTAGATGTTAGCTTGAGTCCATAGGAAAAACCGGACTATCAAGAGGGTTCGAGGTGGTTCTCTTAGTACACACTAGTTATAGAGATCATTGGATGCATGGTGAGTCTCTCAGGGGCTAGGGTGGCAGAAGAGGCTTGAAGGAACCAAGTTTGAAGATGTTGGAAGCAAGGATCAAAGAGGTGGTCGAGTTCCAGCAGAAGAGAAGCCACCGTAGGATACGGTGCCAGTCACCGTATGATACGGTGACTGCAGCAGATGAAGACCAGAGAAGAAGAGTTTCTGGCAGAAAAGAGAAGGAGCCACCGTATGGTACGGTGCCAGTCACCGTATGATACGGTGACTGCAAGAAGAAGAAGTCCAGATGAGGTGTTGACCTGGCAGAGAAGTTGGAGTCACCGTATGATACGGTGGTGTAGTCACCGTATGATACGGTGGTCACCGTATGGTTTCCAGAGAGTTGGCAGTTGCTGGAAGCTGAAGAAGATGAAGCCACCGTATGATACGGTGGGGGTCACCGTATGATACGGTGATACCTGAAGATGGAAGTCCAGAGATGGAGATGCTCTGGCAGGTGACGTGGAGGTCACCGTATGATACGGTGGTCAGAGTCACCGTATCATACGGTGATACTTACGGTGACTTGGTTTCTGGACACTTTTGGGCAACGGCTAGTTTGAGGTTGGTGGCCTATATATAGCTGGTTGCTCGCCCCTTTGAGTTGCTCTTGGACCCAGGAAAGAGGGGAGGTGCTGCCAAGAAGCCAAGAGGAAGAAGTGTGAAGCACTTGAGAGGGATTTGGAGTGATCCTAGTGCTTGAGAGAGTAGCAAGTTGCATCCTTTGATCTCTAAGCTAGTGTGGGCTTGAGAGAGTCATCTAGGGCTGTTACTCTTGGTCTATGGCAAGGCCTAGACCGGTTAGGCGTCGGTGTTGAGCTGTCCAAGGAGATTGTGGAAGTCGACACAAGTTTGTACACGGTCTTGGAGCTTCCCGTGCGAAAGAAGCATCACTAGTGGAGCGCCCTTTGGCACGCATCAAGTGCGGAGCCTTACCTCCGGAAGAGTACCCGGGATCGAGCCCGGCGGGACGTGCCCGCGACTTCACTCGGAGGGTGAAGTGTGCTCTAGGAGGGATCGCCATCGAGCGGAGGGACGGGGTCGAGACTCCGGCGGGAGTGACCCAACGTGGAGTAGGGGAAGGCGCCATCCTTCCGAGACCACGGGAAAACATCATGAGCATTCTCTATCCCTTCTCCTTTACTACTCGCATTTACTTATCGCACTTCATATGATTGCTTGTAGTACTTGAGTTGTGCTCTTATCTTGCTTGTGTGTTTACCTTGGTGCCTACTAGCTTCACTAGGTTTGCTTGTTTGCCTTGCTCGTGTGCTTACTTGTTATAGCCTATCTAGTAGCTCTAAGGACTCTACTTAGTGTGCCCAGTATCTTGGTTGCCTTGTCTCTAGTTATCTTGTTACCTTGCCTTGCCTAGCTTAAGTCTTCCGCTATCTATCTATCTTGTGCTAGGTTGCTAGTGTGGTGTGATTGTGTTATCTATATGCACTAGCTAAATAGGTTAAGGATACTCCTTAGTGTGCTTTACCTTGTTACTAGAACTACTCGCTAGGAGTTGCTTGGGTGTAAGTGTTTGGAAATCGCTTCTAGAGTGACCGATTCACCCCCCCTCTCGGTCACACGATCCTTACAAGTGGTATCAGAGCCAAGTGCTCATTATTAGGGCTTTACCGCCTTGAGTCGTGACCGGGATTGCGTGTGGGAAAATGGAGTCCACTCATGATGACGTTTCTAACACTTCCATCGCCTCTACCTTGATTGAGCCTTATGATTGTGTGCTTAATGACATTTCTTACTATAGTGTGCGTGATGAGTATGATGAGCTTGTTTTGAATGATAATGAGGATATCACTAACTTCGCATCTCGCTTGTATGTTCTTGCTAGGAAACTCATGTCACGAGGCTATCCATCTATTATGCACAAGCATGTTGTGAAGAAGCTTATCCGATCTCTACCACTCTCGCGGTTTGGTATTATTGCTTTTGCTCGAGTGGATGAGTTTGTGAACATGCCCTACGATGAGGTGGTTGCTATTCTCTCCTCTCTTGAGGAGGATATCAAGAAGGGCAAGGATATCTCTCATGCAAGTGAAGATCAACGCATTGAAGCTCAACCTCTACCTCAAGCTCAATCATCATCTCGTGTTGGTGAAGGCTCTTCTTCTCGGGATCAAGAGGATGGATATATGAAGCTATGTGATGAGTTGGACCACATCTCAATGAAGCCGAATGAAGATCTTGTTGAGTTTGCTCTTCGGATGGATTCACTCATCAAGAGGATAAATGAGAACAAGCTTTGGATAGTCACTAAGGGTCAAGGTCTTAGAAGGTTTCTTGATGCTCTTCCAAAGACAAGTATGGTGATCACATTGAGTTTGAGAGCTTTGAGCTTGAGTCATATTCAATTGAGCAAGTCATCGAGATTGTCACAAGAAGGAGGGCTCGTTCTTTGCTCTCTAACACATTCAAGACCCCAAGTGATGATGAGGAAGAAGAAGATGATGATAGAGTTCCCGTCTTCTATTGTGGATGATGACTATTCAAGTGCTAGTGATGATGAGCCGGAGCCTATCAAGGAATATCACATGAAGAAAGAAGTCTTGCCATCCCTCTTTGAAGATACTACAACTGTATGAGCCGAATCTTGCCGATCGGCCTCACTATCACCTCTTCGACATGTATGATGTGTTCATAGGAAAGATGAGGAGTCTTGGCTTGATTGTTGGAAGAGACTTCTTGTGTTGGTGGCTAGAGTGAACTCTTTTGAAGAAGAAGACAAGATTAGTGATGAGCATGCTATTCACACGGTGATCTCTATGCTACCATACAATAGGAAGGTCCACATTCTAAATGATCTAAATGATGATATTAGTGGTATGACTCTCAAGGACATGATCTTGATGGCACTATCCTATGAGAATCAAATCTACAACATTCTTGAGTACTTTAAGCTAGTGGAGATGTGGGAAGGTTTCAAGGTCTTCCTCCTGAAACTCATGTCGTACACATGGGTGTTGATCGGACCATGTGGAGACACAATGGAGTCACCAAGGCAATGATTGACGCCTTGGATGCATTGGACTTGGACTTTCTCAATGGAGTTCCTATGGCCTACATCAAGAGCAAGCAAGAGGTAAATGATATGTCAATTGATTCTCATGATACTAACACTCCTCTTTGCTTAATGGCTACTTCCAAGGTGAACTACAAGATTGGTGGCAACATTGGGTGTTGGATAGTGGGTGCACTCAACACATGACCGGTACTTCATCCATCTTCACCAACTTGGAAGAAAATGAAGATCATGACAAGGTCACATTTGGGGACAACTCCAAGCACAAGGTGAGAGGTCTTGGTAAGGTGGCTATTCTCGAATGACCTCTCTATCTCTAATGTATTGCTTGTTGAGTCCCTAAACTTCAATCTTCTATCCGTTGCTCAAATATGTGATCTTGGCTTTTCTTGTAACTTTGATGCTAATGGGTGGTTCTTCATAATGATGCTATGGGTCTCACTATCAAGGGCTTTCGTCATAATAATCTATATGTTGTTGATTTTGAGACTAACATTGTTGCCCCTAGCACTTGTCTCTTCACTAAGTCCGCTCTAGGTTGGCTATGGCATCGAAGGCTTGCTCACATTGGTATGGGTCAACTCAAGCATGTGATGAAGAACAAGCTAGTGAGAGGAGTCAAGGATGTCACCTTTGAGAAGGACAAGCTATGTAGTGCATGCCAAGCGGAAAGCAAGTGGCTTCACCTCACCCGTCCAAGAATTTTGTCAACTTCAAGACCTCTTGAGCTCTTACACATTGATCTCTTCGGGCCTACAACTTATGTGAGCATTGGTGGGAATCTCTATGCTTGGTGGTAGTGGACGACTACTCAATATACTTGGGTATTCTTTCTTGAGAACAAGGCACAGCAATTGGGATATTCAAGAAGTTTGCTAGAAGAGTGCAAGTTGAGTATGGGCATCATATCAAGAAGATTCGGAGTGACAATGGGACGGAGTTCAAAAACTCTATCATTGAAGACTATTGTGATGAGGTTGGCATCAAGCATGAGTTCTCGGCTACATACACTCCTCAACAAAATGGTGATGTTGAGAGGAACGAACAAGACACTTATCACTCTTGCTCGTGCTATGCTTGATGAGTACAACACTCCGGAGAAGTTTGGGCG